>OX244033.2:26316648-26766648 GCA_945859785.2 Tridacna gigas | reverse complement strand
GTGATTGGTTGAACAAATATTTTAAGCCAATCAGAAGCGTTACTCACAAATGTAGAAAAATCTGGAGAAAAAGTCTCAGAATGTTCTTCAGAATCGTTGGTGAATACGGAGCCAGGAATTCGTGCCGACCTGCTAAGGATTACATATTATCCTTCAAATGGAAGCTGAATAAGACTTAAAATTCAAATTGAAACGGGGGTGGAACATAGGTGGGGACGAAAGACTCATAGTTCGATCTTCTGCCACCCTTTCCGTTAAAAATGTTGTTCAATTTTCTTGTTGTATTGCATGTATCGATCAGGAATAGGTCCCCGTTTGCAAAGGATTACACACAACCCTTCAAAATAGACATAAAAGTCACTTCTAACCCATATTTTCAAACAATTCTAATCGAATTTCCACAACTACTTGAGGTCCTTTGTTCCAATTTCTTTGAAAGGGGAGGGGTAATATGTAAATAAACAATTTTGTCAGGCAAAATTCAGCTGCCTCTCTGACTAAGTGGGCTAGACGGTCAGCCCGATAGTAATTTTTAATCTTGGTCCGGATTATTTTCAGGGTTCCATTCTCTGACCCCTTTCTTTCCACCTTTCTTTCCCTCTGTCACAATATTTTCCCCATTATGTCGTGGTTCTTGGATAGATCTATATGTAGGTCTGTGATATATATCTGAAAACGGTGTAAACTTTGTCATTCAAATGAATCAGCCTATTTTCCTTGTAACTTTTCACTTATATATTATATTTACGTGCACGCGAAAACCAAATACGATTTTGCGTAAAGTTTGCCATTCCACTCCCTAACTGTACTTTTGTCTAAGGCCACCAGTTTTGTCTTTCTGATTTGAATATAATTTCATCAGGAGAGGGAGTTATTTTGTTGCTGGTGAATACGGACCCAATAATTCGTGCCGATCTGCCAGGGATTACATATTATCCTTCAAATGGAAGCTGAATAAGACAGAAATTTCAAATTGAAATGGATGTGGAACAAAGTTGGGCACTAAAAGACTCATAGTCCGATTTTCTGCCACCGCTTCATTCAAAGACGCGCTAATTTCCTTGTTTTATGGCATGTCTCGATCAGAAATATGTCCCCGTTTGCAAAGGATTACGTCAGTTATAAACCACTTTTTTTTCCGAACGATTCTAATCGAATTTTCACAAGTACTTGAGGGCTTTTGTTCCGATTTCTTTGAAAGGGGAGGGGGAATATTAAGCCCGTCCCCGTTGTAGACATACATATTACAACTGGCACAGGCTACTGTGTCGTTGCTATTAAGTGGGCTACATGTATACCACGGAAAAGCCGATCAGAGCAGCATACACATTTCCAGTTTGGCTGTAGAGGTAACATTGCGATTTTGCACAATTTGGAATTGGTAATTGAAACTAAAAGAAATATTGGCAAACATAAAAGGTGATACCAAAAATTAAATTTACTTTTTCGTCATGTCAAGAATGTTGGAAAAACTGCGGCTCTGGAAGTGAGAGTGACCTCCTCTGCATCTCTGTTAGTCAAGCGTCGCTGTTCTAAAAATACACAAACAGAATTCTGGCCGTTTCTAGTAGCCTGTACTGATCCCTATACCCTTGCTGCATCAGGGAATATTACCAATCCAGGGGAATATGAAAATAAACAATTTTGTCGGGCATAATTCAGCTGCTTCTCCGGCTTAGTGTGATTGACGGTCAGCCCGATACTGATTTTTAATTTTCGTCCGGATTAAGGCTTCAATCTCTTTCTACATTTTTTTCCCCCTTTCACAATATTTTTCCCGATTATGTCTTGGATAGATCTATATGTAGATCTATAATATATATCATAAACCAGTGCAAACTTTGTCATCCAATTGAATAAGCCTATTTTCTTTGTAACAAGTTTTTACCCCAAATAAATATGCTTAGTTAGGCTCTAGCCCTGAATATGTCCTGCCTCTCTGGCTTAGTGGGCTAGACGATCAGCCCGATAGTAATTTTTAATCTTGTTCCGGGTTAACTTCAGGGTTTCATTCTCTGACCCCTTTCTTTCCACCCTTTTCCTCCGTCACAATATTTTACCCCATTTTGTCTTGGTTTTTGGATAGATCCATATGTAGATATATATCATTTGTCTTAAACCGATGTAAAATTTTTCATCCATTTTAATTAGCCACTTGTAATGGTAACTGGTTTTGACCCCAAATAAATATGTTTAGGCTCTAGCGCTGAATATGTCCCAACCTGATATAATGTGACCTGAGCCCTTTATGACATGGATGAATACCTGAAATGGAGTCAACAAGGATATGTAGACTAGAATCAGAAATCAGTTTCCACAGACTGTCATCCACTTATATTTTACATTTATATGCATGCGAAAACCAAATATGGGTTTGCGTAAAGTTTGCCATTCCACTCCATAACTGCACTTTTTTTTAATGCCAGCAATTTTGTCAGTTTGATTTGAATATAATTCCATCAGGAAAAGGAGTTTTTTTGTTCTGATTTTTTTCCTTTTAAGTGAAAAACACCCCAATTTGTGTCGTAAAGGTCAAAATCAGGTTTCCGCATGTCCGCAAGTGCCATATAAGAGTGGGTTGTCACGGAAACCATTTTTAGATTCTAGTCTCCGTACAATTGCTAAGTTAATCTAGCGTTTTGACTATGTCGTTGCGGTCACTTGAGGCACATGTTAGCTTGTGACATATTCCGTGTTCAAACTATATGGATTTGATAAGGCAATGGGTTTACCTTTTTCCCTCTCAGCATAATCAAGCAACAAAAACTGATATAACCTTACAAACTATCTGACTATTCCCAAACCAAATTGGATTATATCCCCTGACTGCACAAAGCAGAACTACTTCATACCCCATTTTGCCTGTTAAAATGTTGTCATTGTACCATCAAAGCCATTCACTTTGATCTGAGACACTAATTAGTAATGTGTTCAACAGTGTAATGGAGAGATAGGGGTACTTATTTATTTATCTACCTCTCTGTTTCATGCAACAGGTGCCCGTTGTCCCTAAAAAGTTTTCTCACTGGTTTACACACCTATGCAATGATTCCTCGAGACCTTTCCGTCGTCAGTTAATGGTCTCAACATATGTAAAGTATCAATGTGAAGCATGGAAGCTAAGCTGAACACGACAGAAAATTTGAAACGCGGACGAACAAGGGTGGGGACAAAAGCCTCAAAGTACATGTATTTTCTAACATTGAAAAGTAACACAGCTTGTGATTGGTTGAACAAAATATTTTAAGCCAATCAGAAGCTGCGTTACTCACAAATGTAGAAAAATCTGGAGACTAAGTCTCAGAATGTTCTTCAGAATGGTTGCTGAATACGGACCAAGGAATTCGTGCCGACCTGCTAAGGATTACACTATTATCCTTCAAATGGAAGCTGAATAAGACTGAAAATTTAAATTGAAACGGGGTGGAACATAGGTGGGGACGAAAGACTCATAGTCCGATCCTCTGCCACCCGTTCCATTCAAAAAGTTGTCCAATTTCCTTGTTGTATTGCATGTATCGATCAGGAATAGGTCCCCGTTTGCAAAGGATTACACACAACCCTTCGAAATAGACATAAAAGTCACTTTTAACCCATATTTTCAAACAATTCTAATCGAATTTTCACAACTACTTGAAGTCCTTTGTTCCAATTTCTTTGAAAGGGGTGGGGTAATATGTAAATAAATAATTTTGTCAGGCAAAATTCAGCTGCCTTTCTGACTAAGTGGGCTAGACGGTCAGGTCGATCGTAATTTTTAATCTTGGTCCGGATTATTTTCAGGGTTCTATTCTCTGACCCCTTTCTTTCCATCTTTTTTCCCTCTGTCACAGTATTTCCCCCATTCTGTCTTGGTTCTTGGATAGATCTATATGTAGATCTATAATATTTATCTGAAACCGGTGTAAACTTTGTCATCCAAATGAATTATCCTATTTTCTCTGTAACTTTCCACTTATATATCATATTTACGTGCACGCGAAAACCAAATACGATTTTTCATAAAGTTTACCCTTCTACTCCCTAACTGCACTTTTGTTTAATGCCACCAATTTGGTCATTCTGATTTGAACCTAATTTCATCAGGAGAGGGAGTTATTTTGTTGCTGGTGAATACGGACCCAATAATTCGTGCCGGTCTGCCAGGGATTACATATTATACTTCAAATGGAAGCTGAATAAGACAGAAATTTCAAATTGAAATGGGCGTGGAACAAAATTGGGGACTAAAGACTCATTGTCCGATTCTCTGCCACAGTTGCATTCAAAGTTGCGCTAATTTCCTTGTTTTATGGCATTTATCGATCAGGAATATGTCGCCGTTTGAAAAAGGATTACATATCAGACTTCAAAATAGACATAATCGTCACTTTAATCCCATTTTTTCGAACAATTCTAATCGAACATTTACCAGTACTTGACGTCCTTTCTCCGAATTTCTCTGAAAGGGGAGGGGGAATAAGTAAATAAATAATTTTGTCAGGCAGAATTCAGCTACCTCTCTGGCTTAGTGGGCTCGACGGTCAGCCCGATAGTGATTTTCAATCTTGGTCCGGGTTAACTTCAGGGTTCCATTCTCTGTCCCATTTCCTTACACCATTTTTCCCTCTGTCACAATATTTTACCCCATTATGTCTTGGATAGATCTATATGTAGATGTATAATATACATCTTAAACCGGTGTAAACTGTCCTGATCCGACATAATATGACCTGAGCCAGTAATGACATGGATAAATACCTAAAATGCAGACAACAAGGATAGGTAGACTAGAATAACAAATCAGTTTCCACAGCCTGTCATCCACTTATGTTTTACATTTATATGCATGCGAAAACCAAATATGGGTTTGCGTAAAGTCTGCCATTCCACTCCATAACTGCACTTTTGTTTAATGTCAGCAATTTTGTTAGTTTGATTTGAATATAATTCCATCAGGAGAGGAAGTTTTTTTGTTTTTTTTTTAAGTAAAAAACACCCCAATTTGTGTCGTAAATGTCAAAATCAGGTTTTCGCATGTCGGCAAGTGCCATATGAGAGTGGGTTGTCATGGAGGCCGATTTTAGATTCTTGTCTCCGTACAATAGTTAAGTCAATCTAGAATTTTGACTGTCATTGCGTTCACTTGAGGCACATGTCAGCTTGTGACATATTCCGGGTGCAAACCCTGGCTAGCCGTATGGATTTGATAAGGCAATGGGTTTACCTTCTTCCCTCTCAGCATAATCAAGCAAGAAAAACTGATATAACCTCACACACTATCTGACTATTCCCAAACCAAATTGGATTATATCCCCTGACTGCACAAAGCAGAAATGCTCTTGATCTCGTTTTTTCTACTTCATACCCCATTTTGCCAGTTAAAATGTTTTCATTCTACCATCAAAACCAATCACTTTGATCTGAGACGCAAATTAGTAACGTGTTCAACAGTGTAATGGAGAGAAAGGGGCACTCATTTGTTTGTCTACCTCTCTGTTTCATGCAACAGGTGCCCGTTGCCCCTAAAAAGTTTTCTCCCTGGTTTACACACCTATGCAATGATTCCTCGAGACCTTTCCGTCGTCAGTTAATGGTCTCAACACATGCAAAGTATCAATGTGAAGCATGGAAGCTAAGCTGAACAAGACAGAAAATTTGAAACACGGACGAACAAGGGTAGGGACAAAAGGCTCAAAGTACATGTATTTTCTAACATTGAAAAGTAACACAACTTGTGATTGGTTGAACAAATATTTTAAGCCAATCAGAAGCGTTACTCACAAATGTAGAAAAATCTGGAGAAAAAGTCTCAGAATGTTCTTCAGAATCGTTGGTGAATACGGAGCCAGGAATTCGTGCCGACCTGCTAAGGATTACATATTATCCTTCAAATGGAAGCTGAATAAGACTTAAAATTCAAATTGAAACGGGGGTGGAACATAGGTGGGGACGAAAGACTCATAGTTCGATCCTCTGCCACCCTTTCCGTTAAAAATGTTGTTCAATTTTCTTGTTGTATTGCATGTATCGATCAGGAATAGGTCCCCGTTTGCAAAGGATTACACACAACCCTTCAAAATAGACATAAAAGTCACTTCTAACCCATATTTTCAAACAATTCTAATCGAATTTCCACAACTACTTGAGGTCCTTTGTTCCAATTTCTTTGAAAGGGGAGGGGTAATATGTAAATAAACAATTTTGTCAGGCAAAATTCAGCTGCCTCTCTGACTAAGTGGGCTAGACGGTCAGCCCGATAGTAATTTTTAATCTTGGTCCGGATTATTTTCAGGGTTCCATTCTCTGACCCCTTTCTTTCCACCTTTCTTTCCCTCTGTCACAATATTTTCCCCATTATGTCGTGGTTCTTGGATAGATCTATATGTAGGTCTGTGATATATATCTGAAAACGGTGTAAACTTTGTCATTCAAATGAATCAGCCTATTTTCCTTGTAACTTTTCACTTATATATTATATTTACGTGCACGCGAAAACCAAATACGATTTTGCGTAAAGTTTGCCATTCCACTCCCTAACTGTACTTTTGTCTAAGGCCACCAGTTTTGTCTTTCTGATTTGAATATAATTTCATCAGGAGAGGGAGTTATTTTGTTGCTGGTGAATACGGACCCAATAATTCGTGCCGATCTGCCAGGGATTACATATTATCCTTCAAATGGAAGCTGAATAAGACAGAAATTTCAAATTGAAATGGATGTGGAACAAAGTTGGGCACTAAAAGACTCATAGTCCGATTTTCTGCCACCGCTTCATTCAAAGACGCGCTAATTTCCTTGTTTTATGGCATGTCTCGATCAGAAATATGTCCCCGTTTGCAAAGGATTACGTCAGTTATAAACCACTTTTTTTTCCGAACGATTCTAATCGAATTTTCACAAGTACTTGAGGGCTTTTGTTCCGATTTCTTTGAAAGGGGAGGGGGAATATTAAGCCCGTCCCCGTTGTAGACATACATATTACAACTGGCACAGGCTACTGTGTCGTTGCTATTAAGTGGGCTACATGTATACCACGGAAAAGCCGATCAGAGCAGCATACACATTTCCAGTTTGGCTGTAGAGGTAACATTGCGATTTTGCACAATTTGGAATTGGTAATTGAAACTAAAAGAAATATTGGCAAACATAAAAGGTGATACCAAAAATTAAATTTACTTTTTCGTCATGTCATGGATGTTGGAAAAACTGCGGCTCTGGAAGTGAGAGTGACCTCCTCTGCATCTCTGTTAGTCAAGCGTCGCTGTTCTAAAAATACACAAACAGAATTCTGGCCGTTTCTAGTAGCCTGTACTGATCCCTATACCCTTGCTGCATCAGGGAATATTACCAATCTAGGGGAATATGAAAATAAACAATTTTGTCGGGCATAATTCAGCTGCTTCTCCGGCTTAGTGTGATTGACGGTCAGCCCGATACTGATTTTTAATTTTCGTCCGGATTAAGGCTTCAATCTCTTTCTACATTTTTTTTCCCCCTTTCACAATATTTTTCCCGATTATGTCTTGGATAGATCTATATGTAGATCTATAATATATATCATAAACCAGTGTAAACTTTGTCATCCAATTGAATAAGCCTATTTTCTTTGTAACAAGTTTTTACCCCAAATAAATATGCTTAGTTAGGCTCTAGCCCTGAATATGTCCTGCCTCTCTGGCTTAGTGGGCTAGACGATCAGCCCGATAGTAATTTTTAATCTTGTTCCGGGTTAACTTCAGGGTTTCATTCTCTGACCCCTTTCTTTCCACCCTTTTCCTCCGTCACAATATTTTACCCCATTTTGTCTTGGTTTTTGGATAGATCCATATGTAGATATATATCATTTGTCTTAAACCGATGTAAAATTTTTCATCCATTTTAATTAGCCACTTGTAATGGTAACTGGTTTTGACCCCAAATAAATATGTTTAGGCTCTAGCGCTGAATATGTCCCAACCTGATATAATGTGACCTGAGCCCTTTATGACATGGATGAATACCTGAAATGGAGTCAACAAGGATATGTAGACTAGAATCAGAAATCAGTTTCCACAGACTGTCATCCACTTATATTTTACATTTATATGCATGCGAAAACCAAATATGGGTTTGCGTAAAGTTTGCCATTCCACTCCATAACTGCACTTTTTTTTAATGCCAGCAATTTTGTCAGTTTGATTTGAATATAATTCCATCAGGAAAAGGAGTTTTTTTGTTCTGATTTTTTTCCTTTTAAGTGAAAAACACCCCAATTTGTGTCGTAAAGGTCAAAATCAGGTTTTCGCATGTCCGCAAGTGCCATATAAGAGTGGGTTGTCACGGAAACCATTTTTAGATTCTAGTCTCCGTACAATTGCTAAGTTAATCTAGCGTTTTGACTATGTCGTTGCGGTCACTTGAGGCACATGTTAGCTTGTGACATATTCCGTGTTCAAACTATATGGATTTGATAAGGCAATGGGTTTACCTTTTTCCCTCTCAGCATAATCAAGCAACAAAAACTGATATAACCTTACAAACTATCTGACTATTCCCAAACCAAATTGGATTATATCCCCTGACTGCACAAAGCAGAACTACTTCATACCCCATTTTGCCAGTTAAAATGTTGTCATTGTACCATCAAAGCCATTCACTTTGATCTGAGACACTAATTAGTAATGTGTTCAACAGTGTAATGGAGAGATAGGGGTACTTATTTATTTATCTACCTCTCTGTTTCATGCAACAGGTGCCCGTTGTCCCTAAAAAGTTTTCTCACTGGTTTACACACCTATGCAATGATTCCTCGAGACCTTTCCGTCGTCAGTTAATGGTCTCAACATATGTAAAGTATCAATGTGAAGCATGGAAGCTAAGCTGAACACGACAGAAAATTTGAAACGCGGACGAACAAGGGTGGGGACAAAAGCCTCAAAGTACATGTATTTTCTAACATTGAAAAGTAACACAGCTTGTGATTGGTTGAACAAAATATTTTAAGCCAATCAGAAGCTGCGTTACTCACAAATGTAGAAAAATCTGGAGACTAAGTCTCAGAATGTTCTTCAGAATGGTTGCTGAATACGGACCAAGGAATTCGTGCCGACCTGCTAAGGATTACACTATTATCCTTCAAATGGAAGCTGAATAAGACTGAAAATTTAAATTGAAACGGGGTGGAACATAGGTGGGGACGAAAGACTCATAGTCCGATCCTCTGCCACCCGTTCCATTCAAAAAGTTGTCCAATTTCCTTGTTGTATTGCATGTATCGATCAGGAATAGGTCCCCGTTTGCAAAGGATTACACACAACCCTTCGAAATAGACATAAAAGTCACTTTTAACCCATATTTTCAAACAATTCTAATCGAATTTTCACAACTACTTGAGGTCCTTTGTTCCAATTTCTTTGAAAGGGGTGGGGTAATATGTAAATAAATAATTTTGTCAGGCAAAATTCAGCTGCCTTTCTGACTAAGTGGGCTAGACGGTCAGGTCGATCGTAATTTTTAATCTTGGTCCGGATTATTTTCAGGGTTCTATTCTCTGACCCCTTTCTTTCCATCTTTTTTCCCTCTGTCACAGTATTTCCCCCATTCTGTCTTGGTTCTTGGATAGATCTATATGTAGATCTATAATATTTATCTGAAACCGGTGTAAACTTTGTCATCCAAATGAATTATCCTATTTTCTCTGTAACTTTCCACTTATATATCATATTTACGTGCACGCGAAAACCAAATACGATTTTTCATAAAGTTTACCCTTCTACTCCCTAACTGCACTTTTGTTTAATGCCACCAATTTGGTCATTCTGATTTGAACCTAATTTCATCAGGAGAGGGAGTTATTTTGTTGCTGGTGAATACGGACCCAATAATTCGTGCCGGTCTGCCAGGGATTACATATTATACTTCAAATGGAAGCTGAATAAGACAGAAATTTCAAATTGAAATGGGCGTGGAACAAAATTGGGGACTAAAGACTCATTGTCCGATTCTCTGCCACAGTTGCATTCAAAGTTGCGCTAATTTCCTTGTTTTATGGCATTTATCGATCAGGAATATGTCGCCGTTTGAAAAAGGATTACATATCAGACTTCAAAATAGACATAATCGTCACTTTAATCCCATTTTTTCGAACAATTCTAATCGAACATTTACCAGTACTTGACGTCCTTTCTCCGAATTTCTCTGAAAGGGGAGGGGGAATAAGTAAATAAATAATTTTGTCAGGCAGAATTCAGCTACCTCTCTGGCTTAGTGGGCTCGACGGTCAGCCCGATAGTGATTTTCAATCTTGGTCCGGGTTAACTTCAGGGTTCCATTCTCTGTCCCATTTCCTTACACCATTTTTCCCTCTGTCACAATATTTTACCCCATTATGTCTTGGATAGATCTATATGTAGATGTATAATATACATCTTAAACCGGTGTAAACTGTCCTGATCCGACATAATATGACCTGAGCCAGTAATGACATGGATAAATACCTAAAATGCAGACAACAAGGATAGGTAGACTAGAATAACAAATCAGTTTCCACAGCCTGTCATCCACTTATGTTTTACATTTATATGCATGCGAAAACCAAATATGGGTTTGCGTAAAGTCTGCCATTCCACTCCATAACTGCACTTTTGTTTAATGTCAGCAATTTTGTTAGTTTGATTTGAATATAATTCCATCAGGAGAGGAAGTTTTTTTGTTTTTTTTTAAGTAAAAAACACCCCAATTTGTGTCGTAAATGTCAAAATCAGGTTTTCGCATGTCGGCAAGTGCCATATGAGAGTGGGTTGTCATGGAGACCGATTTTAGATTCTTGTCTCCGTACAATAGTTAAGTCAATCTAGAATTTTGACTGTCATTGCGTTCACTTGAGGCACATGTCAGCTTGTGACATATTCCGGGTGCAAACCCTGGCTAGCCGTATGGATTTGATAAGGCAATGGGTTTACCTTCTTCCCTCTCAGCATAATCAAGCAAGAAAAACTGATATAACCTCACACACTATCTGACTATTCCCAAACCAAATTGGATTATATCCCCTGACTGCACAAAGCAGAAATGCTCTTGATCTCGTTTTTTCTACTTCATACCCCATTTTGCCAGTTAAAATGTTTTCATTCTACCATCAAAACCAATCACTTTGATCTGAGACGCAAATTAGTAACGTGTTCAACAGTGTAATGGAGAGAAAGGGGCACTCATTTGTTTGTCTACCTCTCTGTTTCATGCAACAGGTGCCCGTTGCCCCTAAAAAGTTTTCTCCCTGGTTTACACACCTATGCAATGATTCCTCGAGACCTTTCCGTCGTCAGTTAATGGTCTCAACACATGCAAAGTATCAATGTGAAGCATGGAAGCTAAGCTGAACAAGACAGAAAATTTGAAACACGGACGAACAAGGGTAGGGACAAAAGGCTCAAAGTACATGTATTTTCTAACATTGAAAAGTAACACAACTTGTGATTGGTTGAACAAATATTTTAAGCCAATCAGAAGCGTTACTCACAAATGTAGAAAAATCTGGAGAAAAAGTCTCAGAATGTTCTTCAGAATCGTTGGTGAATACGGAGCCAGGAATTCGTGCCGACCTGCTAAGGATTACATATTATCCTTCAAATGGAAGCTGAATAAGACTTAAAATTCAAATTGAAACGGGGGTGGAACATAGGTGGGGACGAAAGACTCATAGTTCGATCTTCTGCCACCCTTTCCGTTAAAAATGTTGTTCAATTTTCTTGTTGTATTGCATGTATCGATCAGGAATAGGTCCCCGTTTGCAAAGGATTACACACAACCCTTCAAAATAGACATAAAAGTCACTTCTAACCCATATTTTCAAACAATTCTAATCGAATTTCCACAACTACTTGAGGTCCTTTGTTCCAATTTCTTTGAAAGGGGAGGGGTAATATGTAAATAAACAATTTTGTCAGGCAAAATTCAGCTGCCTCTCTGACTAAGTGGGCTAGACGGTCAGCCCGATAGTAATTTTTAATCTTGGTCCGGATTATTTTCAGGGTTCCATTCTCTGACCCCTTTCTTTCCACCTTTCTTTCCCTCTGTCACAATATTTTCCCCATTATGTCGTGGTTCTTGGATAGATCTATATGTAGGTCTGTGATATATATCTGAAAACGGTGTAAACTTTGTCATTCAAATGAATCAGCCTATTTTCCTTGTAACTTTTCACTTATATATTATATTTACGTGCACGCGAAAACCAAATACGATTTTGCGTAAAGTTTGCCATTCCACTCCCTAACTGTACTTTTGTCTAAGGCCACCAGTTTTGTCTTTCTGATTTGAATATAATTTCATCAGGAGAGGGAGTTATTTTGTTGCTGGTGAATACGGACCCAATAATTCGTGCCGATCTGCCAGGGATTACATATTATCCTTCAAATGGAAGCTGAATAAGACAGAAATTTCAAATTGAAATGGATGTGGAACAAAGTTGGGCACTAAAAGACTCATAGTCCGATTTTCTGCCACCGCTTCATTCAAAGACGCGCTAATTTCCTTGTTTTATGGCATGTCTCGATCAGAAATATGTCCCCGTTTGCAAAGGATTACGTCAGTTATAAACCACTTTTTTTTCCGAACGATTCTAATCGAATTTTCACAAGTACTTGAGGGCTTTTGTTCCGATTTCTTTGAAAGGGGAGGGGGAATATTAAGCCCGTCCCCGTTGTAGACATACATATTACAACTGGCACAGGCTACTGTGTCGTTGCTATTAAGTGGGCTACATGTATACCACGGAAAAGCCGATCAGAGCAGCATACACATTTCCAGTTTGGCTGTAGAGGTAACATTGCGATTTTGCACAATTTGGAATTGGTAATTGAAACTAAAAGAAATATTGGCAAACATAAAAGGTGATACCAAAAATTAAATTTACTTTTTCGTCATGTCAAGGATGTTGGAAAAACTGCGGCTCTGGAAGTGAGAGTGACCTCCTCTGCATCTCTGTTAGTCAAGCGTCGCTGTTCTAAAAATACACAAACAGAATTCTGGCCGTTTCTAGTAGCCTGTACTGATCCCTATACCCTTGCTGCATCAGGGAATATTACCAATCTAGGGGAATATGAAAATAAACAATTTTGTCGGGCATAATTCAGCTGCTTCTCCGGCTTAGTGTGATTGACGGTCAGCCCGATACTGATTTTTAATTTTCGTCCGGATTAAGGCTTCAATCTCTTTCTACATTTTTTTTCCCCCTTTCACAATATTTTTCCCGATTATGTCTTGGATAGATCTATATGTAGATCTATAATATATATCATAAACCAGTGTAAACTTTGTCATCCAATTGAATAAGCCTATTTTCTTTGTAACAAGTTTTTACCCCAAATAAATATGCTTAGTTAGGCTCTAGCCCTGAATATGTCCTGCCTCTCTGGCTTAGTGGGCTAGACGATCAGCCCGATAGTAATTTTTAATCTTGTTCCGGGTTAACTTCAGGGTTTCATTCTCTGACCCCTTTCTTTCCACCCTTTTCCTCCGTCACAATATTTTACCCCATTTTGTCTTGGTTTTTGGATAGATCCATATGTAGATATATATCATTTGTCTTAAACCGATGTAAAATTTTTCATCCATTTTAATTAGCCACTTGTAATGGTAACTGGTTTTGACCCCAAATAAATATGTTTAGGCTCTAGCGCTGAATATGTCCCAACCTGATATAATGTGACCTGAGCCCTTTATGACATGGATGAATACCTGAAATGGAGTCAACAAGGATATGTAGACTAGAATCAGAAATCAGTTTCCACAGACTGTCATCCACTTATATTTTACATTTATATGCATGCGAAAACCAAATATGGGTTTGCGTAAAGTTTGCCATTCCACTCCATAACTGCACTTTTTTTTAATGCCAGCAATTTTGTCAGTTTGATTTGAATATAATTCCATCAGGAAAAGGAGTTTTTTTGTTCTGATTTTTTTCCTTTTAAGTGAAAAACACCCCAATTTGTGTCGTAAAGGTCAAAATCAGGTTTTCGCATGTCCGCAAGTGCCATATAAGAGTGGGTTGTCACGGAAACCATTTTTAGATTCTAGTCTCCGTACAATTGCTAAGTTAATCTAGCGTTTTGACTATGTCGTTGCGGTCACTTGAGGCACATGTTAGCTTGTGACATATTCCGTGTTCAAACTATATGGATTTGATAAGGCAATGGGTTTACCTTTTTCCCTCTCAGCATAATCAAGCAACAAAAACTGATATAACCTTACAAACTATCTGACTATTCCCAAACCAAATTGGATTATATCCCCTGACTGCACAAAGCAGAACTACTTCATACCCCATTTTGCCAGTTAAAATGTTGTCATTGTACCATCAAAACCATTCACTTTGATCTGAGACACTAATTAGTAATGTGTTCAACAGTGTAATGGAGAGATAGGGGTACTTATTTATTTATCTACCTCTCTGTTTCATGCAACAGGTGCCCGTTGTCCCTAAAAAGTTTTCTCACTGGTTTACACACCTATGCAATGATTCCTCGAGACCTTTCCGTCGTCAGTTAATGGTCTCAACATATGTAAAGTATCAATGTGAAGCATGGAAGCTAAGCTGAACACGACAGAAAATTTGAAACGCGGACGAACAAGGGTGGGGACAAAAGCCTCAAAGTACATGTATTTTCTAACATTGAAAAGTAACACAGCTTGTGATTGGTTGAACAAAATATTTTAAGCCAATCAGAAGCTGCGTTACTGACAAATGTAGAAAAATCTGGAGACTAAGTCTCAGAATGTTCTTCAGAATGGTTGCTGAATACGGACCAAGGAATTCGTGCCGGCCTGCTACGGATTACACTATTATCCTTCAAATGGAAGCTGAATAAGACTGAAAATTTAAATTGAAACGGGGTGGAACATAGGTGGGGACGAAAGACTCATAGTCCGATCCTCTGCCACCCGTTCCATTCAAAAAGTTGTCCAATTTCCTTGTTGTATTGCATGTATCGATCAGGAATAGGTCCCCGTTTGCAAAGGATTACACACAACCCTTCGAAATAGACATAAAAGTCACTTTTAACCCATATTTTCAAACAATTCTAATCGAATTTTCACAACTACTTGAGGTCCTTTGTTCCAATTTCTTTGAAAGGGGTGGGGTAATATGTAAATAAATAATTTTGTCAGGCAAAATTCAGCTGCCTTTCTGACTAAGTGGGCTAGACGGTCAGGTCGATCGTAATTTTTAATCTTGGTCCGGATTATTTTCAGGGTTCTATTCTCTGACCCCTTTCTTTCCATCTTTTTTCCCT
Organism: Tridacna gigas; assembly: GCA_945859785.2. Classification (NCBI taxonomy): domain Eukaryota; kingdom Metazoa; phylum Mollusca; class Bivalvia; order Cardiida; family Cardiidae; genus Tridacna; species Tridacna gigas. Next base: position 26,751,391 of record OX244033.2, on the reverse strand, counting down.
CTGTCACAGTATTTCCCCCATTCTGTCTTGGTTCTTGGATAGATCTATATGTAGATCTATAATATTTATCTGAAACCGGTGTAAACTTTGTCATCCAAATGAATTATCCTATTTTCTCTGTAACTTTCCACTTATATATCATATTTACGTGCACGCGAAAACCAAATACGATTTTTCATAAAGTTTACCCTTCTACTCCCTAACTGCACTTTTGTTTAATGCCACCAATTTGGTCATTCTGATTTGAACCTAATTTCATCAGGAGAGGGAGTTATTTTGTTGCTGGTGAATACGGACCCAATAATTCGTGCCGGTCTGCCAGGGATTACATATTATACTTCAAATGGAAGCTGAATAAGACAGAAATTTCAAATTGAAATGGGCGTGGAACAAAATTGGGGACTAAAGACTCATTGTCCGATTCTCTGCCACAGTTGCATTCAAAGTTGCGCTAATTTCCTTGTTTTATGGCATTTATCGATCAGGAATATGTCGCCGTTTGAAAAAGGATTACATATCAGACTTCAAAATAGACATAATCGTCACTTTAATCCCATTTTTTCGAACAATTCTAATCGAACATTTACCAGTACTTGACGTCCTTTCTCCGAATTTCTCTGAAAGGGGAGGGGGAATAAGTAAATAAATAATTTTGTCAGGCAGAATTCAGCTACCTCTCTGGCTTAGTGGGCTCGACGGTCAGCCCGATAGTGATTTTCAATCTTGGTCCGGGTTAACTTCAGGGTTCCATTCTCTGTCCCATTTCCTTACACCATTTTTCCCTCTGTCACAATATTTTACCCCATTATGTCTTGGATAGATCTATATGTAGATGTATAATATACATCTTAAACCGGTGTAAACTGTCCTGATCCGACATAATATGACCTGAGCCAGTAATGACATGGATAAATACCTAAAATGCAGACAACAAGGATAGGTAGACTAGAATAACAAATCAGTTTCCACAGCCTGTCATCCACTTATGTTTTACATTTATATGCATGCGAAAACCAAATATGGGTTTGCGTAAAGTCTGCCATTCCACTCCATAACTGCACTTTTGTTTAATGTCAGCAATTTTGTTAGTTTGATTTGAATATAATTCCATCAGGAGAGGAAGTTTTTTTGTTTTTTTTTAAGTAAAAAACACCCCAATTTGTGTCGTAAATGTCAAAATCAGGTTTTCGCATGTCGGCAAGTGCCATATGAGAGTGGGTTGTCATGGAGACCGATTTTAGATTCTTGTCTCCGTACAATAGTTAAGTCAATCTAGAATTTTGACTGTCATTGCGTTCACTTGAGGCACATGTCAGCTTGTGACATATTCCGGGTGCAAACCCTGGCTAGCCGTATGGATTTGATAAGGCAATGGGTTTACCTTCTTCCCTCTCAGCATAATCAAGCAAGAAAAACTGATATAACCTCACACACTATCTGACTATTCCCAAACCAAATTGGATTATATCCCCTGACTGCACAAAGCAGAAATGCTCTTGATCTCGTTTTTTCTACTTCATACCCCATTTTGCCAGTTAAAATGTTTTCATTCTACCATCAAAACCAATCACTTTGATCTGAGACGCAAATTAGTAACGTGTTCAACAGTGTAATGGAGAGAAAGGGGCACTCATTTGTTTGTCTACCTCTCTGTTTCATGCAACAGGTGCCCGTTGCCCCTAAAAAGTTTTCTCCCTGGTTTACACACCTATGCAATGATTCCTCGAGACCTTTCCGTCGTCAGTTAATGGTCTCAACACATGCAAAGTATCAATGTGAAGCATGGAAGCTAAGCTGAACAAGACAGAAAATTTGAAACACGGACGAACAAGGGTAGGGACAAAAGGCTCAAAGTACATGTATTTTCTAACATTGAAAAGTAACACAACTTGTGATTGGTTGAACAAATATTTTAAGCCAATCAGAAGCGTTACTCACAAATGTAGAAAAATCTGGAGAAAAAGTCTCAGAATGTTCTTCAGAATCGTTGGTGAATACGGAGCCAGGAATTCGTGCCGACCTGCTAAGGATTACATATTATCCTTCAAATGGAAGCTGAATAAGACTTAAAATTCAAATTGAAACGGGGGTGGAACATAGGTGGGGACGAAAGACTCATAGTTCGATCTTCTGCCACCCTTTCCGTTAAAAATGTTGTTCAATTTTCTTGTTGTATTGCATGTATCGATCAGGAATAGGTCCCCGTTTGCAAAGGATTACACACAACCCTTCAAAATAGACATAAAAGTCACTTCTAACCCATATTTTCAAACAATTCTAATCGAATTTCCACAACTACTTGAGGTCCTTTGTTCCAATTTCTTTGAAAGGGGAGGGGTAATATGTAAATAAACAATTTTGTCAGGCAAAATTCAGCTGCCTCTCTGACTAAGTGGGCTAGACGGTCAGCCCGATAGTAATTTTTAATCTTGGTCCGGATTATTTTCAGGGTTCCATTCTCTGACCCCTTTCTTTCCACCTTTCTTTCCCTCTGTCACAATATTTTCCCCATTATGTCGTGGTTCTTGGATAGATCTATATGTAGGTCTGTGATATATATCTGAAAACGGTGTAAACTTTGTCATTCAAATGAATCAGCCTATTTTCCTTGTAACTTTTCACTTATATATTATATTTACGTGCACGCGAAAACCAAATACGATTTTGCGTAAAGTTTGCCATTCCACTCCCTAACTGTACTTTTGTCTAAGGCCACCAGTTTTGTCTTTCTGATTTGAATATAATTTCATCAGGAGAGGGAGTTGTTTTGTTGCTGGTGAATACGGACCCAATAATTCGTGCCGATCTGCCAGGGATTACATATTATCCTTCAAATGGAAGCTGAATAAGACAGAAATTTCAAATTGAAATGGATGTGGAACAAAGTTGGGCACTAAAAGACTCATAGTCCGATTTTCTGCCACCGCTTCATTCAAAGACGCGCTAATTTCCTTGTTTTATGGCATGTCTCGATCAGAAATATGTCCCCGTTTGCAAAGGATTACGTCAGTTATAAACCACTTTTTTTTCCGAACGATTCTAATCGAATTTTCACAAGTACTTGAGGGCTTTTGTTCCGATTTCTTTGAAAGGGGAGGGGGAATATTAAGCCCGTCCCCGTTGTAGACATACATATTACAACTGGCACAGGCTACTGTGTCGTTGCTATTAAGTGGGCTACATGTATACCACGGAAAAGCCGATCAGAGCAGCATACACATTTCCAGTTTGGCTGTAGAGGTAACATTGCGATTTTGCACAATTTGGAATTGGTAATTGAAACTAAAAGAAATATTGGCAAACATAAAAGGTGATACCAAAAATTAAATTTACTTTTTCGTCATGTCATGGATGTTGGAAAAACTGCGGCTCTGGAAGTGAGAGTGACCTCCTCTGCATCTCTGTTAGTCAAGCGTCGCTGTTCTAAAAATACACAAACAGAATTCTGGCCGTTTCTAGTAGCCTGTACTGATCCCTATACCCTTGCTGCATCAGGGAATATTACCAATCTAGGGGAATATGAAAATAAACAATTTTGTCGGGCATAATTCAGCTGCTTCTCCGGCTTAGTGTGATTGACGGTCAGCCCGATACTGATTTTTAATTTTCGTCCGGATTAAGGCTTCAATCTCTTTCTACATTTTTTTTCCCCCTTTCACAATATTTTTCCCGATTATGTCTTGGATAGATCTATATGTAGATCTATAATATATATCATAAACCAGTGTAAACTTTGTCATCCAATTGAATAAGCCTATTTTCTTTGTAACAAGTTTTTACCCCAAATAAATATGCTTAGTTAGGCTCTAGCCCTGAATATGTCCTGCCTCTCTGGCTTAGTGGGCTAGACGATCAGCCCGATAGTAATTTTTAATCTTGTTCCGGGTTAACTTCAGGGTTTCATTCTCTGACCCCTTTCTTTCCACCCTTTTCCTCCGTCACAATATTTTACCCCATTTTGTCTTGGTTTTTGGATAGATCCATATGTAGATATATATCATTTGTCTTAAACCGATGTAAAATTTTTCATCCATTTTAATTAGCCACTTGTAATGGTAACTGGTTTTGACCCCAAATAAATATGTTTAGGCTCTAGCGCTGAATATGTCCCAACCTGATATAATGTGACCTGAGCCCTTTATGACATGGATGAATACCTGAAATGGAGTCAACAAGGATATGTAGACTAGAATCAGAAATCAGTTTCCACAGACTGTCATCCACTTATATTTTACATTTATATGCATGCGAAAACCAAATATGGGTTTGCGTAAAGTTTGCCATTCCACTCCATAACTGCACTTTTTTTTAATGCCAGCAATTTTGTCAGTTTGATTTGAATGTAATTCCATCAGGAAAAGGAGTTTTTTTGTTCTGATTTTTTTCCTTTTAAGTGAAAAACACCCCAATTTGTGTCGTAAAGGTCAAAATCAGGTTTTCGCATGTCCGCAAGTGCCATATAAGAGTGGGTTGTCACGGAAACCATTTTTAGATTCTAGTCTCCGTACAATTGCTAAGTTAATCTAGCGTTTTGACTATGTCGTTGCGGTCACTTGAGGCACATGTTAGCTTGTGACATATTCCGTGTTCAAACTATATGGATTTGATAAGGCAATGGGTTTACCTTTTTCCCTCTCAGCATAATCAAGCAACAAAAACTGATATAACCTTACAAACTATCTGACTATTCCCAAACCAAATTGGATTATATCCCCTGACTGCACAAAGCAGAACTACTTCATACCCCATTTTGCCAGTTAAAATGTTGTCATTGTACCATCAAAGCCATTCACTTTGATCTGAGACACTAATTAGTAATGTGTTCAACAGTGTAATGGAGAGATAGGGGTACTTATTTATTTATCTACCTCTCTGTTTCATGCAACAGGTGCCCGTTGTCCCTAAAAAGTTTTCTCACTGGTTTACACACCTATGCAATGATTCCTCGAGACCTTTCCGTCGTCAGTTAATGGTCTCAACATATGTAAAGTATCAATGTGAAGCATGGAAGCTAAGCTGAACACGACAGAAAATTTGAAACGCGGACGAACAAGGGTGGGGACAAAAGCCTCAAAGTACATGTATTTTCTAACATTGAAAAGTAACACAGCTTGTGATTGGTTGAACAAAATATTTTAAGCCAATCAGAAGCTGCGTTACTCACAAATGTAGAAAAATCTGGAGACTAAGTCTCAGAATGTTCTTCAGAATGGTTGCTGAATACGGACCAAGGAATTCGTGCCGACCTGCTAAGGATTACACTATTATCCTTCAAATGGAAGCTGAATAAGACTGAAAATTTAAATTGAAACGGGGTGGAACATAGGTGGGGACGAAAGACTCATAGTCCGATCCTCTGCCACCCGTTCCATTCAAAAAGTTGTCCAATTTCCTTGTTGTATTGCATGTATCGATCAGGAATAGGTCCCCGTTTGCAAAGGATTACACACAACCCTTCGAAATAGACATAAAAGTCACTTTTAACCCATATTTTCAAACAATTCTAATCGAATTTTCACAACTACTTGAGGTCCTTTGTTCCAATTTCTTTGAAAGGGGTGGGGTAATATGTAAATAAATAATTTTGTCAGGCAAAATTCAGCTGCCTTTCTGACTAAGTGGGCTAGACGGTCAGGTCGATCGTAATTTTTAATCTTGGTCCGGATTATTTTCAGGGTTCTATTCTCTGACCCCTTTCTTTCCATCTTTTTTCCCTCTGTCACAGTATTTCCCCCATTCTGTCTTGGTTCTTGGATAGATCTATATGTAGATCTATAATATTTATCTGAAACCGGTGTAAACTTTGTCATCCAAATGAATTATCCTATTTTCTCTGTAACTTTCCACTTATATATCATATTTACGTGCACGCGAAAACCAAATACGATTTTTCATAAAGTTTACCCTTCTACTCCCTAACTGCACTTTTGTTTAATGCCACCAATTTGGTCATTCTGATTTGAACCTAATTTCATCAGGAGAGGGAGTTATTTTGTTGCTGGTGAATACGGACCCAATAATTCGTGCCGGTCTGCCAGGGATTACATATTATACTTCAAATGGAAGCTGAATAAGACAGAAATTTCAAATTGAAATGGGCGTGGAACAAAATTGGGGACTAAAGACTCATTGTCCGATTCTCTGCCACAGTTGCATTCAAAGTTGCGCTAATTTCCTTGTTTTATGGCATTTGTCGATCAGGAATATGTCGCCGTTTGAAAAAGGATTACATATCAGACTTCAAAATAGACATAATCGTCACTTTAATCCCATTTTTTCGAACAATTCTAATCGAACATTTACCAGTACTTGACGTCCTTTCTCCGAATTTCTCTGAAAGGGGAGGGGGAATAAGTAAATAAATAATTTTGTCAGGCAGAATTCAGCTACCTCTCTGGCTTAGTGGGCTCGACGGTCAGCCCGATAGTGATTTTCAATCTTGGTCCGGGTTAACTTCAGGGTTCCATTCTCTGTCCCATTTCCTTACACCATTTTTCCCTCTGTCACAATATTTTACCCCATTATGTCTTGGATAGATCTATATGTAGATGTATAATATACATCTTAAACCGGTGTAAACTGTCCTGATCCGACATAATATGACCTGAGCCAGTAATGACATGGATAAATACCTAAAATGCAGACAACAAGGATAGGTAGACTAGAATAACAAATCAGTTTCCACAGCCTGTCATCCACTTATGTTTTACATTTATATGCATGCGAAAACCAAATATGGGTTTGCGTAAAGTCTGCCATTCCACTCCATAACTGCACTTTTGTTTAATGTCAGCAATTTTGTTAGTTTGATTTGAATATAATTCCATCAGGAGAGGAAGTTTTTTTGTTTTTTTTTAAGTAAAAAACACCCCAATTTGTGTCGTAAATGTCAAAATCAGGTTTTCGCATGTCGGCAAGTGCCATATGAGAGTGGGTTGTCATGGAGGCCGATTTTAGATTCTTGTCTCCGTACAATAGTTAAGTCAATCTAGAATTTTGACTGTCATTGCGTTCACTTGAGGCACATGTCAGCTTGTGACATATTCCGGGTGCAAACCCTGGCTAGCCGTATGGATTTGATAAGGCAATGGGTTTACCTTCTTCCCTCTCAGCATAATCAAGCAAGAAAAACTGATATAACCTCACACACTATCTGACTATTCCCAAACCAAATTGGATTATATCCCCTGACTGCACAAAGCAGAAATGCTCTTGATCTCGTTTTTTCTACTTCATACCCCATTTTGCCAGTTAAAATGTTTTCATTCTACCATCAAAACCAATCACTTTGATCTGAGACGCAAATTAGTAACGTGTTCAACAGTGTAATGGAGAGAAAGGGGCACTCATTTGTTTGTCTACCTCTCTGTTTCATGCAACAGGTGCCCGTTGCCCCTAAAAAGTTTTCTCCCTGGTTTACACACCTATGCAATGATTCCTCGAGACCTTTCCGTCGTCAGTTAATGGTCTCAACACATGCAAAGTATCAATGTGAAGCATGGAAGCTAAGCTGAACAAGACAGAAAATTTGAAACACGGACGAACAAGGGTAGGGACAAAAGGCTCAAAGTACATGTATTTTCTAACATTGAAAAGTAACACAACTTGTGATTGGTTGAACAAATATTTTAAGCCAATCAGAAGCGTTACTCACAAATGTAGAAAAATCTGGAGAAAAAGTCTCAGAATGTTCTTCAGAATCGTTGGTGAATACGGAGCCAGGAATTCGTGCCGACCTGCTAAGGATTACATATTATCCTTCAAATGGAAGCTGAATAAGACTTAAAATTCAAATTGAAACGGGGGTGGAACATAGGTGGGGACGAAAGACTCATAGTTCGATCTTCTGCCACCCTTTCCGTTAAAAATGTTGTTCAATTTTCTTGTTGTATTGCATGTATCGATCAGGAATAGGTCCCCGTTTGCAAAGGATTACACACAACCCTTCAAAATAGACATAAAAGTCACTTCTAACCCATATTTTCAAACAATTCTAATCGAATGTCCTTTGTTCCAATTTCTTTGAAAGGGGAGGGGTAATATGTAAATAAACAATTTTGTCAGGCAAAATTCAGCTGCCTCTCTGACTAAGTGGGCTAGACGGTCAGCCCGATAGTAATTTTTAATCTTGGTCCGGATTATTTTCAGGGTTCCATTCTCTGACCCCTTTCTTTCCACCTTTCTTTCCCTCTGTCACAATATTTTCCCCATTATGTCGTGGTTCTTGGATAGATCTATATGTAGGTCTGTGATATATATCTGAAAACGGTGTAAACTTTGTCATTCAAATGAATCAGCCTATTTTCCTTGTAACTTTTCACTTATATATTATATTTACGTGCACGCGAAAACCAAATACGATTTTGCGTAAAGTTTGCCATTCCACTCCCTAACTGTACTTTTGTCTAAGGCCACCAGTTTTGTCTTTCTGATTTGAATATAATTTCATCAGGAGAGGGAGTTATTTTGTTGCTGGTGAATACGGACCCAATAATTCGTGCCGATCTGCCAGGGATTACATATTATCCTTCAAATGGAAGCTGAATAAGACAGAAATTTCAAATTGAAATGGATGTGGAACAAAGTTGGGCACTAAAAGACTCATAGTCCGATTTTCTGCCACCGCTTCATTCAAAGACGCGCTAATTTCCTTGTTTTATGGCATGTCTCGATCGGAAATATGTCCCCGTTTGCAAAGGATTACGTCAGTTATAAACCACTTTTTTTTCCGAACGATTCTAATCGAATTTTCACAAGTACTTGAGGGCTTTTGTTCCGATTTCTTTGAAAGGGGAGGGGGAATATTAAGCCCGTCCCCGTTGTAGACATACATATTACAACTGGCACAGGCTACTGTGTCGTTGCTATTAAGTGGGCTACATGTATACCACGGAAAAGCCGATCAGAGCAGCATACACATTTCCAGTTTGGCTGTAGAGGTAACATTGCGATTTTGCACAATTTGGAATTGGTAATTGAAACTAAAAGAAATATTGGCAAACATAAAAGGTGATACCAAAAATTAAATTTACTTTTTCGTCATGTCATGGATGTTGGAAAAACTGCGGCTCTGGAAGTGAGAGTGACCTCCTCTGCATCTCTGTTAGTCAAGCGTCGCTGTTCTAAAAATACACAAACAGAATTCTGGCCGTTTCTAGTAGCCTGTACTGATCCCTATACCCTTGCTGCATCAGGGAATATTACCAATCTAGGGGAATATGAAAATAAACAATTTTGTCGGGCATAATTCAGCTGCTTCTCCGGCTTAGTGTGATTGACGGTCAGCCCGATACTGATTTTTAATTTTCGTCCGGATTAAGGCTTCAATCTCTTTCTACATTTTTTTCCCCCTTTCACAATATTTTTCCCGATTATGTCTTGGATAGATCTATATGTAGATCTATAATATATATCATAAACCAGTGCAAACTTTGTCATCCAATTGAATAAGCCTATTTTCTTTGTAACAAGTTTTTACCCCAAATAAATATGCTTAGTTAGGCTCTAGCCCTGAATATGTCCTGCCTCTCTGGCTTAGTGGGCTAGACGATCAGCCCGATAGTAATTTTTAATCTTGTTCCGGGTTAACTTCAGGGTTTCATTCTCTGACCCCTTTCTTTCCACCCTTTTCCTCCGTCACAATATTTTACCCCATTTTGTCTTGGTTTTTGGATAGATCCATATGTAGATATATATCATTTGTCTTAAACCGATGTAAAATTTTTCATCCATTTTAATTAGCCACTTGTAATGGTAACTGGTTTTGACCCCAAATAAATATGTTTAGGCTCTAGCGCTGAATATGTCCCAACCTGATATAATGTGACCTGAGCCCTTTATGACATGGATGAATACCTGAAATGGAGTCAACAAGGATATGTAGACTAGAATCAGAAATCAGTTTCCACAGACTGTCATCCACTTATATTTTACATTTATATGCATGCGAAAACCAAATATGGGTTTGCGTAAAGTTTGCCATTCCACTCCATAACTGCACTTTTTTTTAATGCCAGCAATTTTGTCAGTTTGATTTGAATATAATTCCATCAGGAAAAGGAGTTTTTTTGTTCTGATTTTTTTCCTTTTAAGTGAAAAACACCCCAATTTGTGTCGTAAAGGTCAAAATCAGGTTTTCGCATGTCCGCAAGTGCCATATAAGAGTGGGTTGTCACGGAAACCATTTTTAGATTCTAGTCTCCGTACAATTGCTAAGTTAATCTAGCGTTTTGACTATGTCGTTGCGGTCACTTGAGGCACATGTTAGCTTGTGACATATTCCGTGTTCAAACTATATGGATTTGATAAGGCAATGGGTTTACCTTTTTCCCTCTCAGCATAATCAAGCAACAAAAACTGATATAACCTTACAAACTATCTGACTATTCCCAAACCAAATTGGATTATATCCCCTGACTGCACAAAGCAGAACTACTTCATACCCCATTTTGCCAGTTAAAATGTTGTCATTGTACCGTCAAAACCATTCACTTTGATCTGAGACACTAATTAGTAATGTGTTCAACAGTGTAATGGAGAGATAGGGGTACTTATTTATTTATCTACCTCTCTGTTTCATGCAACAGGTGCCCGTTGTCCCTAAAAAGTTTTCTCACTGGTTTACACACCTATGCAATGATTCCTCGAGACCTTTCCGTCGTCAGTTAATGGTCTCAACATATGTAAAGTATCAATGTGAAGCATGGAAGCTAAGCTGAACACGACAGAAAATGTGAAACGCGGACGAACAAGGGTGGGGACAAAAGGCTCAAAGTACATGTATTTTCTAACATTGAAAAGTAACACAGCTTGTGATTGGTTGAACAAAATATTTTAAGCCAATCAGAAGCTGCGTTACTCACAAATGTAGAAAAATCTGGAGACTAAGTCTCAGAATGTTCTTCAGAATGGTTGCTGAATACGGACCAAGGAATTCGTGCCGACCTGCTAAGGATTACACTATTATCCTTCAAATGGAAGCTGAATAAGACTGAAAATTTAAATTGAAACGGGGTGGAACATAGGTGGGGACGAAAGACTCATAGTCCGATCCTCTGCCACCCGTTCCATTCAAAAAGTTGTCCAATTTCCTTGTTGTATTGCATGTATCGATCAGGAATAGGTCCCCGTTTGCAAAGGATTACACACAACCCTTCGAAATAGACATAAAAGTCACTTTTAACCCATATTTTCAAACAATTCTAATCGAATTTTCACAACTACTTGAGGTCCTTTGTTCCAATTTCTTTGAAAGGGGTGGGGTAATATGTAAATAAATAATTTTGTCAGGCAAAATTCAGCTGCCTTTCTGACTAAGTGGGCTAGACGGTCAGGTCGATCGTAATTTTTAATCTTGGTCCGGATTATTTTCAGGGTTCTATTCTCTGACCCCTTTCTTTCCATCTTTTTTCCCTCTGTCACAGTATTTCCCCCATTCTGTCTTGGTTCTTGGATAGATCTATATGTAGATCTATAATATTTATCTGAAACCGGTGTAAACTTTGTCATCCAAATGAATTATCCTATTTTCTCTGTAACTTTCCACTTATATATCATATTTACGTGCACGCGAAAACCAAATACGATTTTTCATAAAGTTTACCCTTCTACTCCCTAACTGCACTTTTGTTTAATGCCACCAATTTGGTCATTCTGATTTGAACCTAATTTCATCAGGAGAGTGAGTTATTTTGTTGCTGGTGAATACGGACCCAATAATTCGTGCCGGTCTGCCAGGGATTACATATTATACTTCAAATGGAAGCTGAATAAGACAGAAATTTCAAATTGAAATGGGCGTGGAACAAAATTGGGGACTAAAGACTCATTGTCCGATTCTCTGCCACAGTTGCATTCAAAGTGTCGCTAATTTCCTTGTTTTATGGCATTTATCGATCAGGAATATGTCGCCGTTTGAAAAAGGATTACATATCAGACTTCAAAATAGACATAATCGTCACTTTAATCCCATTTTTTCGAACAATTCTAATCGAACATTTACCAGTACTTGACGTCCTTTCTCCGAATTTCTCTGAAAGGGGAGGGGGAATAAGTAAATAAATAATTTTGTCAGGCAGAATTCAGCTACCTCTCTGGCTTAGTGGGCTCGACGGTCAGCCCGATAGTGATTTTCAATCTTGGTCCGGGTTAACTTCAGGGTTCCATTCTCTGTCCCATTTCCTTACACCATTTTTCCCTCTGTCACAATATTTTACCCCATTATGTCTTGGATAGATCTATATGTAGATGTATAATATACATCTTAAACCGGTGTAAACTGTCCTGATCCGACATAATATGACCTGAGCCAGTAATGACATGGATAAATACCTAAAATGCAGACAACAAGGATAGGTAGACTAGAATAACAAATCAGTTTCCACAGCCTGTCATCCACTTATGTTTTACATTTATATGCATGCGAAAACCAAATATGGGTTTGCGTAAAGTCTGCCATTCCACTCCATAACTGCACTTTTGTTTAATGTCAGCAATTTTGTTAGTTTGATTTGAATATAATTCCATCAGGAGAGGAAGTTTTTTTGTTTTTTTTTAAGTAAAAAACACCCCAATTTGTGTCGTAAATGTCAAAATCAGGTTTTCGCATGTCGGCAAGTGCCATATGAGAGTGGGTTGTCATGGAGGCCGATTTTAGATTCTTGTCTCCGTACAATAGTTAAGTCAATCTAGAATTTTGACTGTCATTGCGTTCACTTGAGGCACATGTCAGCTTGTGACATATTCCGGGTGCAAACCCTGGCTAGCCGTATGGATTTGATAAGGCAATGGGTTTACCTTCTTCCCTCTCAGCATAATCAAGCAACAAAAACTGATATAACCTCACACACTATCTGACTATTCCCAAACCAAATTGGATTATATCCCCTGACTGCACAAAGCAGAAATGCTCTTGATCTCGTTTTTTCTACTTCATACCCCATTTTGCCAGTTAAAATGTTTTCATTCTACCATCAAAACCAATCACTTTGATCTGAGACGCAAATTAGTAACGTGTTCAACAGTGTAATGGAGAGAAAGGGGCACTCATTTGTTTGTCTACCTCTCTGTTTCATGCAACAGGTGCCCGTTGCCCCTAAAAAGTTTTCTCCCTGGTTTACACACCTATGCAATGATTCCTCGAGACCTTTCCGTCGTCAGTTAATGGTCTCAACACATGCAAAGTATCAATGTGAAGCATGGAAGCTAAGCTGAACAAGACAGAAAATTTGAAACACGGACGAACAAGGGTAGGGACAAAAGGCTCAAAGTACATGTATTTTCTAACATTGAAAAGTAACACAACTTGTGATTGGTTGAACAAATATTTTAAGCCAATCAGAAGCGTTACTCACAAATGTAGAAAAATCTGGAGAAAAAGTCTCAGAATGTTCTTCAGAATCGTTGGTGAATACGGAGCCAGGAATTCGTGCCGACCTGCTAAGGATTACATATTATCCTTCAAATGGAAGCTGAATAAGACTTAAAATTCAAATTGAAACGGGGGTGGAACATAGGTGGGGACGAAAGACTCATAGTTCGATCTTCTGCCACCCTTTCCGTTAAAAATGTTGTTCAATTTTCTTGTTGTATTGCATGTATCGATCAGGAATAGGTCCCCGTTTGCAAAGGATTACACACAACCCTTCAAAATAGACATAAAAGTCACTTCTAACCCATATTTTCAAACAATTCTAATCGAATTTCCACAACTACTTGAGGTCCTTTGTTCCAATTTCTTTGAAAGGGGAGGGGTAATATGTAAATAAACAATTTTGTCAGGCAAAATTCAGCTGCCTCTCTGACTAAGTGGGCTAGACGGTCAGCCCGATAGTAATTTTTAATCTTGGTCCGGATTATTTTCAGGGTTCCATTCTCTGACCCCTTTCTTTCCACCTTTCTTTCCCTCTGTCACAATATTTTCCCCATTATGTCGTGGTTCTTGGATAGATCTATATGTAGGTCTGTGATATATATCTGAAAACGGTGTAAACTTTGTCATTCAAATGAATCAGCCTATTTTCCTTGTAACTTTTCACTTATATATTATATTTACGTGCACGCGAAAACCAAATACGATTTTGCGTAAAGTTTGCCATTCCACTCCCTAACTGTACTTTTGTCTAAGGCCACCAGTTTTGTCTTTCTGATTTGAATATAATTTCATCAGGAGAGGGAGTTATTTTGTTGCTGGTGAATACGGACCCAATAATTCGTGCCGATCTGCCAGGGATTACATATTATCCTTCAAATGGAAGCTGAATAAGACAGAAATTTCAAATTGAAATGGATGTGGAACAAAGTTGGGCACTAAAAGACTCATAGTCCGATTTTCTGCCACCGCTTCATTCAAAGACGCGCTAATTTCCTTGTTTTATGGCATGTCTCGATCAGAAATATGTCCCCGTTTGCAAAGGATTACGTCAGTTATAAACCACTTTTTTTTCCGAACGATTCTAATCGAATTTTCACAAGTACTTGAGGGCTTTTGTTCCGATTTCTTTGAAAGGGGAGGGGGAATATTAAGCCCGTCCCCGTTGTAGACATACATATTACAACTGGCACAGGCTACTGTGTCGTTGCTATTAAGTGGGCTACATGTATACCACGGAAAAGCCGATCAGAGCAGCATACACATTTCCAGTTTGGCTGTAGAGGTAACATTGCGATTTTGCACAATTTGGAATTGGTAATTGAAACTAAAAGAAATATTGGCAAACATAAAAGGTGATACCAAAAATTAAATTTACTTTTTCGTCATGTCATGGATGTTGGAAAAACTGCGGCTCTGGAAGTGAGAGTGACCTCCTCTGCATCTCTGTTAGTCAAGCGTCGCTGTTCTAAAAATACACAAACAGAATTCTGGCCGTTTCTAGTAGCCTGTACTGATCCCTATACCCTTGCTGCATCAGGGAATATTACCAATCTAGGGGAATATGAAAATAAACAATTTTGTCGGGCATAATTCAGCTGCTTCTCCGGCTTAGTGTGATTGACGGTCAGCCCGATACTGATTTTTAATTTTCGTCCGGATTAAGGCTTCAATCTCTTTCTACATTTTTTTTCCCCCTTTCACAATATTTTTCCCGATTATGTCTTGGATAGATCTATATGTAGATCTATAATATATATCATAAACCAGTGTAAACTTTGTCATCCAATTGAATAAGCCTATTTTCTTTGTAACAAGTTTTTACCCCAAATAAATATGCTTAGTTAGGCTCTAGCCCTGAATATGTCCTGCCTCTCTGGCTTAGTGGGCTAGACGATCAGCCCGATAGTAATTTTTAATCTTGTTCCGGGTTAACTTCAGGGTTTCATTCTCTGACCCCTTTCTTTCCACCCTTTTCCTCCGTCACAATATTTTACCCCATTTTGTCTTGGTTTTTGGATAGATCCATATGTAGATATATATCATTTGTCTTAAACCGATGTAAAATTTTTCATCCATTTTAATTAGCCACTTGTAATGGTAACTGGTTTTGACCCCAAATAAATATGTTTAGGCTCTAGCGCTGAATATGTCCCAACCTGATATAATGTGACCTGAGCCCTTTATGACATGGATGAATACCTGAAATGGAGTCAACAAGGATATGTAGACTAGAATCAGAAATCAGTTTCCACAGACTGTCATCCACTTATATTTTACATTTATATGCATGCGAAAACCAAATATGGGTTTGCGTAAAGTTTGCCATTCCACTCCATAACTGCACTTTTTTTTAATGCCAGCAATTTTGTCAGTTTGATTTGAATATAATTCCATCAGGAAAAGGAGTTTTTTTGTTCTGATTTTTTTCCTTTTAAGTGAAAAACACCCCAATTTGTGTCGTAAAGGTCAAAATCAGGTTTTCGCATGTCCGCAAGTGCCATATAAGAGTGGGTTGTCACGGAAACCATTTTTAGATTCTAGTCTCCGTACAATTGCTAAGTTAATCTAGCGTTTTGACTATGTCGTTGCGGTCACTTGAGGCACATGTTAGCTTGTGACATATTCCGTGTTCAAACTATATGGATTTGATAAGGCAATGGGTTTACCTTTTTCCCTCTCAGCATAATCAAGCAACAAAAACTGATATAACCTTACAAACTATCTGACTATTCCCAAACCAAATTGGATTATATCCCCTGACTGCACAAAGCAGAACTACTTCATACCCCATTTTGCCAGTTAAAATGTTGTCATTGTACCATCAAAACCATTCACTTTGATCTGAGACACTAATTAGTAATGTGTTCAACAGTGTAATGGAGAGATAGGGGTACTTATTTATTTATCTACCTCTCTGTTTCATGCAACAGGTGCCCGTTGTCCCTAAAAAGTTTTCTCACTGGTTTACACACCTATGCAATGATTCCTCGAGACCTTTCCGTCGTCAGTTAATGGTCTCAACATATGTAAAGTATCAATGTGAAGCATGGAAGCTAAGCTGAACACGACAGAAAATTTGAAACGCGGACGAACAAGGGTGGGGACAAAAGGCTCAAAGTACATGTATTTTCTAACATTGAAAAGTAACACAGCTTGTGATTGGTTGAACAAAATATTTTAAGCCAATCAGAAGCTGCGTTACTCACAAATGTAGAAAAATCTGGAGACTAAGTCTCAGAATGTTCTTCAGAATGGTTGCTGAATACGGACCAAGGAATTCGTGCCGACCTGCTAAGGATTACACTATTATCCTTCAAATGGAAGCTGAATAAGACTGAAAATTTAAATTGAAACGGGGTGGAACATAGGTGGGGACGAAAGACTCATAGTCCGATCCTCTGCCACCCGTTCCATTCAAAAAGTTGTCCAATTTCCTTGTTGTATTGCATGTATCGATCAGGAATAGGTCCCCGTTTGCAAAGGATTACACACAACCCTTCGAAATAGACATAAAAGTCACTTTTAACCCATATTTTCAAACAATTCTAATCGAATTTTCACAACTACTTGAGGTCCTTTGTTCCAATTTCTTTGAAAGGGGTGGGGTAATATGTAAATAAATAATTTTGTCAGGCAAAATTCAGCTGCCTTTCTGACTAAGTGGGCTAGACGGTCAGGTCGATCGTAATTTTTAATCTTGGTCCGGATTATTTTCAGGGTTCTATTCTCTGACCCCTTTCTTTCCATCTTTTTTCCCTCTGTCACAGTATTTCCCCCATTCTGTCTTGGTTCTTGGATAGATCTATATGTAGATCTATAATATTTATCTGAAACCGGTGTAAACTTTGTCATCCAAATGAATTATCCTATTTTCTCTGTAACTTTCCACTTATATATCATATTTACGTGCACGCGAAAACCAAATACGATTTTTCATAAAGTTTACCCTTCTACTCCCTAACTGCACTTTTGTTTAATGCCACCAATTTGGTCATTCTGATTTGAACCTAATTTCATCAGGAGAGGGAGTTATTTTGTTGCTGGTGAATACGGACCCAATAATTCGTGCCGGTCTGCCAGGGATTACATATTATACTTCAAATGGAAGCTGAATAAGACAGAAATTTCAAATTGAAATGGGCGTGGAACAAAATTGGGGACTAAAGACTCATTGTCCGATTCTCTGCCACAGTTGCATTCAAAGTTGCGCTAATTTCCTTGTTTTATGGCATTTATCGATCAGGAATATGTCGCCGTTTGAAAAAGGATTACATATCAGACTTCAAAATAGACATAATCGTCACTTTAATCCCATTTTTTCGAACAATTCTAATCGAACATTTACCAGTACTTGACGTCCTTTCTCCGAATTTCTCTGAAAGGGGAGGGGGAATAAGTAAATAAATAATTTTGTCAGGCAGAATTCAGCTACCTCTCTGGCTTAGTGGGCTCGACGGTCAGCCCGATAGTGATTTTCAATCTTGGTCCGGGTTAACTTCAGGGTTCCATTCTCTGTCCCATTTCCTTACACCATTTTTCCCTCTGTCACAATATTTTACCCCATTATGTCTTGGATAGATCTATATGTAGATGTATAATATACATCTTAAACCGGTGTAAACTGTCCTGATCCGACATAATATGACCTGAGCCAGTAATGACATGGATAAATACCTAAAATGCAGACAACAAGGATAGGTAGACTAGAATAACAAATCAGTTTCCACAGCCTGTCATCCACTTATGTTTTACATTTATATGCATGCGAAAACCAAATATGGGTTTGCGTAAAGTCTGCCATTCCACTCCATAACTGCACTTTTGTTTAATGTCAGCAATTTTGTTAGTTTGATTTGAATATAATTCCATCAGGAGAGGAAGTTTTTTTGTTTTTTTTTAAGTAAAAAACACCCCAATTTGTGTCGTAAATGTCAAAATCAGGTTTTCGCATGTCGGCAAGTGCCATATGAGAGTGGGTTGTCATGGAGGCCGATTTTAGATTCTTGTCTCCGTACAATAGTTAAGTCAATCTAGAATTTTGACTGTCATTGCGTTCACTTGAGGCACATGTCAGCTTGTGACATATTCCGGGTGCAAACCCTGGCTAGCCGTATGGATTTGATAAGGCAATGGGTTTACCTTCTTCCCTCTCAGCATAATCAAGCAACAAAAACTGATATAACCTCACACACTATCTGACTATTCCCAAACCAAATTGGATTATATCCCCTGACTGCACAAAGCAGAAATGCTCTTGATCTCGTTTTTTCTACTTCATACCCCATTTTGCCAGTTAAAATGTTTTCATTCTACCATCAAAACCAATCACTTTGATCTGAGACGCAAATTAGTAACGTGTTCAACAGTGTAATGGAGAGAAAGGGGCACTCATTTGTTTGTCTACCTCTCTGTTTCATGCAACAGGTGCCCGTTGCCCCTAAAAAGTTTTCTCCCTGGTTTACACACCTATGCAATGATTCCTCGAGACCTTTCCGTCGTCAGTTAATGGTCTCAACACATGCAAAGTATCAATGTGAAGCATGGAAGCTAAGCTGAACAAGACAGAAAATTTGAAACACGGACGAACAAGGGTAGGGACAAAAGGCTCAAAGTACATGTATTTTCTAACATTGAAAAGTAACACAACTTGTGATTGGTTGAACAAATATTTTAAGCCAATCAGAAGCGTTACTCACAAATGTAGAAAAATCTGGAGAAAAAGTCTCAGAATGTTCTTCAGAATCGTTGGTGAATACGGAGCCAGGAATTCGTGCCGACCTGCTAAGGATTACATATTATCCTTCAAATGGAAGCTGAATAAGACTTAAAATTCAAATTGAAACGGGGGTGGAACATAGGTGGGGACGAAAGACTCATAGTTCGATCTTCTGCCACCCTTTCCGTTAAAAATGTTGTTCAATTTTCTTGTTGTATTGCATGTATCGATCAGGAATAGGTCCCCGTTTGCAAAGGATTACACACAACCCTTCAAAATAGACATAAAAGTCACTTCTAACCCATATTTTCAAACAATTCTAATCGAATTTCCACAACTACTTGAGGTCCTTTGTTCCAATTTCTTTGAAAGGGGAGGGGTAATATGTAAATAAACAATTTTGTCAGGCAAAATTCAGCTGCCTCTCTGACTAAGTGGGCTAGACGGTCAGCCCGATAGTAATTTTTAATCTTGGTCCGGATTATTTTCAGGGTTCCATTCTCTGACCCCTTTCTTTCCACCTTTCTTTCCCTCTGTCACAATATTTTCCCCATTATGTCGTGGTTCTTGGATAGATCTATATGTAGGTCTGTGATATATATCTGAAAACGGTGTAAACTTTGTCATTCAAATGAATCAGCCTATTTTCCTTGTAACTTTTCACTTATATATTATATTTACGTGCACGCGAAAACCAAATACGATTTTGCGTAAAGTTTGCCATTCCACTCCCTAACTGTACTTTTGTCTAAGGCCACCAGTTTTGTCTTTCTGATTTGAATATAATTTCATCAGGAGAGGGAGTTATTTTGTTGCTGGTGAATACGGACCCAATAATTCGTGCCGATCTGCCAGGGATTACATATTATCCTTCAAATGGAAGCTGAATAAGACAGAAATTTCAAATTGAAATGGATGTGGAACAAAGTTGGGCACTAAAAGACTCATAGTCCGATTTTCTGCCACCGCTTCATTCAAAGACGCGCTAATTTCCTTGTTTTATGGCATGTCTCGATCAGAAATATGTCCCCGTTTGCAAAGGATTACGTCAGTTATAAACCACTTTTTTTTCCGAACGATTCTAATCGAATTTTCACAAGTACTTGAGGGCTTTTGTTCCGATTTCTTTGAAAGGGGAGGGGGAATATTAAGCCCGTCCCCGTTGTAGACATACATATTACAACTGGCACAGGCTACTGTGTCGTTGCTATTAAGTGGGCTACATGTATACCACGGAAAAGCCGATCAGAGCAGCATACACATTTCCAGTTTGGCTGTAGAGGTAACATTGCGATTTTGCACAATTTGGAATTGGTAATTGAAACTAAAAGAAATATTGGCAAACATAAAAGGTGATACCAAAAATTAAATTTACTTTTTCGTCATGTCATGGATGTTGGAAAAACTGCGGCTCTGGAAGTGAGAGTGACCTCCTCTGCATCTCTGTTAGTCAAGCGTCGCTGTTCTAAAAATACACAAACAGAATTCTGGCCGTTTCTAGTAGCCTGTACTGATCCCTATACCCTTGCTGCATCAGGGAATATTACCAATCTAGGGGAATATGAAAATAAACAATTTTGTCGGGCATAATTCAGCTGCTTCTCCGGCTTAGTGTGATTGACGGTCAGCCCGATACTGATTTTTAATTTTCGTCCGGATTAAGGCTTCAATCTCTTTCTACATTTTTTTTCCCCCTTTCACAATATTTTTCCCGATTATGTCTTGGATAGATCTATATGTAGATCTATAATATATATCATAAACCAGTGTAAACTTTGTCATCCAATTGAATAAGCCTATTTTCTTTGTAACAAGTTTTTACCCCAAATAAATATGCTTAGTTAGGCTCTAGCCCTGAATATGTCCTGCCTCTCTGGCTTAGTGGGCTAGACGATCAGCCCGATAGTAATTTTTAATCTTGTTCCGGGTTAACTTCAGGGTTTCATTCTCTGACCCCTTTCTTTCCACCCTTTTCCTCCGTCACAATATTTTACCCCATTTTGTCTTGGTTTTTGGATAGATCCATATGTAGATATATATCATTTGTCTTAAACCGATGTAAAATTTTTCATCCATTTTAATTAGCCACTTGTAATGGTAACTGGTTTTGACCCCAAATAAATATGTTTAGGCTCTAGCGCTGAATATGTCCCAACCTGATATAATGTGACCTGAGCCCTTTATGACATGGATGAATACCTGAAATGGAGTCAACAAGGATATGTAGACTAGAATCAGAAATCAGTTTCCACAGACTGTCATCCACTTATATTTTACATTTATATGCATGCGAAAACCAAATATGGGTTTGCGTAAAGTTTGCCATTCCACTCCATAACTGCACTTTTTTTTAATGCCAGCAATTTTGTCAGTTTGATTTGAATATAATTCCATCAGGAAAAGGAGTTTTTTTGTTCTGATTTTTTTCCTTTTAAGTGAAAAACACCCCAATTTGTGTCGTAAAGGTCAAAATCAGGTTTTCGCATGTCCGCAAGTGCCATATAAGAGTGGGTTGTCACGGAAACCATTTTTAGATTCTAGTCTCCGTACAATTGCTAAGTTAATCTAGCGTTTTGACTATGTCGTTGCGGTCACTTGAGGCACATGTTAGCTTGTGACATATTCCGTGTTCAAACTATATGGATTTGATAAGGCAATGGGTTTACCTTTTTCCCTCTCAGCATAATCAAGCAACAAAAACTGATATAACCTTACAAACTATCTGACTATTCCCAAACCAAATTGGATTATATCCCCTGACTGCACAAAGCAGAACTACTTCATACCCCATTTTGCCAGTTAAAATGTTGTCATTGTACCATCAAAACCATTCACTTTGATCTGAGACACTAATTAGTAATGTGTTCAACAGTGTAATGGAGAGATAGGGGTACTTATTTATTTATCTACCTCTCTGTTTCATGCAACAGGTGCCCGTTGTCCCTAAAAAGTTTTCTCACTGGTTTACACACCTATGCAATGATTCCTCGAGACCTTTCCGTCGTCAGTTAATGGTCTCAACATATGTAAAGTATCAATGTGAAGCATGGAAGCTAAGCTGAACACGACAGAAAATTTGAAACGCGGACGAACAAGGGTGGGGACAAAAGGCTCAAAGTACATGTATTTTCTAACATTGAAAAGTAACACAGCTTGTGATTGGTTGAACAAAATATTTTAAGCCAATCAGAAGCTGCGTTACTCACAAATGTAGAAAAATCTGGAGACTAAGTCTCAGAATGTTCTTCAGAATGGTTGCTGAATACGGACCAAGGAATTCGTGCCGGCCTGCTACGGATTACACTATTATCCTTCAAATGGAAGCTGAATAAGACTGAAAATTTAAATTGAAACGGGGTGGAACATAGGTGGGGACGAAAGACTCATAGTCCGATCCTCTGCCACCCGTTCCATTCAAAAAGTTGTCCAATTTCCTTGTTGTATTGCATGTATCGATCAGGAATAGGTCCCCGTTTGCAAAGGATTACACACAACCCTTCGAAATAGACATAAAAGTCACTTTTAACCCATATTTTCAAACAATTCTAATCGAATTTTCACAACTACTTGAGGTCCTTTGTTCCAATTTCTTTGAAAGGGGTGGGGTAATATGTAAATAAATAATTTTGTCAGGCAAAATTCAGCTGCCTTTCTGACTAAGTGGGCTAGACGGTCAGGTCGATCGTAATTTTTAATCTTGGTCCGGATTATTTTCAGGGTTCTATTCTCTGACCCCTTTCTTTCCATCTTTTTTCCCTCTGTCACAGTATTTCCCCCATTCTGTCTTGGTTCTTGGATAGATCTATATGTAGATCTATAATATTTATCTGAAACCGGTGTAAACTTTGTCATCCAAATGAATTATCCTATTTTCTCTGTAACTTTCCACTTATATATCATATTTACGTGCACGCGAAAACCAAATACGATTTTTCATAAAGTTTACCCTTCTACTCCCTAACTGCACTTTTGTTTAATGCCACCAATTTGGTCATTCTGATTTGAACCTAATTTCATCAGGAGAGGGAGTTATTTTGTTGCTGGTGAATACGGACCCAATAATTCGTGCCGGTCTGCCAGGGATTACATATTATACTTCAAATGGAAGCTGAATAAGACAGAAATTTCAAATTGAAATGGGCGTGGAACAAAATTGGGGACTAAAGACTCATTGTCCGATTCTCTGCCACAGTTGCATTCAAAGTTGCGCTAATTTCCTTGTTTTATGGCATTTATCGATCAGGAATATGTCGCCGTTTGAAAAAGGAATACATATCAGACTTCAAAATAGACATAATCGTCACTTTAATCCCATTTTTTCGAACAATTCTAATCGAACATTTACCAGTACTTGACGTCCTTTCTCCGAATTTCTCTGAAAGGGGAGGGGGAATAAGTAAATAAATAATTTTGTCAGGCAGAATTCAGCTACCTCTCTGGCTTAGTGGGCTCGACGGTCAGCCCGATAGTGATTTTCAATCTTGGTCCGGGTTAACTTCAGGGTTCCATTCTCTGTCCCATTTCCTTACACCATTTTTCCCTCTGTCACAATATTTTACCCCATTATGTCTTGGATAGATCTATATGTAGATGTATAATATACATCTTAAACCGGTGTAAACTGTCCTGATCCGACATAATATGACCTGAGCCAGTAATGACATGGATAAATACCTAAAATGCAGACAACAAGGATAGGTAGACTAGAATAACAAATCAGTTTCCACAGCCTGTCATCCACTTATGTTTTACATTTATATGCATGCGAAAACCAAATATGGGTTTGCGTAAAGTCTGCCATTCCACTCCATAACTGCACTTTTGTTTAATGTCAGCAATTTTGTTAGTTTGATTTGAATATAATTCCATCAGGAGAGGAAGTTTTTTTTGTTTTTTTTAAGTAAAAAACACCCCAATTTGTGTCGTAAATGTCAAAATCAGGTTTTCGCATGTCGGCAAGTGCCATATGAGAGTGGGTTGTCATGGAGGCCGATTTTAGATTCTTGTCTCCGTACAATAGTTAAGTCAATCTAGAATTTTGACTGTCATTGCGTTCACTTGAGGCACATGTCAGCTTGTGACATATTCCGGGTGCAAACCCTGGCTAGCCGTATGGATTTGATAAGGCAATGGGTTTACCTTTTTCCCTCTCAGCATAATCAAGCAACAAAAACTGATATAACCTCACACACTATCTGACTATTCCCAAACCAAATTGGATTATATCCCCTGACTGCACAAAGCAGAAATGCTCTTGATCTCGTTTTTTCTACTTCATACCCCATTTTGCCAGTTAAAATGTTTTCATTCTACCATCAAAACCAATCACTTTGATCTGAGACGCAAATTAGTAACGTGTTCAACAGTGTAATGGAGAGAAAGGGGCACTCATTTGTTTGTCTACCTCTCTGTTTCATGCAACAGGTGCCCGTTGCCCCTAAAAAGTTTTCTCCCTGGTTTACACACCTATGCAATGATTCCTCGAGACCTTTCCGTCGTCAGTTAATGGTCTCAACACATGCAAAGTATCAATGTGAAGCATGGAAGCTAAGCTGAACAAGACAGAAAATTTGAAACACGGACGAACAAGGGTAGGGACAAAAGGCTCAAAGTACATGTATTTTCTAACATTGAAAAGTAACACAACTTGTGATTGGTTGAACAAATATTTTAAGCCAATCAGAAGCGTTACTCACAAATGTAGAAAAATCTGGAGAAAAAGTCTCAGAATGTTCTTCAGAATCGTTGGTGAATACGGAGCCAGGAATTCGTGCCGACCTGCTAAGGATTACATATTATCCTTCAAATGGAAGCTGAATAAGACTTAAAATTCAAATTGAAACGGGGGTGGAACA
Organism: Tridacna gigas; assembly: GCA_945859785.2. Classification (NCBI taxonomy): domain Eukaryota; kingdom Metazoa; phylum Mollusca; class Bivalvia; order Cardiida; family Cardiidae; genus Tridacna; species Tridacna gigas. The sequence goes on along the minus strand of OX244033.2, from coordinate 26,726,448 downwards.
TAGGTGGGGACGAAAGACTCATAGTTCGATCTTCTGCCACCCTTTCCGTTAAAAATGTTGTTCAATTTTCTTGTTGTATTGCATGTATCGATCAGGAATAGGTCCCCGTTTGCAAAGGATTACACACAACCCTTCAAAATAGACATAAAAGTCACTTCTAACCCATATTTTCAAACAATTCTAATCGAATTTCCACAACTACTTGAGGTCCTTTGTTCCAATTTCTTTGAAAGGGGAGGGGTAATATGTAAATAAACAATTTTGTCAGGCAAAATTCAGCTGCCTCTCTGACTAAGTGGGCTAGACGGTCAGCCCGATAGTAATTTTTAATCTTGGTCCGGATTATTTTTAGGGTTCCATTCTCTGACCCCTTTCTTTCCACCTTTCTTTCCCTCTGTCACAATATTTTCCCCATTATGTCGTGGTTCTTGGATAGATCTATATGTAGGTCTGTGATATATATCTGAAAACGGTGTAAACTTTGTCATTCAAATGAATCAGCCTATTTTCCTTGTAACTTTTCACTTATATATTATATTTACGTGCACGCGAAAACCAAATACGATTTTGCGTAAAGTTTGCCATTCCACTCCCTAACTGTACTTTTGTCTAAGGCCACCAGTTTTGTCTTTCTGATTTGAATATAATTTCATCAGGAGAGGGAGTTATTTTGTTGCTGGTGAATACGGACCCAATAATTCGTGCCGATCTGCCAGGGATTACATATTATCCTTCAAATGGAAGCTGAATAAGACAGAAATTTCAAATTGAAATGGATGTGGAACAAAGTTGGGCACTAAAAGACTCATAGTCCGATTTTCTGCCACCGCTTCATTCAAAGACGCGCTAATTTCCTTGTTTTATGGCATATCTCGATCAGAAATATGTCCCCGTTTGCAAAGGATTACGTCAGTTATAAACCACTTTTTTTTCCGAACGATTCTAATCGAATTTTCACAAGTACTTGAGGGCTTTTGTTCCGATTTCTTTGAAAGGGGAGGGGGAATATTAAGCCCGTCCCCGTTGTAGACATACATATTACAACTGGCACAGGCTACTGTGTCGTTGCTATTAAGTGGGCTACATGTATACCACGGAAAAGCCGATCAGAGCAGCATACACATTTCCAGTTTGGCTGTAGAGGTAACATTGCGATTTTGCACAATTTGGAATTGGTAATTGAAACTAAAAGAAATATTGGCAAACATAAAAGGTGATACCAAAAATTAAATTTACTTTTTCGTCATGTCATGGATGTTGGAAAAACTGCGGCTCTGGAAGTGAGAGTGACCTCCTCTGCATCTCTGTTAGTCAAGCGTCGCTGTTCTAAAAATACACAAACAGAATTCTGGCCGTTTCTAGTAGCCTGTACTGATCCCTATACCCTTGCTGCATCAGGGAATATTACCAATCTAGGGGAATATGAAAATAAACAATTTTGTCGGGCATAATTCAGCTGCTTCTCCGGCTTAGTGTGATTGACGGTCAGCCCGATACTGATTTTTAATTTTCGTCCGGATTAAGGCTTCAATCTCTTTCTACATTTTTTTTCCCCCTTTCACAATATTTTTCCCGATTATGTCTTGGATAGATCTATATGTAGATCTATAATATATATCATAAACCAGTGTAAACTTTGTCATCCAATTGAATAAGCCTATTTTCTTTGTAACAAGTTTTTACCCCAAATAAATATGCTTAGTTAGGCTCTAGCCCTGAATATGTCCTGCCTCTCTGGCTTAGTGGGCTAGACGATCAGCCCGATAGTAATTTTTAATCTTGTTCCGGGTTAACTTCAGGGTTTCATTCTCTGACCCCTTTCTTTCCACCCTTTTCCTCCGTCACAATATTTTACCCCATTTTGTCTTGGTTTTTGGATAGATCCATATGTAGATATATATCATTTGTCTTAAACCGATGTAAAATTTTTCATCCATTTTAATTAGCCACTTGTAATGGTAACTGGTTTTGACCCCAAATAAATATGTTTAGGCTCTAGCGCTGAATATGTCCCAACCTGATATAATGTGACCTGAGCCCTTTATGACATGGATGAATACCTGAAATGGAGTCAACAAGGATATGTAGACTAGAATCAGAAATCAGTTTCCACAGACTGTCATCCACTTATATTTTACATTTATATGCATGCGAAAACCAAATATGGGTTTGCGTAAAGTTTGCCATTCCACTCCATAACTGCACTTTTTTTTAATGCCAGCAATTTTGTCAGTTTGATTTGAATATAATTCCATCAGGAAAAGGAGTTTTTTTGTTCTGATTTTTTTCCTTTTAAGTGAAAAACACCCCAATTTGTGTCGTAAAGGTCAAAATCAGGTTTTCGCATGTCCGCAAGTGCCATATAAGAGTGGGTTGTCACGGAAACCATTTTTAGATTCTAGTCTCCGTACAATTGCTAAGTTAATCTAGCGTTTTGACTATGTCGTTGCGGTCACTTGAGGCACATGTTAGCTTGTGACATATTCCGTGTTCAAACTATATGGATTTGATAAGGCAATGGGTTTACCTTTTTCCCTCTCAGCATAATCAAGCAACAAAAACTGATATAACCTTACAAACTATCTGACTATTCCCAAACCAAATTGGATTATATCCCCTGACTGCACAAAGCAGAACTACTTCATACCCCATTTTGCCAGTTAAAATGTTGTCATTGTACCATCAAAACCATTCACTTTGATCTGAGACACTAATTAGTAATGTGTTCAACAGTGTAATGGAGAGATAGGGGTACTTATTTATTTATCTACCTCTCTGTTTCATGCAACAGGTGCCCGTTGTCCCTAAAAAGTTTTCTCACTGGTTTACACACCTATGCAATGATTCCTCGAGACCTTTCCGTCGTCAGTTAATGGTCTCAACATATGTAAAGTATCAATGTGAAGCATGGAAGCTAAGCTGAACACGACAGAAAATTTGAAACGCGGACGAACAAGGGTGGGGACAAAAGGCTCAAAGTACATGTATTTTCTAACATTGAAAAGTAACACAGCTTGTGATTGGTTGAACAAAATATTTTAAGCCAATCAGAAGCTGCGTTACTCACAAATGTAGAAAAATCTGGAGACTAAGTCTCAGAATGTTCTTCAGAATGGTTGCTGAATACGGACCAAGGAATTCGTGCCGGCCTGCTACGGATTACACTATTATCCTTCAAATGGAAGCTGAATAAGACTGAAAATTTAAATTGAAACGGGGTGGAACATAGGTGGGGACGAAAGACTCATAGTCCGATTCTCTGCCACCCGTTCCATTCAAAAAGTTGTCCAATTTCCTTGTTGTATTGCATGTATCGATCAGGAATAGGTCCCCGTTTGCAAAGGATTACACACAACCCTTCGAAATAGACATAAAAGTCACTTTTAACCCATATTTTCAAACAATTCTAATCGAATTTTCACAACTACTTGAGGTCCTTTGTTCCAATTTCTTTGAAAGGGGTGGGGTAATATGTAAATAAATAATTTTGTCAGGCAAAATTCAGCTGCCTTTCTGACTAAGTGGGCTAGACGGTCAGGTCGATCGTAATTTTTAATCTTGGTCCGGATTATTTTCAGGGTTCTATTCTCTGACCCCTTTCTTTCCATCTTTTTTCCCTCTGTCACAGTATTTCCCCCATTCTGTCTTGGTTCTTGGATAGATCTATATGTAGATCTATAATATTTATCTGAAACCGGTGTAAACTTTGTCATCCAAATGAATTATCCTATTTTCTCTGTAACTTTCCACTTATATATCATATTTACGTGCACGCGAAAACCAAATACGATTTTTCATAAAGTTTACCCTTCTACTCCCTAACTGCACTTTTGTTTAATGCCACCAATTTGGTCATTCTGATTTGAACCTAATTTCATCAGGAGAGGGAGTTATTTTGTTGCTGGTGAATACGGACCCAATAATTCGTGCCGGTCTGCCAGGGATTACATATTATACTTCAAATGGAAGCTGAATAAGACAGAAATTTCAAATTGAAATGGGCGTGGAACAAAATTGGGGACTAAAGACTCATTGTCCGATTCTCTGCCACAGTTGCATTCAAAGTTGCGCTAATTTCCTTGTTTTATGGCATTTATCGATCAGGAATATGTCGCCGTTTGAAAAAGGAATACATATCAGACTTCAAAATAGACATAATCGTCACTTTAATCCCATTTTTTCGAACAATTCTAATCGAACATTTACCAGTACTTGACGTCCTTTCTCCGAATTTCTCTGAAAGGGGAGGGGGAATAAGTAAATAAATAATTTTGTCAGGCAGAATTCAGCTACCTCTCTGGCTTAGTGGGCTCGACGGTCAGCCCGATAGTGATTTTCAATCTTGGTCCGGGTTAACTTCAGGGTTCCATTCTCTGTCCCATTTCCTTACACCATTTTTCCCTCTGTCACAATATTTTACCCCATTATGTCTTGGATAGATCTATATGTAGATGTATAATATACATCTTAAACCGGTGTAAACTGTCCTGATCCGACATAATATGACCTGAGCCAGTAATGACATGGATAAATACCTAAAATGCAGACAACAAGGATAGGTAGACTAGAATAACAAATCAGTTTCCACAGCCTGTCATCCACTTATGTTTTACATTTATATGCATGCGAAAACCAAATATGGGTTTGCGTAAAGTCTGCCATTCCACTCCATAACTGCACTTTTGTTTAATGTCAGCAATTTTGTTAGTTTGATTTGAATATAATTCCATCAGGAGAGGAAGTTTTTTTGTTTTTTTTAAGTAAAAAACACCCCAATTTGTGTCGTAAATGTCAAAATCAGGTTTTCGCATGTCGGCAAGTGCCATATGAGAGTGGGTTGTCATGGAGGCCGATTTTAGATTCTTGTCTCCGTACAATAGTTAAGTCAATCTAGAATTTTGACTGTCATTGCGTTCACTTGAGGCACATGTCAGCTTGTGACATATTCCGGGTGCAAACCCTGGCTAGCCGTATGGATTTGATAAGGCAATGGGTTTACCTTTTTCCCTCTCAGCATAATCAAGCAACAAAAACTGATATAACCTCACACACTATCTGACTATTCCCAAACCAAATTGGATTATATCCCCTGACTGCACAAAGCAGAAATGCTCTTGATCTCGTTTTTTCTACTTCATACCCCATTTTGCCAGTTAAAATGTTTTCATTCTACCATCAAAACCAATCACTTTGATCTGAGACGCAAATTAGTAACGTGTTCAACAGTGTAATGGAGAGAAAGGGGCACTCATTTGTTTGTCTACCTCTCTGTTTCATGCAACAGGTGCCCGTTGCCCCTAAAAAGTTTTCTCCCTGGTTTACACACCTATGCAATGATTCCTCGAGACCTTTCCGTCGTCAGTTAATGGTCTCAACACATGCAAAGTATCAATGTGAAGCATGGAAGCTAAGCTGAACAAGACAGAAAATTTGAAACACGGACGAACAAGGGTAGGGACAAAAGGCTCAAAGTACATGTATTTTCTAACATTGAAAAGTAACACAACTTGTGATTGGTTGAACAAATATTTTAAGCCAATCAGAAGCGTTACTCACAAATGTAGAAAAATCTGGAGAAAAAGTCTCAGAATGTTCTTCAGAATCGTTGGTGAATACGGAGCCAGGAATTCGTGCCGACCTGCTAAGGATTACATATTATCCTTCAAATGGAAGCTGAATAAGACTTAAAATTCAAATTGAAACGGGGGTGGAACATAGGTGGGGACGAAAGACTCATAGTTCGATCTTCTGCCACCCTTTCCGTTAAAAATGTTGTTCAATTTTCTTGTTGTATTGCATGTATCGATCAGGAATAGGTCCCCGTTTGCAAAGGATTACACACAACCCTTCAAAATAGACATAAAAGTCACTTCTAACCCATATTTTCAAACAATTCTAATCGAATTTCCACAACTACTTGAGGTCCTTTGTTCCAATTTCTTTGAAAGGGGAGGGGTAATATGTAAATAAACAATTTTGTCAGGCAAAATTCAGCTGCCTCTCTGACTAAGTGGGCTAGACGGTCAGCCCGATAGTAATTTTTAATCTTGGTCCGGATTATTTTCAGGGTTCCATTCTCTGACCCCTTTCTTTCCACCTTTCTTTCCCTCTGTCACAATATTTTCCCCATTATGTCGCGGTTCTTGGATAGATCTATATGTAGGTCTGTGATATATATCTGAAAACGGTGTAAACTTTGTCATTCAAATGAATCAGCCTATTTTCCTTGTAACTTTTCACTTATATATTATATTTACGTGCACGCGAAAACCAAATACGATTTTGCGTAAAGTTTGCCATTCCACTCCCTAACTGTACTTTTGTCTAAGGCCACCAGTTTTGTCTTTCTGATTTGAATATAATTTCATCAGGAGAGGGAGTTATTTTGTTGCTGGTGAATACGGACCCAATAATTCGTGCCGATCTGCCAGGGATTACATATTATCCTTCAAATGGAAGCTGAATAAGACAGAAATTTCAAATTGAAATGGATGTGGAACAAAGTTGGGCACTAAAAGACTCATAGTCCGATTTTCTGCCACCGCTTCATTCAAAGACGCGCTAATTTCCTTGTTTTATGGCATGTCTCGATCAGAAATATGTCCCCGTTTGCAAAGGATTACGTCAGTTATAAACCACTTTTTTTTCCGAACGATTCTAATCGAATTTTCACAAGTACTTGAGGGCTTTTGTTCCGATTTCTTTGAAAGGGGAGGGGGAATATTAAGCCCGTCCCCGTTGTAGACATACATATTACAACTGGCACAGGCTACTGTGTCGTTGCTATTAAGTGGGCTACATGTATACCACGGAAAAGCCGATCAGAGCAGCATACACATTTCCAGTTTGGCTGTAGAGGTAACATTGCGATTTTGCACAATTTGGAATTGGTAATTGAAACTAAAAGAAATATTGGCAAACATAAAAGGTGATACCAAAAATTAAATTTACTTTTTCGTCATGTCATGGATGTTGGAAAAACTGCGGCTCTGGAAGTGAGAGTGACCTCCTCTGCATCTCTGTTAGTCAAGCGTCGCTGTTCTAAAAATACACAAACAGAATTCTGGCCGTTTCTAGTAGCCTGTACTGATCCCTATACCCTTGCTGCATCAGGGAATATTACCAATCTAGGGGAATATGAAAATAAACAATTTTGTCGGGCATAATTCAGCTGCTTCTCCGGCTTAGTGTGATTGACGGTCAGCCCGATACTGATTTTTAATTTTCGTCCGGATTAAGGCTTCAATCTCTTTCTACATTTTTTTTTCCCCCTTTCACAATATTTTTCCCGATTATGTCTTGGATAGATCTATATGTAGATCTATAATATATATCATAAACCAGTGTAAACTTTGTCATCCAATTGAATAAGCCTATTTTCTTTGTAACAAGTTTTTACCCCAAATAAATATGCTTAGTTAGGCTCTAGCCCTGAATATGTCCTGCCTCTCTGGCTTAGTGGGCTAGACGATCAGCCCGATAGTAATTTTTAATCTTGTTCCGGGTTAACTTCAGGGTTTCATTCTCTGACCCCTTTCTTTCCACCCTTTTCCTCCGTCACAATATTTTACCCCATTTTGTCTTGGTTTTTGGATAGATCCATATGTAGATATATATCATTTGTCTTAAACCGATGTAAAATTTTTCATCCATTTTAATTAGCCACTTGTAATGGTAACTGGTTTTGACCCCAAATAAATATGTTTAGGCTCTAGCGCTGAATATGTCCCAACCTGATATAATGTGACCTGAGCCCTTTATGACATGGATGAATACCTGAAATGGAGTCAACAAGGATATGTAGACTAGAATCAGAAATCAGTTTCCACAGACTGTCATCCACTTATATTTTACATTTATATGCATGCGAAAACCAAATATGGGTTTGCGTAAAGTTTGCCATTCCACTCCATAACTGCACTTTTTTTTAATGCCAGCAATTTTGTCAGTTTGATTTGAATATAATTCCATCAGGAAAAGGAGTTTTTTTGTTCTGATTTTTTTCCTTTTAAGTGAAAAACACCCCAATTTGTGTCGTAAAGGTCAAAATCAGGTTTTCGCATGTCCGCAAGTGCCATATAAGAGTGGGTTGTCACGGAAACCATTTTTAGATTCTAGTCTCCGTACAATTGCTAAGTTAATCTAGCGTTTTGACTATGTCGTTGCGGTCACTTGAGGCACATGTTAGCTTGTGACATATTCCGTGTTCAAACTATATGGATTTGATAAGGCAATGGGTTTACCTTTTTCCCTCTCAGCATAATCAAGCAACAAAAACTGATATAACCTTACAAACTATCTGACTATTCCCAAACCAAATTGGATTATATCCCCTGACTGCACAAAGCAGAACTACTTCATACCCCATTTTGCCAGTTAAAATGTTGTCATTGTACCATCAAAACCATTCACTTTGATCTGAGACACTAATTAGTAATGTGTTCAACAGTGTAATGGAGAGATAGGGGTACTTATTTATTTATCTACCTCTCTGTTTCATGCAACAGGTGCCCGTTGTCCCTAAAAAGTTTTCTCACTGGTTTACACACCTATGCAATGATTCCTCGAGACCTTTCCGTCGTCAGTTAATGGTCTCAACATATGTAAAGTATCAATGTGAAGCATGGAAGCTAAGCTGAACACGACAGAAAATTTGAAACGCGGACGAACAAGGGTGGGGACAAAAGGCTCAAAGTACATGTATTTTCTAACATTGAAAAGTAACACAGCTTGTGATTGGTTGAACAAAATATTTTAAGCCAATCAGAAGCTGCGTTACTCACAAATGTAGAAAAATCTGGAGACTAAGTCTCAGAATGTTCTTCAGAATGGTTGCTGAATACGGACCAAGGAATTCGTGCCGGCCTGCTACGGATTACACTATTATCCTTCAAATGGAAGCTGAATAAGACTGAAAATTTAAATTGAAACGGGGTGGAACATAGGTGGGGACGAAAGACTCATAGTCCGATTCTCTGCCACCCGTTCCATTCAAAAAGTTGTCCAATTTCCTTGTTGTATTGCATGTATCGATCAGGAATAGGTCCCCGTTTGCAAAGGATTACACACAACCCTTCGAAATAGACATAAAAGTCACTTTTAACCCATATTTTCAAACAATTCTAATCGAATTTTCACAACTACTTGAGGTCCTTTGTTCCAATTTCTTTGAAAGGGGTGGGGTAATATGTAAATAAATAATTTTGTCAGGCAAAATTCAGCTGCCTTTCTGACTAAGTGGGCTAGACGGTCAGGTCGATCGTAATTTTTAATCTTGGTCCGGATTATTTTCAGGGTTCTATTCTCTGACCCCTTTCTTTCCATCTTTTTTCCCTCTGTCACAGTATTTCCCCCATTCTGTCTTGGTTCTTGGATAGATCTATATGTAGATCTATAATATTTATCTGAAACCGGTGTAAACTTTGTCATCCAAATGAATTATCCTATTTTCTCTGTAACTTTCCACTTATATATCATATTTACGTGCACGCGAAAACCAAATACGATTTTTCATAAAGTTTACCCTTCTACTCCCTAACTGCACTTTTGTTTAATGCCACCAATTTGGTCATTCTGATTTGAACCTAATTTCATCAGGAGAGGGAGTTATTTTGTTGCTGGTGAATACGGACCCAATAATTCGTGCCGGTCTGCCAGGGATTACATATTATACTTCAAATGGAAGCTGAATAAGACAGAAATTTCAAATTGAAATGGGCGTGGAACAAAATTGGGGACTAAAGACTCATTGTCCGATTCTCTGCCACAGTTGCATTCAAAGTTGCGCTAATTTCCTTGTTTTATGGCATTTATCGATTAGGAATATGTCGCCGTTTGAAAAAGGATTACATATCAGACTTCAAAATAGACATAATCGTCACTTTAATCCCATTTTTTCGAACAATTCTAATCGAACATTTACCAGTACTTGACGTCCTTTCTCCGAATTTCTCTGAAAGGGGAGGGGGAATAAGTAAATAAATAATTTTGTCAGGCAGAATTCAGCTACCTCTCTGGCTTAGTGGGCTCGACGGTCAGCCCGATAGTGATTTTCAATCTTGGTCCGGGTTAACTTCAGGGTTCCATTCTCTGTCCCATTTCCTTACACCATTTTTCCCTCTGTCACAATATTTTACCCCATTATGTCTTGGATAGATCTATATGTAGATGTATAATATACATCTTAAACCGGTGTAAACTGTCCTGATCCGACATAATATGACCTGAGCCAGTAATGACATGGATAAATACCTAAAATGCAGACAACAAGGATAGGTAGACTAGAATAACAAATCAGTTTCCACAGCCTGTCATCCACTTATGTTTTACATTTATATGCATGCGAAAACCAAATATGGGTTTGCGTAAAGTCTGCCATTCCACTCCATAACTGCACTTTTGTTTAATGTCAGCAATTTTGTTAGTTTGATTTGAATATAATTCCATCAGGAGAGGAAGTTTTTTTGTTTTTTTTAAGTAAAAAACACCCCAATTTGTGTCGTAAATGTCAAAATCAGGTTTTCGCATGTCGGCAAGTGCCATATGAGAGTGGGTTGTCATGGAGGCCGATTTTAGATTCTTGTCTCCGTACAATAGTTAAGTCAATCTAGAATTTTGACTGTCATTGCGTTCACTTGAGGCACATGTCAGCTTGTGACATATTCCGGGTGCAAACCCTGGCTAGCCGTATGGATTTGATAAGGCAATGGGTTTACCTTTTTCCCTCTCAGCATAATCAAGCAACAAAAACTGATATAACCTCACACACTATCTGACTATTCCCAAACCAAATTGGATTATATCCCCTGACTGCACAAAGCAGAAATGCTCTTGATCTCGTTTTTTCTACTTCATACCCCATTTTGCCAGTTAAAATGTTTTCATTCTACCATCAAAACCAATCACTTTGATCTGAGACGCAAATTAGTAACGTGTTCAACAGTGTAATGGAGAGAAAGGGGCACTCATTTGTTTGTCTACCTCTCTGTTTCATGCAACAGGTGCCCGTTGCCCCTAAAAAGTTTTCTCCCTGGTTTACACACCTATGCAATGATTCCTCGAGACCTTTCCGTCGTCAGTTAATGGTCTCAACACATGCAAAGTATCAATGTGAAGCATGGAAGCTAAGCTGAACAAGACAGAAAATTTGAAACACGGACGAACAAGGGTAGGGACAAAAGGCTCAAAGTACATGTATTTTCTAACATTGAAAAGTAACACAACTTGTGATTGGTTGAACAAATATTTTAAGCCAATCAGAAGCGTTACTCACAAATGTAGAAAAATCTGGAGAAAAAGTCTCAGAATGTTCTTCAGAATCGTTGGTGAATACGGAGCCAGGAATTCGTGCCGACCTGCTAAGGATTACATATTATCCTTCAAATGGAAGCTGAATAAGACTTAAAATTCAAATTGAAACGGGGGTGGAACATAGGTGGGGACGAAAGACTCATAGTTCGATCTTCTGCCACCCTTTCCGTTAAAAATGTTGTTCAATTTTCTTGTTGTATTGCATGTATCGATCAGGAATAGGTCCCCGTTTGCAAAGGATTACACACAACCCTTCAAAATAGACATAAAAGTCACTTCTAACCCATATTTTCAAACAATTCTAATCGAATTTCCACAACTACTTGAGGTCCTTTGTTCCAATTTCTTTGAAAGGGGAGGGGTAATATGTAAATAAACAATTTTGTCAGGCAAAATTCAGCTGCCTCTCTGACTAAGTGGGCTAGACGGTCAGCCCGATAGTAATTTTTAATCTTGGTCCGGATTATTTTCAGGGTTCCATTCTCTGACCCCTTTCTTTCCACCTTTCTTTCCCTCTGTCACAATATTTTCCCCATTATGTCGTGGTTCTTGGATAGATCTATATGTAGGTCTGTGATATATATCTGAAAACGGTGTAAACTTTGTCATTCAAATGAATCAGCCTATTTTCCTTGTAACTTTTCACTTATATATTATATTTACGTGCACGCGAAAACCAAATACGATTTTGCGTAAAGTTTGCCATTCCACTCCCTAACTGTACTTTTGTCTAAGGCCACCAGTTTTGTCTTTCTGATTTGAATATAATTTCATCAGGAGAGGGAGTTATTTTGTTGCTGGTGAATACGGACCCAATAATTCGTGCCGATCTGCCAGGGATTACATATTATCCTTCAAATGGAAGCTGAATAAGACAGAAATTTCAAATTGAAATGGATGTGGAACAAAGTTGGGCACTAAAAGACTCATAGTCCGATTTTCTGCCACCGCTTCATTCAAAGACGCGCTAATTTCCTTGTTTTATGGCATATCTCGATCAGAAATATGTCCCCGTTTGCAAAGGATTACGTCAGTTATAAACCACTTTTTTTTCCGAACGATTCTAATCGAATTTTCACAAGTACTTGGGGGCTTTTGTTCCGATTTCTTTGAAAGGGGAGGGGGAATATTAAGCCCGTCCCCGTTGTAGACATACATATTACAACTGGCACAGGCTACTGTGTCGTTGCTATTAAGTGGGCTACATGTATACCACGGAAAAGCCGATCAGAGCAGCATACACATTTCCAGTTTGGCTGTAGAGGTAACATTGCGATTTTGCACAATTTGGAATTGGTAATTGAAACTAAAAGAAATATTGGCAAACATAAAAGGTGATACCAAAAATTAAATTTACTTTTTCGTCATGTCATGGATGTTGGAAAAACTGCGGCTCTGGAAGTGAGAGTGACCTCCTCTGCATCTCTGTTAGTCAAGCGTCGCTGTTCTAAAAATACACAAACAGAATTCTGGCCGTTTCTAGTAGCCTGTACTGATCCCTATACCCTTGCTGCATCAGGGAATATTACCAATCTAGGGGAATATGAAAATAAACAATTTTGTCGGGCATAATTCAGCTGCTTCTCCGGCTTAGTGTGATTGACGGTCAGCCCGATACTGATTTTTAATTTTCGTCCGGATTAAGGCTTCAATCTCTTTCTACATTTTTTTTCCCCCTTTCACAATATTTTTCCCGATTATGTCTTGGATAGATCTATATGTAGATCTATAATATATATCATAAACCAGTGTAAACTTTGTCATCCAATTGAATAAGCCTATTTTCTTTGTAACAAGTTTTTACCCCAAATAAATATGCTTAGTTAGGCTCTAGCCCTGAATATGTCCTGCCTCTCTGGCTTAGTGGGCTAGACGATCAGCCCGATAGTAATTTTTAATCTTGTTCCGGGTTAACTTCAGGGTTTCATTCTCTGACCCCTTTCTTTCCACCCTTTTCCTCCGTCACAATATTTTACCCCATTTTGTCTTGGTTTTTGGATAGATCCATATGTAGATATATATCATTTGTCTTAAACCGATGTAAAATTTTTCATCCATTTTAATTAGCCACTTGTAATGGTAACTGGTTTTGACCCCAAATAAATATGTTTAGGCTCTAGCGCTGAATATGTCCCAACCTGATATAATGTGACCTGAGCCCTTTATGACATGGATGAATACCTGAAATGGAGTCAACAAGGATATGTAGACTAGAATCAGAAATCAGTTTCCACAGACTGTCATCCACTTATATTTTACATTTATATGCATGCGAAAACCAAATATGGGTTTGCGTAAAGTTTGCCATTCCACTCCATAACTGCACTTTTTTTTAATGCCAGCAATTTTGTCAGTTTGATTTGAATATAATTCCATCAGGAAAAGGAGTTTTTTTGTTCTGATTTTTTTCCTTTTAAGTGAAAAACACCCCAATTTGTGTCGTAAAGGTCAAAATCAGGTTTTCGCATGTCCGCAAGTGCCATATAAGAGTGGGTTGTCACGGAAACCATTTTTAGATTCTAGTCTCCGTACAATTGCTAAGTTAATCTAGCGTTTTGACTATGTCGTTGCGGTCACTTGAGGCACATGTTAGCTTGTGACATATTCCGTGTTCAAACTATATGGATTTGATAAGGCAATGGGTTTACCTTTTTCCCTCTCAGCATAATCAAGCAACAAAAACTGATATAACCTTACAAACTATCTGACTATTCCCAAACCAAATTGGATTATATCCCCTGACTGCACAAAGCAGAACTACTTCATACCCCATTTTGCCAGTTAAAATGTTGTCATTGTACCATCAAAACCATTCACTTTGATCTGAGACACTAATTAGTAATGTGTTCAACAGTGTAATGGAGAGATAGGGGTACTTATTTATTTATCTACCTCTCTGTTTCATGCAACAGGTGCCCGTTGTCCCTAAAAAGTTTTCTCACTGGTTTACACACCTATGCAATGATTCCTCGAGACCTTTCCGTCGTCAGTTAATGGTCTCAACATATGTAAAGTATCAATGTGAAGCATGGAAGCTAAGCTGAACACGACAGAAAATTTGAAACGCGGACGAACAAGGGTGGGGACAAAAGGCTCAAAGCACATGTATTTTCTAACATCGAAAAGTAACACAGCTTGTGATTGGTTGAACAAAATATTTTAAGCCAATCAGAAGCTGCGTTACTCACAAATGTAGAAAAATCTGGAGACTAAGTCTCAGAATGTTCTTCAGAATGGTTGCTGAATACGGACCAAGGAATTCGTGCCGACCTGCTAAGGATTACACTATTATCCTTCAAATGGAAGCTGAATAAGACTGAAAATTTAAATTGAAACGGGGTGGAACATAGGTGGGGACGAAAGACTCATAGTCCGATCCTCTGCCACCCGTTCCATTCAAAAAGTTGTCCAATTTCCTTGTTGTATTGCATGTATCGATCAGGAATAGGTCCCCGTTTGCAAAGGATTACACACAACCCTTCGAAATAGACATAAAAGTCACTTTTAACCCATATTTTCAAACAATTCTAATCGAATTTTCACAACTACTTGAGGTCCTTTGTTCCAATTTCTTTGAAAGGGGTGGGGTAATATGTAAATAAATAATTTTGTCAGGCAAAATTCAGCTGCCTTTCTGACTAAGTGGGCTAGACGGTCAGGTCGATCGTAATTTTTAATCTTGGTCCGGATTATTTTCAGGGTTCTATTCTCTGACCCCTTTCTTTCCATCTTTTTTCCCTCTGTCACAGTATTTCCCCCATTCTGTCTTGGTTCTTGGATAGATCTATATGTAGATCTATAATATTTATCTGAAACCGGTGTAAACTTTGTCATCCAAATGAATTATCCTATTTTCTCTGTAACTTTCCACTTATATATCATATTTACGTGCACGCGAAAACCAAATACGATTTTTCATAAAGTTTACCCTTCTACTCCCTAACTGCACTTTTGTTTAATGCCACCAATTTGGTCATTCTGATTTGAACCTAATTTCATCAGGAGAGGGAGTTATTTTGTTGCTGGTGAATACGGACCCAATAATTCGTGCCGGTCTGCCAGGGATTACATATTATACTTCAAATGGAAGCTGAATAAGACAGAAATTTCAAATTGAAATGGGCGTGGAACAAAATTGGGGACTAAAGACTCATTGTCCGATTCTCTGCCACAGTTGCATTCAAAGTTGCGCTAATTTCCTTGTTTTATGGCATTTATCGATTAGGAATATGTCGCCGTTTGAAAAAGGATTACATATCAGACTTCAAAATAGACATAATCGTCACTTTAATCCCATTTTTTCGAACAATTCTAATCGAACATTTACCAGTACTTGACGTCCTTTCTCCGAATTTCTCTGAAAGGGGAGGGGGAATAAGTAAATAAATAATTTTGTCAGGCAGAATTCAGCTACCTCTCTGGCTTAGTGGGCTCGACGGTCAGCCCGATAGTGATTTTCAATCTTGGTCCGGGTTAACTTCAGGGTTCCATTCTCTGTCCCATTTCCTTACACCATTTTTCCCTCTGTCACAATATTTTACCCCATTATGTCTTGGATAGATCTATATGTAGATGTATAATATACATCTTAAACCGGTGTAAACTGTCCTGATCCGACATAATATGACCTGAGCCAGTAATGACATGGATAAATACCTAAAATGCAGACAACAAGGATAGGTAGGCTAGAATAACAAATCAGTTTCCACAGCCTGTCATCCACTTATGTTTTACATTTATATGCATGCGAAAACCAAATATGGGTTTGCGTAAAGTCTGCCATTCCACTCCATAACTGCACTTTTGTTTAATGTCAGCAATTTTGTTAGTTTGATTTGAATATAATTCCATCAGGAGAGGAAGTTTTTTTGTTTTTTTTTAAGTAAAAAACACCCCAATTTGTGTCGTAAATGTCAAAATCAGGTTTTCGCATGTCGGCAAGTGCCATATGAGAGTGGGTTGTCATGGAGGCCGATTTTAGATTCTTGTCTCCGTACAATAGTTAAGTCAATCTAGAATTTTGACTGTCATTGCGTTCACTTGAGGCACATGTCAGCTTGTGACATATTCCGGGTGCAAACCCTGGCTAGCCGTATGGATTTGATAAGGCAATGGGTTTACCTTCTTCCCTCTCAGCATAATCAAGCAACAAAAACTGATATAACCTCACACACTATCTGACTATTCCCAAACCAAATTGGATTATATCCCCTGACTGCACAAAGCAGAAATGCTCTTGATCTCGTTTTTTCTACTTCATACCCCATTTTGCCAGTTAAAATGTTTTCATTCTACCATCAAAACCAATCACTTTGATCTGAGACGCAAATTAGTAACGTGTTCAACAGTGTAATGGAGAGAAAGGGGCACTCATTTGTTTGTCTACCTCTCTGTTTCATGCAACAGGTGCCCGTTGCCCCTAAAAAGTTTTCTCCCTGGTTTACACACCTATGCAATGATTCCTCGAGACCTTTCCGTCGTCAGTTAATGGTCTCAACACATGCAAAGTATCAATGTGAAGCATGGAAGCTAAGCTGAACAAGACAGAAAATTTGAAACACGGACGAACAAGGGTAGGGACAAAAGGCTCAAAGTACATGTATTTTCTAACATTGAAAAGTAACACAACTTGTGACTGGTTGAACAAATATTTTAAGCCAATCAGAAGCGTTACTCACAAATGTAGAAAAATCTGGAGAAAAAGTCTCAGAATGTTCTTCAGAATCGTTGGTGAATACGGAGCCAGGAATTCGTGCCGACCTGCTAAGGATTACATATTATCCTTCAAATGGAAGCTGAATAAGACTTAAAATTCAAATTGAAACGGGGGTGGAACATAGGTGGGGACGAAAGACTCATAGTTCGATCTTCTGCCACCCTTTCCGTTAAAAATGTTGTTCAATTTTCTTGTTGTATTGCATGTATCGATCAGGAATAGGTCCCCGTTTGCAAAGGATTACACACAACCCTTCAAAATAGACATAAAAGTCACTTCTAACCCATATTTTCAAACAATTCTAATCGAATTTCCACAACTACTTGAGGTCCTTTGTTCCAATTTCTTTGAAAGGGGAGGGGTAATATGTAAATAAACAATTTTGTCAGGCAAAATTCAGCTGCCTCTCTGACTAAGTGGGCTAGACGGTCAGCCCGATAGTAATTTTTAATCTTGGTCCGGATTATTTTCAGGGTTCCATTCTCTGACCCCTTTCTTTCCACCTTTCTTTCCCTCTGTCACAATATTTTCCCCATTATGTCGTGGTTCTTGGATAGATCTATATGTAGGTCTGTGATATATATCTGAAAACGGTGTAAACTTTGTCATTCAAATGAATCAGCCTATTTTCCTTGTAACTTTTCACTTATATATTATATTTACGTGCACGCGAAAACCAAATACGATTTTGCGTAAAGTTTGCCATTCCACTCCCTAACTGTACTTTTGTCTAAGGCCACCAGTTTTGTCTTTCTGATTTGAATATAATTTCATCAGGAGAGGGAGTTATTTTGTTGCTGGTGAATACGGACCCAATAATTCGTGCCGATCTGCCAGGGATTACATATTATCCTTCAAATGGAAGCTGAATAAGACAGAAATTTCAAATTGAAATGGATGTGGAACAAAGTTGGGCACTAAAAGACTCATAGTCCGATTTTCTGCCACCGCTTCATTCAAAGACGCGCTAATTTCCTTGTTTTATGGCATGTCTCGATCAGAAATATGTCCCCGTTTGCAAAGGATTATGTCAGTTATAAACCACTTTTTTTTCCGAACGATTCTAATCGAATTTTCACAAGTACTTGAGGGCTTTTGTTCCGATTTCTTTGAAAGGGGAGGGGGAATATTAAGCCCGTCCCCGTTGTAGACATACATATTACAACTGGCACAGGCTACTGTGTCGTTGCTATTAAGTGGGCTACATGTATACCACGGAAAAGCCGATCAGAGCAGCATACACATTTCCAGTTTGGCTGTAGAGGTAACATTGCGATTTTGCACAATTTGGAATTGGTAATTGAAACTAAAAGAAATATTGGCAAACATAAAAGGTGATACCAAAAATTAAATTTACTTTTTCGTCATGTCAAGGATGTTGGAAAAACTGCGGCTCTGGAAGTGAGAGTGACCTCCTCTGCATCTCTGTTAGTCAAGCGTCGCTGTTCTAAAAATACACAAACAGAATTCTGGCCGTTTCTAGTAGCCTGTACTGATCCCTATACCCTTGCTGCATCAGGGAATATTACCAATCTAGGGGAATATGAAAATAAACAATTTTGTCGGGCATAATTCAGCTGCTTCTCCGGCTTAGTGTGATTGACGGTCAGCCCGATACTGATTTTTAATTT
Source organism: Tridacna gigas (assembly GCA_945859785.2). Taxonomy (NCBI): domain Eukaryota; kingdom Metazoa; phylum Mollusca; class Bivalvia; order Cardiida; family Cardiidae; genus Tridacna; species Tridacna gigas. The sequence goes on along the minus strand of OX244033.2, from coordinate 26,707,791 downwards.
TCGTCCGGATTAAGGCTTCAATCTCTTTCTACATTTTTTTCCCCCTTTCACAATATTTTTCCCGATTATGTCTTGGATAGATCTATATGTAGATCTATAATATATATCATAAACCAGTGTAAACTTTGTCATCCAATTGAATAAGCCTATTTTCTTTGTAACAAGTTTTTACCCCAAATAAATATGCTTAGTTAGGCTCTAGCCCTGAATATGTCCTGCCTCTCTGGCTTAGTGGGCTAGACGATCAGCCCGATAGTAATTTTTAATCTTGTTCCGGGTTAACTTCAGGGTTTCATTCTCTGACCCCTTTCTTTCCACCCTTTTCCTCCGTCACAATATTTTACCCCATTTTGTCTTGGTTTTTGGATAGATCCATATGTAGATATATATCATTTGTCTTAAACCGATGTAAAATTTTTCATCCATTTTAATTAGCCACTTGTAATGGTAACTGGTTTTGACCCCAAATAAATATGTTTAGGCTCTAGCGCTGAATATGTCCCAACCTGATATAATGTGACCTGAGCCCTTTATGACATGGATGAATACCTGAAATGGAGTCAACAAGGATATGTAGACTAGAATCAGAAATCAGTTTCCACAGACTGTCATCCACTTATATTTTACATTTATATGCATGCGAAAACCAAATATGGGTTTGCGTAAAGTTTGCCATTCCACTCCATAACTGCACTTTTTTTTAATGCCAGCAATTTTGTCAGTTTGATTTGAATATAATTCCATCAGGAAAAGGAGTTTTTTTGTTCTGATTTTTTTCCTTTTAAGTGAAAAACACCCCAATTTGTGTCGTAAAGGTCAAAATCAGGTTTTCGCATGTCCGCAAGTGCCATATAAGAGTGGGTTGTCACGGAAACCATTTTTAGATTCTAGTCTCCGTACAATTGCTAAGTTAATCTAGCGTTTTGACTATGTCGTTGCGGTCACTTGAGGCACATGTTAGCTTGTGACATATTCCGTGTTCAAACTATATGGATTTGATAAGGCAATGGGTTTACCTTTTTCCCTCTCAGCATAATCAAGCAACAAAAACTGATATAACCTTACAAACTATCTGACTATTCCCAAACCAAATTGGATTATATCCCCTGACTGCACAAAGCAGAACTACTTCATACCCCATTTTGCCAGTTAAAATGTTGTCATTGTACCATCAAAACCATTCACTTTGATCTGAGACACTAATTAGTAATGTGTTCAACAGTGTAATGGAGAGATAGGGGTACTTATTTATTTATCTACCTCTCTGTTTCATGCAACAGGTGCCCGTTGTCCCTAAAAAGTTTTCTCACTGGTTTACACACCTATGCAATGATTCCTCGAGACCTTTCCGTCGTCAGTTAATGGTCTCAACATATGTAAAGTATCAATGTGAAGCATGGAAGCTAAGCTGAACACGACAGAAAATTTGAAACGCGGACGAACAAGGGTGGGGACAAAAGGCTCAAAGTACATGTATTTTCTAACATTGAAAAGTAACACAGCTTGTGATTGGTTGAACAAAATATTTTAAGCCAATCAGAAGCTGCGTTACTCACAAATGTAGAAAAATCTGGAGACTAAGTCTCAGAATGTTCTTCAGAATGGTTGCTGAATACGGACCAAGGAATTCGTGCCGACCTGCTAAGGATTACACTATTATCCTTCAAATGGAAGCTGAATAAGACTGAAAATTTAAATTGAAACGGGGTGGAACATAGGTGGGGACGAAAGACTCATAGTCCGATCCTCTGCCACCCGTTCCATTCAAAAAGTTGTCCAATTTCCTTGTTGTATTGCATGTATCGATCAGGAATAGGTCCCCGTTTGCAAAGGATTACACACAACCCTTCGAAATAGACATAAAAGTCACTTTTAACCCATATTTTCAAACAATTCTAATCGAATTTTCACAACTACTTGAGGTCCTTTGTTCCAATTTCTTTGAAAGGGGTGGGGTAATATGTAAATAAATAATTTTGTCAGGCAAAATTCAGCTGCCTTTCTGACTAAGTGGGCTAGACGGTCAGGTCGATCGTAATTTTTAATCTTGGTCCGGATTATTTTCAGGGTTCTATTCTCTGACCCCTTTCTTTCCATCTTTTTTCCCTCTGTCACAGTATTTCCCCCATTCTGTCTTGGTTCTTGGATAGATCTATATGTAGATCTATAATATTTATCTGAAACCGGTGTAAACTTTGTCATCCAAATGAATTATCCTATTTTCTCTGTAACTTTCCACTTATATATCATATTTACGTGCACGCGAAAACCAAATACGATTTTTCATAAAGTTTACCCTTCTACTCCCTAACTGCACTTTTGTTTAATGCCACCAATTTGGTCATTCTGATTTGAACCTAATTTCATCAGGAGAGGGAGTTATTTTGTTGCTGGTGAATACGGACCCAATAATTCGTGCCGGTCTGCCAGGGATTACATATTATACTTCAAATGGAAGCTGAATAAGACAGAAATTTCAAATTGAAATGGGCGTGGAACAAAATTGGGGACTAAAGACTCATTGTCCGATTCTCTGCCACAGTTGCATTCAAAGTTGCGCTAATTTCCTTGTTTTATGGCATTTATCGATCAGGAATATGTCGCCGTTTGAAAAAGGATTACATATCAGACTTCAAAATAGACATAATCGTCACTTTAATCCCATTTTTTCGAACAATTCTAATCGAACATTTACCAGTACTTGACGTCCTTTCTCCGAATTTCTCTGAAAGGGGAGGGGGAATAAGTAAATAAATAATTTTGTCAGGCAGAATTCAGCTACCTCTCTGGCTTAGTGGGCTCGACGGTCAGCCCGATAGTGATTTTCAATCTTGGTCCGGGTTAACTTCAGGGTTCCATTCTCTGTCCCATTTCCTTACACCATTTTTCCCTCTGTCACAATATTTTACCCCATTATGTCTTGGATAGATCTATATGTAGATGTATAATATACATCTTAAACCGGTGTAAACTGTCCTGATCCGACATAATATGACCTGAGCCAGTAATGACATGGATAAATACCTAAAATGCAGACAACAAGGATAGGTAGGCTAGAATAACAAATCAGTTTCCACAGCCTGTCATCCACTTATGTTTTACATTTATATGCATGCGAAAACCAAATATGGGTTTGCGTAAAGTCTGCCATTCCACTCCATAACTGCACTTTTGTTTAATGTCAGCAATTTTGTTAGTTTGATTTGAATATAATTCCATCAGGAGAGGAAGTTTTTTTGTTTTTTTTTTAAGTAAAAAACACCCCAATTTGTGTCGTAAATGTCAAAATCAGGTTTTCGCATGTCGGCAAGTGCCATATGAGAGTGGGTTGTCATGGAGGCCGATTTTAGATTCTTGTCTCCGTACAATAGTTAAGTCAATCTAGAATTTTGACTGTCATTGCGTTCACTTGAGGCACATGTCAGCTTGTGACATATTCCGGGTGCAAACCCTGGCTAGCCGTATGGATTTGATAAGGCAATGGGTTTACCTTCTTCCCTCTCAGCATAATCAAGCAACAAAAACTGATATAACCTCACACACTATCTGACTATTCCCAAACCAAATTGGATTATATCCCCTGACTGCACAAAGCAGAAATGCTCTTGATCTCGTTTTTTCTACTTCATACCCCATTTTGCCAGTTAAAATGTTTTCATTCTACCATCAAAACCAATCACTTTGATCTGAGACGCAAATTAGTAACGTGTTCAACAGTGTAATGGAGAGAAAGGGGCACTCATTTGTTTGTCTACCTCTCTGTTTCATGCAACAGGTGCCCGTTGCCCCTAAAAAGTTTTCTCCCTGGTTTACACACCTATGCAATGATTCCTCGAGACCTTTCCGTCGTCAGTTAATGGTCTCAACACATGCAAAGTATCAATGTGAAGCATGGAAGCTAAGCTGAACAAGACAGAAAATTTGAAACACGGACGAACAAGGGTAGGGACAAAAGGCTCAAAGTACATGTATTTTCTAACATTGAAAAGTAACACAACTTGTGACTGGTTGAACAAATATTTTAAGCCAATCAGAAGCGTTACTCACAAATGTAGAAAAATCTGGAGAAAAAGTCTCAGAATGTTCTTCAGAATCGTTGGTGAATACGGAGCCAGGAATTCGTGCCGACCTGCTAAGGATTACATATTATCCTTCAAATGGAAGCTGAATAAGACTTAAAATTCAAATTGAAACGGGGGTGGAACATAGGTGGGGACGAAAGACTCATAGTTCGATCTTCTGCCACCCTTTCCGTTAAAAATGTTGTTCAATTTTCTTGTTGTATTGCATGTATCGATCAGGAATAGGTCCCCGTTTGCAAAGGATTACACACAACCCTTCAAAATAGACATAAAAGTCACTTCTAACCCATATTTTCAAACAATTCTAATCGAATTTCCACAACTACTTGAGGTCCTTTGTTCCAATTTCTTTGAAAGGGGAGGGGTAATATGTAAATAAACAATTTTGTCAGGCAAAATTCAGCTGCCTCTCTGACTAAGTGGGCTAGACGGTCAGCCCGATAGTAATTTTTAATCTTGGTCCGGATTATTTTCAGGGTTCCATTCTCTGACCCCTTTCTTTCCACCTTTCTTTCCCTCTGTCACAATATTTTCCCCATTATGTCGTGGTTCTTGGATAGATCTATATGTAGGTCTGTGATATATATCTGAAAACGGTGTAAACTTTGTCATTCAAATGAATCAGCCTATTTTCCTTGTAACTTTTCACTTATATATTATATTTACGTGCACGCGAAAACCAAATACGATTTTGCGTAAAGTTTGCCATTCCACTCCCTAACTGTACTTTTGTCTAAGGCCACCAGTTTTGTCTTTCTGATTTGAATATAATTTCATCAGGAGAGGGAGTTATTTTGTTGCTGGTGAATACGGACCCAATAATTCGTGCCGATCTGCCAGGGATTACATATTATCCTTCAAATGGAAGCTGAATAAGACAGAAATTTCAAATTGAAATGGATGTGGAACAAAGTTGGGCACTAAAAGACTCATAGTCCGATTTTCTGCCACCGCTTCATTCAAAGACGCGCTAATTTCCTTGTTTTATGGCATGTCTCGATCAGAAATATGTCCCCGTTTGCAAAGGATTACGTCAGTTATAAACCACTTTTTTTTCCGAACGATTCTAATCGAATTTTCACAAGTACTTGAGGGCTTTTGTTCCGATTTCTTTGAAAGGGGAGGGGGAATATTAAGCCCGTCCCCGTTGTAGACATACATATTACAACTGGCACAGGCTACTGTGTCGTTGCTATTAAGTGGGCTACATGTATACCACGGAAAAGCCGATCAGAGCAGCATACACATTTCCAGTTTGGCTGTAGAGGTAACATTGCGATTTTGCACAATTTGGAATTGGTAATTGAAACTAAAAGAAATATTGGCAAACATAAAAGGTGATACCAAAAATTAAATTTACTTTTTCGTCATGTCAAGGATGTTGGAAAAACTGCGGCTCTGGAAGTGAGAGTGACCTCCTCTGCATCTCTGTTAGTCAAGCGTCGCTGTTCTAAAAATACACAAACAGAATTCTGGCCGTTTCTAGTAGCCTGTACTGATCCCTATACCCTTGCTGCATCAGGGAATATTACCAATCTAGGGGAATATGAAAATAAACAATTTTGTCGGGCATAATTCAGCTGCTTCTCCGGCTTAGTGTGATTGACGGTCAGCCCGATACTGATTTTTAATTTTCGTCCGGATTAAGGCTTCAATCTCTTTCTACATTTTTTTCCCCCTTTCACAATATTTTTCCCGATTATGTCTTGGATAGATCTATATGTAGATCTATAATATATATCATAAACCAGTGTAAACTTTGTCATCCAATTGAATAAGCCTATTTTCTTTGTAACAAGTTTTTACCCCAAATAAATATGCTTAGTTAGGCTCTAGCCCTGAATATGTCCTGCCTCTCTGGCTTAGTGGGCTAGACGATCAGCCCGATAGTAATTTTTAATCTTGTTCCGGGTTAACTTCAGGGTTTCATTCTCTGACCCCTTTCTTTCCACCCTTTTCCTCCGTCACAATATTTTACCCCATTTTGTCTTGGTTTTTGGATAGATCCGTATGTAGATATATATCATTTGTCTTAAACCGATGTAAAATTTTTCATCCATTTTAATTAGCCACTTGTAATGGTAACTGGTTTTGACCCCAAATAAATATGTTTAGGCTCTAGCGCTGAATATGTCCCAACCTGATATAATGTGACCTGAGCCCTTTATGACATGGATGAATACCTGAAATGGAGTCAACAAGGATATGTAGACTAGAATCAGAAATCAGTTTCCACAGACTGTCATCCACTTATATTTTACATTTATATGCATGCGAAAACCAAATATGGGTTTGCGTAAAGTTTGCCATTCCACTCCATAACTGCACTTTTTTTTAATGCCAGCAATTTTGTCAGTTTGATTTGAATATAATTCCATCAGGAAAAGGAGTTTTTTTGTTCTGATTTTTTTCCTTTTAAGTGAAAAACACCCCAATTTGTGTCGTAAAGGTCAAAATCAGGTTTTCGCATGTCCGCAAGTGCCATATAAGAGTGGGTTGTCACGGAAACCATTTTTAGATTCTAGTCTCCGTACAATTGCTAAGTTAATCTAGCGTTTTGACTATGTCGTTGCGGTCACTTGAGGCACATGTTAGCTTGTGACATATTCCGTGTTCAAACTATATGGATTTGATAAGGCAATGGGTTTACCTTTTTCCCTCTCAGCATAATCAAGCAACAAAAACTGATATAACCTTACAAACTATCTGACTATTCCAAAACCAAATTGGATTATATCCCCTGACTGCACAAAGCAGAACTACTTCATACCCCATTTTGCCAGTTAAAATGTTGTCATTGTACCATCAAAACCATTCACTTTGATCTGAGACACTAATTAGTAATGTGTTCAACAGTGTAATGGAGAGATAGGGGTACTTATTTATTTATCTACCTCTCTGTTTCATGCAACAGGTGCCCGTTGTCCCTAAAAAGTTTTCTCACTGGTTTACACACCTATGCAATGATTCCTCGAGACCTTTCCGTCGTCAGTTAATGGTCTCAACATATGTAAAGTATCAATGTGAAGCATGGAAGCTAAGCTGAACACGACAGAAAATTTGAAACGCGGACGAACAAGGGTGGGGACAAAAGGCTCAAAGTACATGTATTTTCTAACATTGAAAAGTAACACAGCTTGTGATTGGTTGAACAAAATATTTTAAGCCAATCAGAAGCTGCGTTACTCACAAATGTAGAAAAATCTGGAGACTAAGTCTCAGAATGTTCTTCAGAATGGTTGCTGAATACGGACCAAGGAATTCGTGCCGGCCTGCTACGGATTACATTATTATTAGGGATGGCAACGGTTAGTAAAATTACTAACCGGTTAACTGTTCAATCTTTCGATCGGTTAACCGGTTAACCGAACGACCATGTAAAAAAATTAAGATGAAGGTACCTGCCATATTTGCTCGAGATGTCAACATTGATAACCGGTGCATAAGAAATGCATACCCGTAACGTTTACTTTTTCTGTACTTTGGCGCAGAAGGTGGCCAATCTATCGACGATCTCCCTCACGGCAATATAATCAATTTTCCACAATGTTTTCTTCAGAGTACTAGAAATTATCAGGCTATTCACAACTTCTCATAATCAATTAACTGGATCATGCAGATGACGCTATCGTTATCGTCAAACGAAAGGGCCATCGCTAAGTGAATCGGGTGTTAACCTTCTCCCAAACGACAAATATTAGTTTTAGACCCTTCCAAATTCGAAGCCTCTGTCGAAAACAATTTTATTTGTTATTGATACAAATGATTCTTACTTCTTTAAAACGGTAGAAAACATTGTGGGAAAAGAAGAAATTACTCATTATGAGCAATTTCTCCTTTTGTCGCAATGTTTTCATAGATTTTCAACCTCAAGGTCGTGAGAACAAGGGATAGTCTGGGAAAGGGTTAAGATAACTGGTATATGGACGAAAACTGCTGATGTAGGTGGAGGCATGTTGTTTGTTTTCGAGATTTGTGCTTAAGATTAACTTCTAAAGGTATATTTCGATTTTCAAGGATGCTTATCAAACTGATAATGAACGAAGAGTAATCGCTTTGCGTTTTTGACCGGAGGTCGATTAACTTGTTAATTTTAATCCGTCTTACGCTGATTGGTCAATCAATGCACATATTTGAATGGGGGCGGGCACTTAATGAAATAATCCAAACAAATCAAATCAATAAACTGTAGAAGCGAGTGCCTTTGATTAGAGGAGGACACCTGTTTTTGACTGTTTATTATCGGAGACAGGAGACCAATTAGCAGATTAACAATGTTTATAGCACAGACATGTCAAACTGTGTATCACACATTCGCCGCGTCTTGGCGACATAGATGCGCGTATAGTGCAGTTATGGTTTTCAGAACCGGCAAAGTTAATTTTGTAGACGTTTTTCTTCACTATTTTGGTACATTTTTGGTAATTTATATTTCTGGTTAACCGGTTTCCGATTTCCTAACCGGTTAATCGGTCATTCGATCGGTTAACCGGTTAACCGTTGCCATCCCTAATTATTATCCTTCAAATGGAAGCTGAATAAGACTGAAAATTTAAATTGAAACGGGATGGAACATAGGTGGGGACGAAAGACTCATAGTCCGATCCTCTGCCACCCGTTCCATTCAAGAAGTTGTCCAATTTCCTTGTTGTATTGCATGTATCGATCAGGAATAGGTCCCCGTTTGCAAAGGATTACACACAACCCTTCAAAATAGACATAAAAGTCACTTTTAACCCATATTTTTAAACAATTCTAATCGAATTTTCACAACTACTTGAGGTCCTTTGTTCCAATTTCTTTGAAAGGGGTGGGGTAATATGTAAATAAATAATTTTGTCAGGCAAAATTCAGCTGCCTTTCTGACTAAGTGGGCTAGACGGTCAGGCCGATCGTAATTTTTAATCTTGGTCCGGATTATTTTCAGGGTTCTATTCTCTGACCCCTTTCTTTCCATCTTTTTTCCCTCTGTCACAGTATTTCCCCCATTCTGTCTTGGTTCTTGGATAGATCTATATGTAGATCTATAATATTTATCTGAAACCGGTGTAAACTTGGTCATCCAAATGAATTATCCTATTTTCTCTGTAACTTTCCACTTATATATCATATTTACGTGCACGCGAAAACCTAATACGATTTTTCATAAAGTTTACCCTTCTACTCCCTAACTGCACTTTTGTTTAATGCCACCAATTTGGTCATTCTGATTTGAACCTAATTTCATCAGGAGAGGGAGTTATTTTGTTGCTGGTGAATACGGACCCAATAATTCGTGCCGGTCTGCCAGCGATTACATATTATACTTCAAATGGAAGCTGAATAAGACAGAAATTTCAAATTGAAATGGGCGTGGAACAAAGTTGGGGACTAAAGACTCATTGTCCGATTTTCTGCCACAGTTGCATTCAAAGTTGCGCTAATTTCCTTGTTTTATGGCATTTATCGATCAGGAATATGTCGCCGTTTGAAAAAGGATTACATATCAGACTTCAAAATAGACATAAACGTCACTTTAATCCCATTTTTTCGAACAATTCTAATCGAACATTTACCAGTACTTGACGTCCTTTCTCCGAATTTCTCTGAAAGGGGAGGGGGAATAAGTAAATAAATAATTTTGTCAAGCAGAATTCAGCTACCTTTCTGGCTTAGTGGGCTCGACGGTCAGCCCGATAGTGATTTTCAGTCTTGGTCCGGGTTAACTTCAGGGTTCCATTCTCTGTCCCATTTCCTTACACCATTTTTCCCCCTGTCACAATATTTTACCCCATTATGTCTTGGATAGATCTATATGTAGATGTATAATGTATATCTTAAACCGGTGTAAACTGTCCTGATCCGACATAATATGACCTGAGCCAGTAATGACATGGATAAATAACTAAAATGCAGACAACAAGGATAGGTAGACTAGAATAACAAATCAGTTTCCACAGCCTGTCATCCACTTATGTTTTACATTTATATGCATGCGAAAACCAAATATGGGTTTGCGTAAAGTCTGCCATTCCACTCCATGACTGCACTTTTTTTAATGTCAGCAATTTTGTTAGTTTGATTTGAATATAATTCCATCAGGAGAGGAAGTTTTTTTTTTTTTTTAAGTAAAAAACACCCCAGTTTGTGTCGTAAATGTCAAAATCAGGTTTTCGCATGTCGGCAAGTGCCATATGAGAGTGGGTTGTCATGGAGGCCGATTTTAGATTCTTGTCTCCGTACAATAGTTAAGTCAATCTAGAATTTTGACTGTCATTGCGTTCACTTGAGGCACATGTCAGCTTGTGACATATTCCGGGTGCAAACGCTGGCTAGCCGTATGGATTTGATAAGGCAATGGGTTTACCTTTTTCCCTCTCAGCATAATCAAGCAACAAAACCTGATATAACCTCACACACTATCTGACTATTCCCAAACCAAATTGGATTATATCCCCTGACTGCACAAAGCAGAAATGCTCTTGATCTCGTTTTTTCTACTTCATACCCCATTTTGCCAGTTAAAATGTTTTCATTCTACCATCAAAACCAATAACTTTGATCTGAGACGCAAATTAGTAACGTGTTCAACAGTGTAATGGAGAGAAAGGGGCACTCATTTGTTTGTCTACCTCTCTGTTTCATGCAACAGGTGTCCGTTGCCCCTAAAAAGTTTTCTCCCTGGTTTACACACCTATGCAATGATTCCTCGAGACCTTTCCGTCGTCAGTTAATGGTCTCAACACATGCAAAGTATCAATGTGAAGCATGGAAGCTAAGCTGAACAAGACAAAAAATTTGAAACGCGGACGAACAAGGGTAGGGACAAAAGGCTCAAAGTACATGTATTTTCTAACATTGAAAAGTAACACAACTTGTGATTGGTTGAACAAATATTTTAAGCCAATCAGAAGCTGCGTTACTCAGAAATGTAGAAAAATCTGGAGAAAAAGTCTCAGAATGTTCTTCAGAATCGTTGGTGAATACGGACCCAGGAATTCGTGCCGACCTGCTAAGGATTACATATTATCCTTCAAATGGAAGCTGAATAAGACTTCAAATTTAAATTGAAACGGGGGTGGAACATAGGTGGGGACGAAAGACTCATAGTTCGATCTTCTGCCACCCTTTCCATTAAAAATGATGTCCAATTTTCTTGTTGTATTGCATGTATCGATCAGGAATAGGTCCCCGTTTGCAAAGGATTACACACAACCCTTCAAAATAGACATAAAAGTCACTTTTAACCCGTATTTTCAAACAATTCTAATCGAATTTCCACAACTACTTGAGGTCCTTTGTTCCAATTTCTTTGAAAGGGGAGGGGTAATATGTAAATAAACAATTTTGTCAGGCAAAATTCAGCTGCCTCTCTGACTAAGTGGGCTAGACGGTCAGCCCGATAGTAATTTTTAATCTTGGTCCGGATTATTTTCAGGGTTCCATTCTCTGACCCCTTTCTTTCCACCTTTCTTTCCCCCTGTCACAATATTTTCCCCATTATGTCGTGGTTCTTGGATAGATCTATATGTAGGTCTATGATATATATATCTGAAAACGGTGTAAACTTTGTCATTCAAATGAATTAGCCTATTTTCCTTGTAACTTTTCACTTATATGTTATATTTACGTGCACGCGAAAACCAAATACGATTTTGCGTAAGGTTTGCCATTCCACTCCCTAACTGTACTTTTGTCTAAGGCCACCAATTTTGTCATTCTGATTTGAATACAATTTCATCAGGAGAGGGAGTTATTTTGTTGCTGGTGAATACGGACCCAATAATCCGTGCCGATCTGCCAGGGATTACATATTATCCTTCAAATGGAAGCTGAAATATGTCCTCGTTTGCAAAGGATTACATCAGTTATAAACCACTTTTTTTTTTCCGAACGATTCTAATCGAATTTTCACAAGTACTTGAGGGCTTTTGTTCCGATTTCTTTGAAAGGGGAGGGGGAATATTAAGCCCGTCCCCGTTGTAGACATACATATTACAACTGGCACAGGCTACTGTGTCGTTGCTATTCAGTGGGCTACATGTATACCACGGAACAGCCGATCAGAGCAGCATACACATTTCCAGTTTGGCTGTAGAGGTAACATTGCGATTTTGCACAATTTGAAATTGGTAATCGAAACTGAAAGAAATATTGGCAAACATAAAAGGTGATACCAAAAATTAAATATACTTATTCGTCATGTCAAGAATGTTGGAAAAACTGCGGCTCTGGAAGTGAGAGTGACCTCCTCTGCATCTCTGTTAGCCAAGCGTCGCTGTTCTAAAAATACACAAACAGAATTCTGGCCGTTTCTAGTAGCCTGTACTGATCCCTATACCCTTGCTGCATCAGGGAATATTACCAATCTAGGGGAATATGAAAATAAACAATTTTGTCGGGCATAATTCAGCTGCTTCTCCGGCTTAGTGTGATAGACGGTCAGCCCGATACTGATTTTTAATTTTCGTCCGGATTAAGGCTTCAATCTCTTTCTACATTTTTCCCCCTTTCACAATATTTTTCCCGATTATGTCTTGGATAGATCTATATGTAGATCTATAATATATGTCATAAACCAGTGTAAACTTTGTCATCCAATTGAATTAGCCTATTTTCTTTGTAACAAGTTTTTACCCCAAATAAATATGCTTAGTTAGGCTCTAGCCCTGAATATGTCCTGCCTCTCTGGCTTAGTGGGCTAGACGATCAGCCCGATAGTAATTTTTAATCTTGTTCCGGGTTAACTTCAGGGTTTCATTCTCTGACCCCTTTCTTTCCACCCTTTCCCCCCGTCACAATATTTTAAATGGCAAACATCTTTGTTTATGTATCACAAGTTTTAGCTCTACTGGCTGTAAGCCAACAGAGCTTATGTCATGGCGTGGTTTCCGTCGCCCGTCCGTCTGTCCGTCCGTCCGTTAGTCTTTTTCTTGTTTACGCGATAAAGTCCGCATTTGTCGTCGGATTTCCGAGTTTGTTTAAAGTTCAAAATTTCAATTTCTTGTTTACGCGATAAAGTCTAATTTGTGGTCGGATTTTCGTGAAACTTGCAGAGTTTGTTTATCTCATGAATAGCTTGAACCCTATTGATTTTGAAAAAAATCTGACAGTGTAGGAAAAGCAGCCATTTAAGTGTCAGAATTTCAATTTCTTGTTTACACGATAAAGTCCGCATTTGTGGTCTGATTTTCGTGAAACTTGCAGAGTTTGTTTATCTCATGAGTAGCTTGAACCCTATTGATTTTGAAAAAAAAAAAAAAAAAAAAGAAAATCTGACGATAAGTGTAGGAAAAGCAGCCATTTGAATGTCAAAATTTCAATTTCTTGTTTACGCGATAAAGTCCGCATTTGTGGTCGGATTTTCGTAAAACTTGCAGAGTTTTTTTTTATCTTATGAATAGCTTGAACCCTATCTATTTTGAAAAAAATCTGACAACCAGTGTAGGAAAAGCAGCCATTTAAAGTTCAAAATTTCAATTTCTTGTTTACGCGATAAAGTCTGATTTGTGGTCGGATTTTCGTGAAACTTGCAGAGTTTGTTTATCTCATGAATAGCTTGAACCCTATTGATTTTGGAAAAAAATCTGACAATCAGTGTAGGAAGAGCAGCCGTTTAAATGTCAAAATTTCTTGTTTACGCGATAAAGTCTGCAGCTGTGGTCTGATTTTCGTGAAACTTGCAGGGTTTGTTTATTTCATGAATAGCTTAAACCCTATCGATTTTGGAAAAATGTGACAATCAGTGTAAAGTAGCCATTTAAAGTTCAAAATTTTAATTTCTTGTTTATGCGATAAAGTCTGAAGTTGTGGTTTGATTTTTGTGAACTTTGCACAGTTTTTTTTTTAAAAATCTGAAAATCAGGGTAGGAAAAGCAGCCATTTGAAATTCAACATTTAAATTTCTTGTTTACACAATTAAGTCTGCAGTTGTTTTCAGATTTTCGTGAGGTTTTTTATCTCATCAAAAGCTTGAACCCTATTGATTTTGAAAAAAATCTGACAATCAGTGTAGGAAAAGAAGCCATTTAAAGTTCAACATTTAAATTTCTTGTTTACGTGATAAAGTCTGCATTGTGGTCGGAATTTTGTGAAACTTGCATAGATTGTTAATCTCATCGAAAGCTTTAACCCTATTGATTTTGAAAAAAATCTGACAATCAGTGTAGGAAAAGTAGCCATTTAAAGTTCAACTTGTCCTTTTCTTGTTTATGTGTTTAAGTCTACGTTTGTGGTCAGATTTTCGTGAAACTTGCACAGTTTGTTTATCTTATCTATAGCTTGAACCCTATTGATTTTGAAAAAAATCTGACCATCAGTATCAGAAAAGTAGCCATTTAAAGTTCAAAATTTTTATTTGTTTACCCAATAAATTCAGCATTTGTAATTGGATTTTCAAGAAACTTGCAGTTACTTTGTATCATCAAAAGCTTGAACACTATTGATTTTGACAAAAATTTGAGTCAGTATTGGAAAAGGAGCCATTTAAATTCAGAAATTTACATTTCTTGTTTACGCTACGACTCGGCATTTGTGGTTGAATTTTCATTAAACTTGCACAGTTGCTTTATATTATCAATAGCTTGAACTCTATCGATTTTGAAAAACATTCGACAATCAGTATACCATTTTGATATGTGCCGTGTCATGAGAAAGTGGGCCCTCAGACATTTGAGAGTAAGTATTTGACTCCAAGTCACTCTACACAAACTGGATATGCTGACCTTGGTTGGATGATGATCCATGGTGCAGTTTTAGCCCTTTACCACACAATTCCAAGTTTTGACCTGAGAAATAGGCCTCTATAATTTTTGAGGGAAATGGAAAAAATGCTGGTAACCAGCCTTTGCTCCTTTTCCCACAATGTTATCTACCCTATCAATGACAAATTCCATCAATTGAGCTAATTTCCAATGTCACCTGCAAATACTTTCTATTTGGAAAGGTCTATTTTTTTAAAGAGTTAACTTATAAAGACTAAATGGTACACGAGCTCAAAATTAAAGTTACCAGACCGCATAATACAAATCAGCCACCTCTAAATGTCTACCAGCATTATTGGACTTTTCTTGGTTACATTTGGCTGAGTTTGATTGCCTAATGTAAATAGTACTGTACAGAATGATCTGTATTGAGTCAATGTGGATTGTTGATTGATCAATACTTGTATGGTGTTAAACGCCGTTTCCAACACTATTTGAGTTATATGGAGGCGGCCAGTGCACATATCTATGCTTTCCTGGAGTTTCTTTTACCAATACTCCTCACAATATTCTTTCCAAGCCAGTGGCTGATTTCCCACATAACCATCGTCAAAACAATGGTCAGCGGTGAGGGAGGAATGAATCCTGTCTCGAAATGATGATCAATCCTCGGAAAATGGCCGAGCAGGGAATCGAACCAGTGACCCCCCCCCCTCGTTCGTCAAGTCCTCCACGCTACCGACACAGCTACCAGGTCTCGGCAAAATGTGGATTGTCATATAATTGTACTTATCATATTGTACTTATATAGTGTTTCCTAGAGCTTGTTTGTGATTTCAGCTGCGTAGAAATGTACATAATCATATGGGACAGAAGGTTAAGCGAAACATCAAATTTCACTGTAAAACTTTTTGAAGTCAAATGAAAGCATTGGGGATGGTTTCGATTTTGTTTCAGAATATGTAAATGGTTGATTTAAAAGCCAAGACCCACAATCATCAAGCAAAATACTGCCAAATGATACTATCCCGCGGTAATTTTCTTCGGCAAGAAAGAAGTTTTAAAAAAGCCCATCAGTTTCAACAGTCATAAATTACAGTGAAAAAAGACTGTCTCACTTATTTCACTTTTTACCTGTTATAAGAATTTTAATTGCATCAAGTTTCTCTAAAGAAATCAAACTAATTGTGAAAATAGTTATTACCCCTTAACCAAATAACCCCAACTTTAGAAGAGCCTGTGGAAGAACTTTTGAAAACATGGTGGGAAAAGGAAAAAATGCTGATAAATTGCATTATCTCATTTTATTGCTTTGTTTTCTATCCTAAGACAAATTTCATGTTTTGGTCATTAATTTTGTCATTTGCAATTACTTTCGATTTGGACAAGGCTAAAATTTTGTAGTCAGGTATTGTCAAGAGTTACCCAATATCGCTGTATGACACATCTTTTTCAGTTTATTTGGGCCATGCTCTGTGGAAATGGGGCTTAGTGCATCTGCGAAAAGTTTCAACTCAGTTCAGCCTGCGCAATTCATGCAGGCTGACCTGAGCCGATACCTTTCGCTATTGGTCAGTTTTCTGTATGTCGAAGAACCATATTACCTCATGATTAAGTCAATCATGTTCATCTCATCGTCATTCCTCATGTAGACTAGGTCATTCAACATGTATACTGCTTTGACACATAAACACCTCTGATATATCTAAACTGAAATTCCAGATTTGTTTTCCTGTGAGCTCAATACTGTCCCTATAAAAATTTAAATACCGTTTGAGATCTTCGCACACACACGCACGCACACACACACACGTATTGGGTCCACCCATGGGTAGAGAGAATAATTAACTTTGGTATATACGACAAACTGATGGTTGAACTAAGGATTGAAGAAACCACGGTAATCTACAACTTCATGCACATATCCCACCAGTAATGCTCAATGAGTTGTTACAAAAGGTTGCACCCGGAATCACCAAACAGCACACGTTCGACAGAGCTCCTCTGGAACCTGGTTAGCTATAACACTGCGTCACCTGGCATACGCCGAGAGTCTTCGGGAATATTCGGTATATTCAGTTGAATGTCGCACAGGATTGGTGAACGTTCAATATTCGTTATAGTCTTTACTCAAACGGCAGGGATTCGTCAAGGTTTCAGAACGAAATTGGGCTTAATTCGGAGAAATGACGTTGGCTATTCGAGCTATTCGCTACAAGTTAGTTATTTTTTCAGTGCATTGTCGGTGATAAATCGTTCAGACAAGAGTTCAACGGATAAAAATGCTACGAATACTGCGAATTGCTTTCTGAAGTTTCGGTATCATTTCGCTGCGAATTTCGGTTAGGTGGGTCAGGGCGGTTACATGCAATTTGGGGCCTTGGAATATTGATTTAAAGTGTCCTTCCGGAGAAGACTAGGCAGTTTGTGCAGGCTAATCCGAGACGTCACTTTACGCAAATGCCCGAAGGCCCCAAATTGCATGTGGGAGGCCAAATGTCATACTTTGAACTGTTCAAGTTAGTAGTACTTGAATGTCATGATTGTTTTGTGCGAGGTTGTTACACTCGTTTGTGTATAAACTACTCGTTTATGTTAAACGATCAGGTAGGAACTTCTGCTTTTTTACATTAGTAGTAGGGGAGGGTAGCCTACGGCACTCGAGTGCCGTAGTCTACCATCCGTGAGTTTGGTGCCCTAGTCTCCCTACCCTGAGAGGGTGCCCTAGACTCCCTACCCTGAGAGGGTTTTGTGGCAAACTAAACCTAATAGATCTCTCTATTAGGGATGGGGTTGGACTTAGTCTGTTTTGGAGAGCTGTTCATTGATCTCTCCATTAGGGTAAAATCCGTGTTGGACTTAGTCTTTTCTCCGACTTCGTTGGACTTAAGTCTTTTTTTCCACGAATCGACCTATACGCCGCCACAGCCTGACTCAGCCAAAGACCCTGTTCGACTTAGGCTTTTTTGATCTGCTTTCGTTGGACTTAGTCTTTTCTCTACCTTCGTTGGACTTAAGACTTTTTTGATCTGGTTTCGTTGGACTTAGTCTTTTTCCACGGTCTCAGACTGGTGGACTTAGTCTTTTTTCCCACGAATCGGCCTATACGCCGGCACAGCCTGACTCGGCCAAAGCCCCTGTTGGACTTAGGCTTTTTTGATCTGCTTTCGTTGGACCTTAGTCTTTTTTCCCACGACATGGGCTATATGCCGCCTCAGACTGGCTCAGGTAAAGTCTGTGTTGGACTTAAGGCTTTTTTGATCTGCTTTCGTTGGACTTAGTCTTTTCTCTAGCTTCGTTGGACTTAGTCTTTTTTCCCACGAATCGGCCTATACGCCGCCACAGCCTGACTCAGCCAAAGCCCCTGTTCGACTTAGGCTTTTTTGATCTGCTTTCGTTGGACTTAGTCTTTTCTCTAGCTTCGTTGGACTTAGTCTTTTTTCCCACGAATCGGCCTATACGCCGCCACAGCCTGACTCGGCCAAAGCCCCTGTTCGACTTAGGCTTTTTTGATCTGCTTTCGTTGGACTTAGTCTTTTCTCTAGCTTCGTTGGACTTAGTCTTTTTTCCCACGAATTGGCCTATACGCCGCCACAGCCTGACTCAGCCAAAGACCCTGTTCGACTTAGTCTTTTCTCTAGCTTCGTTGGACTTAGTCTTTTTTCCCACGACATTGGCAATATACCGTCTCATCTTGCCTCAGAGATGGTTTATAGCACACATCCATACCATACAAACGTCATGTTGGACTTGACCTTTTTTGAGTTAATTCGTTTTGGGGTATATCGTTTGGAATGTAACTCTTGGGATACTACTCAATCGTAAAATTGGCAAGTCTCGAAGACAGGACTTTCTGTGATGAATGTTAGCCCTGAAAAGAGCTGTTTTTACCCTTCTCTGGATTAGAATTAAATTAACCATCTGAGCAAGTTAATTCCAAAATCAGAGAAAGATAGAGGGTTCTAAACCTCTTTTTTTGCCAGCACCTCATTGCTCAGTGGATAGCGCAGACTCGCCAAAGATTGGATCATCAGTTGGAATAACCCAAAGATCGGGGTAGAAATTAGGCATTGGTTTTCGGGTATAAAAGTTATACCCTCGTCTTGCAAAGAACTCAACCAGAGCTTTTGTCTTCTGACGTTTTCTCTTCTCCTTGTTCCTTCGACTCCTGCCAAATGCCCCACAGAAGAATTTGGACAGTCCCATCGTGAAAATGAAATGATAGAGAAATTTAGTGGTTTTATAGCTTGGTGGAAGGATTGACCTACTTTGTCTTGGAATTAAGAGCACGAACGTGGGTGAGAGCATGTAGATAGAACACAACATTTTTTATATGATCTATCTACAATTTCCAAGACTGATTTTTGTCGAAAAATTATCTTTGTGGAAAAAAAGAATGAAAAAAACTCTAAACTTTTATTTTAAACTTTTATTTGAACTGAACAATGAACTGAGCAATGAACATATTTACAACATAAATGTAAAAAAGTCATAAACATAATGAATGAACATACATATTGAATGAACATATTGAATGAAACAAGTCAAAAAAATGTTTTTTACTGTTTGTGGGGAGAAGTCTCTGAGCTTTTATTGAATAGAATTCCATACTGCTGATTGAACCATAACACTACATCTCGATCGTTTCGATGATGTTCCGTTGAGAGGAATTTCTGTTGAAGATATTTCTGTATGTTGTACCCTCTAGCAGCATCCAATGCAAAGATACAGTAAAATCCGCAAACTTTCCCCTGTGGACTCTGAAGAGTTTGTCGATCGTATCTCCACGAATAAGAATGATTGTCTAAAAGGTTAATGATTTCTGGCTCAAGTGGAGGTAGTCCGTAGGGATCAAAGTATAGTACATTGCCATTATTGTTGAATATCACGGCTACCCAGTGTTCTCTGGACTGGTTGATTTCTCTGTGTTCACAATGTAGGCTTTCACATGATTGGGTTTTTGTCGAGGTAACTGGTCTTTTGCACAGACTTTTGCCTGTAGATTTTTTATCCATGTTCCGTGATCCAATATGTATTGAATTTCAGAAGTATACATTTTTTATAATCACTTTCTTTCCAGGATTGTTTCACTTTGTCACACCAGTATTGTAACCACGACTCCGTGAATTCAGATAAAATGTTTTGTTTTATAGTTAGCCATAATCTGTAGGCTTCCACATAGTTACTTTCATCGAGTTTCATTTCTATGAGTTCAGGATACCATTTCTCCATGATTTCGTATGGACTTAATTCCATCATAGCTTTTTCTATGAACATATCTGTATGTTCTTGTCTGTCCTTGAATAAACACAGTTCGTGCTGTATTTGACTGGGATGATCCACTTGACATCCGTAACACTGGTTGGTGACTTCACTGGCAATAAGATTTTTTAATTTTTGAATCATATGTTTTTCGATGCTGTTGTGAATATCATTTTTCCGAGTAGAGATGCACTTCGACAAAATGCGACAGTGCTTTTAGGATCATAACACAACTTTCTTAGCACGTAATCAAGTTTTGACTTTACCATGACTCCCATGACTGAAGTGTTTTACGGATCGGAGTCTTTTTTATAGACTTTTGTGGAGTTAGCAGTTCTATAACACAGAATTGCTTCAATCGTTCTCTTTCTTCAGGTTTCATGTATGGAGGTTTTTCTTTTATTCTTTTCATACTTCTTTTTATAGGAGATAACCTAGCACTTTTTCGAACGCTTTTTGGTGTATGAAATAAGTGATCGGAATCTCCATAGGATTCTTCATCTTCACTCAATGATTTACTCGGTGATTTGTCATGAGCTTTTTGCATCCACTTCCATCTGTTCAAATTGCCAATAACCTCTTGAGGTATATTGCTTTCATGTAATGCCTTTGAGAACGGTTTCCATCCTCTGGGTTCAATACCTTTTCTTTGACGTATTGCATCATTAATAAGATCAATAATATTGGAGCCGTGAATGCGTGTACCTTCGTATGACACGACTCCTTGTTCGTCCCAAGTTAAATTATTGTTATCTTTTATCATACTCAAAAGTAACTCAGCTTTTCTTCTCATGGTTTTTGGCACACTTTGCAAAATTTGATCATGCAAGACAACAGATTGCAAGCCAACAGATGCTGATTTCTGTACACCGTCATCAGTTTTTGAAAGAGAGATGATCGAAGTTAGTTTTGCTTTCTGAAGCGAATTCTGTAACTTAAACAGAGTTTCACCATATCTTTGAGCCTTTTCTGTTTCTGACTGATCGGTACTTTGTAATATTTGACTCATATCTTGCCGAAGATGTGATGCATCTGCAACTTGTGGATTAGGTGGTAAACGAGGTTTTTTGAGCTTGTTCGGCTTTCCATCGTTTCATATTTTCTAAGACTTGGTAAGGCACGAGAACCATTTTTCTAACAGATATGATTTTTATCTACAAGATTTTTTTTATCTACAAGGCTTTTAGAGCTCCTCCTATTCCTCCGATAACGACTTTTCCCAGCTGGGGTAATAATGCAGGTTCAAGCAATGTTTTTTTTTTTTTTTTTATCTTTTACAGAGCCCGATTTTGAAGCTAATTGTCTGAGTTGTTGTCGGCTTGAATACAACTTCTTCTGATGAGCTGGTGATAAATGTACATTGCCTTTTAAAACATTATGACAGCTTTCCGATATACACCTTATCACTTCTGAGGGTGAATCTTTTATGAGTCTTTTACGTATTTTTGGGGTAGCCAGCATCATGGCCATAACCATCGAGCCGGTTTTTTTTTTTTTTTTTTATCTATCAGAGGTGATTTCTTCATGTTGACTTTATCACTATTTCACATCAAATGAAAATAAAAGTTCCATGTCATTGACATTTATACCTGATCTTTTATCATGCTGTCTTTTTTTTTAACAACGAAAACTTTTTTAACATACTGTCTTTTACAGTCAGAACTATTTTTTAAGAAAACTACGTATCAGAATCATAGATTGGTGTAGCTGTATACATAGGACTGTTTGATGTAGCTGTAATCATAGGACTTTTTCTGTTTGGAGTCACTGGGTAAGAAAACTGTGAATCAAGATCGGTGGTTAGTATGGACTTGCCTTTTTTAGTTGGCTTTATGGGGATGATTTTTTCACCAAGGTGGATCTTCTGATTGGCATAGTCAACAATATATTTTCCTGTGTCAAGGTTATATTGGATCATATCCTCCATCAGTCGATCTTTTTGTCTTTTAGCTTTTTTGTATTTAGCTAATGTATTTGGAGACCATGAGGCGGATGGAATGGGCTGAAACTTCAATGTTTTCCCTGGTACTATAAATTGTGAATACTTTGTTCTGAGTTTTTGCAGTCTTTCACTTAACAACTCATGCCTAGATTTCGGATACCGTTGATGTTCTGAAATGCTACTTCCTGCAGGTCTTCGCATGGTGACAAATCTTTCATCAATCATAGGTGCTGAAGTGGTAGTTCTTGCACGCTTTTTCGGGGAATTTTTCTTCTTTGGAGGTTTTTTTCTTCTTCGGAGATTTCCTCTTTCGTGGAGCACGTTTTCGAGGTTGTCTTTCATCCCCAAATTTTCTAGCGGTTTTTGTTCCATCCCATCTCAGTAAACTTGATAATAACACCGCCTAGAAATCCGCCTCCTCCAGGCTTTAAAATAATTTTACGTTTAATTTCCTCATCAATGTTCGGATCTGCTAACCGTTCAATATCTGCTCTATGTTTTGTCATATATGTCGTGGTTTGTTTTGGTAATTTGATTTTATTTTCAAGGATATTTTGAGCTGCCAGCTTCTCTTTCATATCTATCAATTTGATGACTTAAATTTCGCAAAGCAGCTAAAACCCAAGTCGGTGTGGATGGTAAAGCCATGTTTACTCACTGACGTCTAATGATAGAATGACAGCATAAATAACAATGAAAGTATTTTTTATTCACAATAAAACATTGAATATGAATAATGTTCAAAAGTTTTTTCAAGCAGGAGAATAAACAATGGGTCCTCTATCATCGCCTTGTGTATACCAACGATAAAACATATCGGTTCGCAGTCTTAATTCTTTGTTTGTTCGTGAATGAAAGTCTATGAGTAGACATCCATGATCCGTCGATGTAGCATCTTCATAAGCAGCCAATAAATGTGGGGCTTGCATTTGATGAGCTAGTGTTTTAATCTGATCCTTATCTCGTTCATTTCGAAATAAAATCATGTATCTGGAATTAAGAATGATGGTTCGACTCGATTTCGACTGCTGAAACATATTTTGTGTGATATAAATCACGCTTGCATTACGGTGATGTCCTTTTCTTGTAAACCAAAGTTTAATTTATTCCTCATCTCTTTCACCCAGCATGTCATCAAAGACGATTAAATGCGAAATGGATACATCGCTGACAATTTCGTTTTCATCCTCAGGAATTCCCTCGACAAAATTTATCAATTCAAACTGAGAATTGAATTTTTCCTGCATAAGATTGTAAGCATACTGCCATTCTTTGCAACACCACACAACTCTTTCAGGAACGATGTTGAACAAGTCTTTTCGATAGTCAATTAATTTATGAACGAACTCTGTTTTTCAACAACCACTCGGTCCTGTGATGAAAATATTACAAGGATGTTGAAATAAAATAGATTGTACATTCAACTCCATGATTTTTTCTTTACTTGTATTCTTTAAGGGTTAATGACAAAATGACAACATAACTAAAAGTATAACAGTTTTTATTCACAAATTATAAAAAAGTTTAAAACCATAGCTGGTTATGTGTTTTATGAGTACAACTCTTGGAGTGTTAACCATCAAACTAGGGACTGATTAGCGCCGATTGAGAGAGAGAGAAATCTGTGATGAGTATTCAAAAAACTAAGTCCGAACCATTTTTATTCCTATACGCTGACATAACACTGTTGTAGATAGATCAAAAAAACTAAGCCCAAAACTATTTTTAAAACTATACGCTATCATAACACTTTTTGTAGACAGAGAAAAATGACGTCACACTTACGTCAATTTCTATCTGAATGAATTTTTTTATCCTTATCCGCGCTCTTCCATCTTTTTTTTCAATTTTATCATTTTCTCTTAGAGTTATATTCATGGATATGCTTTCGTCCAGGACCACGCTCTTAATTCTGAGCCTAAGTAGGTCAATCCGTCTGTAAACGTATAAAAAACCAGCGAGGTTTTCATTTAATCATTCGATTTCCCAAATAGAACGAATAAAAATGATTGGAATGTTAATGTTAATGTTTGGAGCAACAGTATATCTTTCAGCAGGAACTGGTTAGAAGAGTGGGAATATCGACGACAAATACGACGTGAACTAGTAAGACTCCTCATGATACTCAATGAAATAGAATCTGCGAAAATTAAACAAGGAGGGTAAAACACAATCTCCAAAATAAAAATCAGTCCTTTTCAGGACTAACCATTCCCCAAGAACGTTTTATCTTTTCAAATTGCCAAACAAATATTTTACATAACTCTAAGAAATTTTCATTCCCAGATAATATTCTCTAATACACTGTAGATCATCCTTTCGCGAGTAAGCAATATAACCATGTAAAAAGAATTCGAAAGACAATATAATCTCTGATTGACTAGAATTCAATTGATTCGACCAATCACATGTTACATTCACAATAGAGATCAGATCAATCGGATAGTTAGCACTCAGATTTCCATCATTTCTCTCTAAGTGTTACAATCATTCGTGAGTGCTCTCGCGCAGGACCGTGCTCTTAATTCTGAGCCTAAGTAGGTCAATCCGGCTGTAAACGTATAAAAAGATAGCGATATTTCTCTATAATCATTCGACTCTCGTTTCTCGAGCAGCACGAATAAATCGTAAAGTATAGCAAGACGAGAAAAAATCAAAATATGGAACAGATGATTCATCAAGTAGCTGACGCTCTCCGAGACTATCTGAGTGGTGGTGAAGACTTATTGGTACTAAGGACCCAACTCAGTGCAAAGACAAGTAGAACAGGTGTCACAACCATACAGAGAACTCGGCGAAAAATTGCTTGAGCTGTTTATGCAGACAACAACCCCGGATCTCATTTTGGTTGATGTTAAATTCGGAAGAAAGATTACTACGAATGACGGGGTAATGACCATTGCAAGAAGACTCGGACCGTGTCCCATCTGTCAGGCGAGTTTCGGCTGTTGTCATTAGACGAGAAAACTACAGCAAAACACAAAAAAAGACAAGAAAGACAGTTAAAGACAAAAACAAAAACAGCCCTTTTCAGGGCTAATACTTACCCAGAAAATCTATCTTTCTCAAATTGTCAATCAAAATCTACATTTCTGTATGAAAACTACACCAAAAAGTCTAAGTCCAACGAAAGCAGATCAAAAAAAGCCTTAGTCAAACAGGGGCTTTGGCTGAGTCAGGCTGTGCCGGCGTATAGGCCAATTCGTGGGAAAAAAGACTAAGTCCAACGAAGCTAGAGAAAAGACTAAGTCGAACAGGGTCTTTGGCTGAGTCAGACTGTGCCGGCGTATAGGCCAGTTTGTGGGAAAAAAGACTAAGTCCAACGAAGCTAGAGAAAAGACTAAGTCGAACAGGGTCTTTGGCTGAGTCAGGCTGTGGCGGCGTATAGGCCGATTCGTGGAAAAAAGACTAAGTCCAAATAAGCTAGAGAAAAGACTAAGTCCAACGAAAGCAGATCAAAAAAGCCTAAGTCCAACACAGACTTTACCTGAGCCAGTCTGAGGCGGCATATAGCCCATGTCGTGGGAAAAAAGACTAAGTCCAACGAAAGCAGATCAAAAAAGCCTAAGTCCAACAGGGGCTTTGGCTGAGTCAGGCTGTGCCTGCGTATAGGCCGATTCGTGGGAAAAAAGACTAAGTCCACCAGTCTGAGACCATGGAAAAAGACTAAGTCCAACGAAAGCAGATCAAAAAAGC
Organism: Tridacna gigas; assembly: GCA_945859785.2. Taxonomy (NCBI): domain Eukaryota; kingdom Metazoa; phylum Mollusca; class Bivalvia; order Cardiida; family Cardiidae; genus Tridacna; species Tridacna gigas. The sequence continues at coordinate 26,682,127 of OX244033.2, read as the reverse complement.
CTAAGTCGAACAGGGTCTTTGGCTGAGTCAGGCTGTGTCGGCGTATAGGCCGATTCGTGGGAAAAAAGACTAAGTCCAACGAAGTCGGAGATGAGACTAAGTCCAACACGGATTTTACCCTAATAGAGAGATCAATGAACAGCTCTCCAAAACAGACTAAGTCCAACCCCAACCCTAATAGAGAGATCTATTAGGTTTAGTTTGCCACAAAACCCTCTCAGGGTAGGGAATCTAGGGCACCCTTTCAGGGTAGGGAGACTAGGGCACCAAACTCAGGGATGGTAGACTACGGCACTCGAGTGCCGTAGGCTACCCTCCCCTACTTCTTACATTGCAAAGTAACGAAGATACGTTGTGAATGATAGTTTCATATGTCATTATATCTGTGTAAAAAAAAATTCGTCTGCTGCAGACATGATCAGTCCTCTCTGTTTAAGGGAAGTGGTTCACATCACCACTGTTTGAATTAGTTAAGTGTCTTCTTCATAATGAATTCTTTAGCAGATTAAGGGCATAAAACCTCTGTCCCACTGAATCTAACGCATTGACTTGATTGCAGTACAAGCTGCTCGCCTCTTGTAAATCAGAAGCCGAGTAATTCATTTGGTAGCTTTGTCTACTTAAAATGCATGGTCACCAGTTCAAACCTCGGCTTAGCCAGCAATTATATAGAACAGAACAGAACAACATTATATACAGCGACTATTAACAGATAGTATTGCCCGATTCATTCGCGTCTTTCCTGAATATTTCGATCTTTTAAAAGCGATTTGAATACGCCGAATAATGTTTTTTTTTTTTAATCCCTGCAATTTCACTCGTCTGCATCATTTTCAAAGAGCACTGCATATGTGGCAATTCTGAAAAAGTCGACCTTGGATCGAAAATCCGTAGGGGAACGCGCTACCACGTCGCTACAAAACTAGCATTACAGCAAGGCAGTATTAGTGTCCCCATATACAAACACAAGCTTTATAAACCACTCTACTACATTATCCCCTCCCATCTGTGATTCGTCCTCAAATCCTCTATCTTGACTACTTTTACTCTATTTTTCTCAACCCCATGTTTTTAGCTCACCTGAGCACAACGTGCTCAAGGGGAGCTATTAGGATCACCCGGTGTCCGTCGTTCGTCGTGCGTCTGTGCGTCGTTCGTCGTGCGTCGTCAACAATTCTTTAAACATCATCTCCTCCTAAACCATTGGGCCAATTTGGACCAAACTTGGCAGAAATGTTCCTTGGGAGGTCCTCTTTAAAAACTGTTCACAAAATTTGATTCCATCAAAAACTCTGGTTGCCATGGCAACGAAATGGAATTTTCTAAGAAATTCTTTAAAAATCTTCTCTGAAACCGCTGGTCAGATTTTGAAATAATTTCACAGGAATGTTCCTTGGGTGACCCTTTTCAAAAATTGTTCGCGAAATTTTGATCTGTCAAAAAACATGGCTCTGGTGAATGGGGGCTACTTGCACTATACAGATATGAAGAAATTCTTAAAAATTCTTCTTCTCTGAAACCGCTTGTCAGATTTTAAAATAATTTCACAGAGATGTTCCTTGGGTGGCCCTTTTCAAAAAGTGTTCGCGAAATTTTGATACGTCGAGAAACATGGCTCTGGTGAATGGGGGCTACTTGCACTGTACAGAAATGAAGAAATTCTTAAAAATTCTTCTTCTCTGAAAACGCTGGTCAGATTTTGAAATAATTTCACAGAGATGTTCCTTGGGTGACCCTTTTCAAAATTTGTTCGCGAAATTTTGATCCTTCAAGAAACATGGCACTGGTGAATGGGGGCTACTTGCACTATACGGCCATGAAGAAATTCTTAAAAATTCTTCTTCTCTGGAAATGCTGGTCAGATTTTGAAATAATTTCACAGGAATGTTCCTTTGGTGACCCTTTTCAAAAATTGTTCACGAAATTTTGATTTGTCGAAAAACATGGCTCTGGTGAATGGGTGCTACTTGCACTATACGGATATGAAGAAATTCTTAAAAATTTTTCTTCTCTGAAACAGCTGGTCAGATTTTGAAATAATTTCACAGAGATGTTCCTTGGGTGACTCTTTTCAAAATTTGTTCGCGAAATTTTGATCCGTCAAGAAACATGGCTCTGGTGAATGGGGGCTACTTGCACTATACGGAAATGAAGAAATTCTTAAAAATTCTTCTTCTCTGAAACGGCTGGTCAGATTCTGAAATAATTTCACAGAGATGTTCCTTGGGTGACCCTTTTCAAAATTTGTTCGCGAAATTTTGATCCTTCAAGAAACATGACTTTGGTGACTGGGGGCTACTTGCACTATACGACCATGAAGAAATTCTTAAAAGTTCTTTTTCTCTGAAACCGCTGGTCAGATTTTGAAATAATTTCACAGAAATGTTCCTTTGGTGACCCTTTTCAAAAATTGTTTGCAAAATTTTGATCTGTCAGGAAACATGTCTCTGGTGGTGGGGGCTATTTGCACCATAGGGACATGAAGAGGAATTTCTTAATTCTTCTTCTCTGGAATGGCTGGTCAGATTTTGAAATAATTTCACAGAAATGTTCCTAGGGTGACCTTTTTAAAAAATTGTTAAGGTAATTTTTTATCAGTCGAAAAACAACAGCCAATTGTTGGCACCTGCATGTGCTGCTCTTTTTTGACTTATGTTTTCACTTGAGCACAAAGTGCTCATGGTGAACTATTGTGATCGTGCTGTGTCCGTCGTGCAGTGTGCGTCGTCTGTCGTCAACTTTTTACCTTGTGTACGCTCTAGAGGCCACATTTTCGGTCCGATCCTCATGAAACTTGGTCAGAATGTTTGTCTTGATAAAATCTGGGATGAGTTTGAAATTGGGTCATGTGGGGTCAAAAACTAGGTCACCAGGTCAAATCTTAGAAAAACCTTGTGTGCGCTCTAGAGTGACCCTGGAGTGAAATTTCGCCTATTGACTCAGGTGAGCGATCCATGCAGGGCCATCATGGCCCTCTTGTTTGACGTTGGGCACCAACGCAACAGCTCTGAAAACCGGATGTGACTCAGGATCGAACCAGGGCCTTCCAGTTCCGTAGGTGAACGCTAGATACCACGTCGCTTAAAAAGCTAGCTTTACAGCTAGACAGAATACGCGACTAGCAATCAGGTGCCATCCGGGGCACAGGGAAATGAAACCGCTACCCCAAAACCATCATTTAAATCCATGTACTCGTGGTAAAGAAAGGAAATGCATCATGATTTGTAGGACTGGTAAGGACCAAAAGGCGCATTATATTTTAGAAGCCTAAGTAATTTTACTGAAATATGACGGAAAAAGCGTTAAAATCAATCAGTCAATCGATCAATCAACCGATCGATCAGTCAATCGAACGATCGGTCGGTCGGTCCCTCCCTCCGTCCGTCCGTCCGCACACCAACCCACCCACCATCCATCCATCCACCTTTCCATCAATCCATTCGACAGACATATACCAAATGCAATATGTTTGCTAGGTTGTCAAACCTATAAAAGGACAATCATTCTAAACGTAATAGTTATTGACCGAAATCAAACACCTAGTCAAGATGAAATGCACGACTTGCAGAAAGAAAGAAAGAGCATTTTTTTTTTTTTTAATTAGGGCATATACGTGTAGTTATATATAATGTGGGTGAAACCATGCGTGAAAGCGAGTATTGCCATTATTCTTTATGTACTAGTTGTTCTAGGTCGGTATATTCCATACATGTGAAAACTGATTTTAACGTTATTGAAATTAGAAAAAATATCACGACTGATTTTAACGCAGGTAAAATTTGAAAACTGATTTTAGCGTGTGGCGGTTGATTTTAACGTGACTGATTTTAATGGCAAAAACTGATTTTAACGTTGGTATGTCCTTCGTTAAAGTCCTGAACTGATTTTAACGGAGAACTAATTTTAACGTTGCAACACTGTGTCTTCGTCTTATTATCAGAGATTTTTCTGGGTGACTTCATTGTAATTAATATTCTAGTAACTCATTACGATGGCCTTTTAAACTAAATCATTAGGGATTACTATGACTAATACTTCCATGTCGGCCTCCCGGGTAGCTCAGTGGTTAGCGTATCTGACTCGTGACCTAGTGGTCTTTCCGGCGATTTTTCACCTCTCATCTTTGATGCATGTGAAAATAGTCAGTGGCTTTGGAAAGAAAGTTGTGTCAGTACTGGTGTGAGAAATCTATTTTCCAAACGGCGAACCTTACATGTTTTGTCACGGTGACACAGTGTTTGCGTAATTGCTTGTGTCGTATTTAATCCTTTCCCAAACGACAAAATTTTAGATTTGTCCAAATTGAAAGCATTTGCAGACGACAAAATAAATGTGACTCAAAAATTGAAACTTGTTTTTGGAAGGTTAGAAAACATTGTGGGAAAAGGAGAAAATGCTGGTTACCAGCATTTTCTCATTTTCCTACAATGTTTTCAAAAGGCTTTTTCTTCAGGGTCTTTAAAACCTGTGATTGTGTGGTAAAGAGTTAATCCTTTCCCAAACAACAAATTTTAAATCCTTCCAAATTGAAAGCATCTGCAGCCGATGAATTTGAAAGAGGTACAAATGAACTGAAGTTTTTAGACAGGGTAGAAAAATATTGAGGAAAAAGGAGAAAATGTCGGTTACCAACATTTTCTACTTTTCCCACAATGTTTGCAAAAGGCCTCTTTCTAAGGGTAGTGAAACTACGGGATTGTTCTGTACAAAGTTAATCCAGTATCATCGGAAAGGTAATTTGCATATCAAACCTACATCAGAATAAATAAATCTTTATTGGTTCTCTCCGGCGTTTTGGATACTAAACATGCGTGATTGACTTTAGAAGTGTGCTTTATCCTTAAAGTAATTAACCCATTACTAAACTATCCAGAGTTTTAAAAGCCCTTAGGAAAAAAAGAATCTTGAAAACAGTGTGGGGTAAAGGATGGAAATGCTTGTTACAAGCAATTTCCACCTTAATCACAACGTTTTCTTGAGTGAAATCTGAAGTTAATTATCATATATTTATCATATTATTATATAGATCTAGATTTATTATCATATTGAAAATCGTCTGCGGCAATTTTGTCTCCGGGGATAATGAGCTAACCATTTTTACGCAAGATTACTAAATCACGTGGTATATGATTAACAATATACTCGAAATCGGTGAGTCCGTCTTAGGCTTTTTGTACACAGGAAAAGGACGAGGATGAAAGTACCTGAAGGGAGTAAATTACAAAATCATGCGTAATGAATACAATATGTTATAATTCAGTTGTGGCGTCATACAATTTATTGTTTCTTGTTGATATACATGTAAATTTGATTTATCGTTTACATGTATTTATTTAAGAGAATGAAAATCGCAACTTTAAAATGGAGAAGAAATCTAATTTTCGGAATATTATTGATTGCTCTAATGGAAATTTCGAGTAAGTAAACGAACTTACGAACTTAAACCCTGTTGATGTTTTTAACTTTTGCTGTCTGTTTGTCTGTCTCTCCCCACTTCCGGGCCACTCCCGCTCCCCCCCCCCCTTGTCTCTATGTCTGCATGTCTGTTTTTCTGGCTGTCTGTATCTCTCTATGTCTCTGTTTTTCTATGTTTCTGTCTTGGTCTCTGTCACTCATTAAATGCTTCATTGTCTTGTCATTACCGTTGTGTGTGTGTGTGTATATATATATATATATATATATATATATACTTGCAATTTGATCTTCATTTACACCTTTTCCATTGGCAAAAAAAAAATCCGAGCACCATTCGAAATTGCATAGGTACGAAGGAACCAAGGTACGCAATGACCATTTACCGTAACAAAAGTGTGACGGATGAGTATTCGGGGGTTAGAGAATGATAAAACATCATAGACTTATATAAAACAACCTCTAAGTCTTATTTCTGGCAAAGTCATGCTTGGCTCTTAAAAATGCTGGTATTTGAGCCATGATCGGGCAAAAGAGGGCTTAATGCATCTCCGTATTGCAATATACCAAACAAGACATCACCAAATAATGGATCCATAAACTCCAATGTGTCAAACAACCGACTGCATGATGAGGAAGAATTATCCCTTGAGAGGTAGAAAATTTAAAGACAGCGAAAAGTTTTGGCCCATGTCAGCCTGCGCGGACTGCGCAGGCTGATATGGGTCGATATTTTTCGTAAATTCATTAAGCCACCTTTTCCCAGAGCATGGCTCGTTTATTTTACAAGTTGAAAAAAAAGAGAAAAAAAAATAATAATAAAACAGAAAAAGAGAAGCAAATTTTGAATTAACTGGACTTCACCTGTGTTACATTCCTGGCTACGCTCCAAACGGTGACGAAGGAGTTGCTTACAGTTCCTGATCTTGAAGACGAGCATACTGTTCCAGAACTCCAGATAGAGGGAGTGATTTTGATTTCAAAATTGAAAATATTAATCACGTTCCACTCAACCCTATGTTATGGGTACTCATTAGAATCGTCTCATCGAGACGATTCTAATGAGTACCTGCAGCATAGGTTTTGGAATACTATCACTCCCACTTATCTGGAGGTCTGCTGTTCATTTATTGATGAAACTTTTACAGATGGAGTATGTCCCGAAAAATTTGGCATTTGGATGTTTGGAGCGGACTGCCAACTCAGATGTCGCTGCAAAGATAATATTCAATGTGACTTTAACACAGGCGCATGCGCAACCGAATGTGACCTCGGATGGATTGGGCCTGGCTGTCAGTATGGTATCGAGTATATATTAACAATCTCTCAGCCTGGTCTTTTTTTGTCCTTTTATATATTCTGACGTTACTTTATCAAAAATGAATGAATCGATTAATATATATATATATGTGTGTGTGTGTGTGTGTGTGTGTGTGTGTTCGAAAAGTGATTCTATAACAAGATCCTACGTTGCCAAAGAAACTTGTTTTTAAGTAGGCTTAAAAACATTCTATACCAAAGTTTAAAGAATAATAGCCCAGTCTCAGTGTCTTTAAAATCACTAATTTTGCTCACAGAAAACCTTGCTTTCAACAAACCAAGCTTCCAAAGTTCGACATCAGAGGTTGGTATGACGTCATTGGACGCCATGATGGCGACAGATGGGATACTTGACACGTGCAGTAGTACACAGCTGTCCGAGAATAGCTGGTGGAGAGTCGATCTTGGAACCGAGCGATACATTGTGGGATTAGATATCCACCTACAGAAAAGTATGTATTTGTTTTGCCTCTTTATGAATAGATTAATCGTTTAAATTAAAGTATAGTTTCGCGGCGATATTGTGTCACTTCAGGGTGGCTGAAGCTAGAGTAAGTGTTAGGCAGCAGTAATATAAATTTTATGCAAAAACGCGCTGCATTCCGGACTGTACATTTCACGTTTATTCTAAATTCTATAGTTTAAGTTCTGTGTTACTGCATTTAACCTCTAGGTATTTGACCCTTAGGCTGCTAAGTGCGACTCAAGGATCTTTTGTGGACAATGTAGTTCAAGATCAGATTGCACAGAACGTGCAGTCTGATCAAGGATCTACACTGTCCGGTAAAGAGATTTTTTTTTTTTTTTTTTTTTTTTTTTTTTTCAAAGAAAAAAGGAACTTTGAAATAGCAGATTTGTGGGTTTTACTATCGGCTTGGAAGTTTCATTTCATTGACTTAGCAGGTTAAGGATTAACTAGGTAAAATGCTGCCAGGTTACTCTATCTTTTGGTTACTTCTTGCCTGTTTTTGAAATTCATTTTTTCTGCCAGCAACTTACACTTGGACTGACTACACAATAACATATTGCCATCTTCACAGTATTTTGGATACTTTTAGTATGATTGAATTTTAAATGCATTTTAACACCAACATTGTGTTTTTGGCCGCTATTGGGCCTTAAACTAGATCTAAACATATTTTACAAAGACGCTTTCAGAGTCGTAGAGCTATACTGTAAATATGTTTTGGAAAATAATGAGTTAATAATAAAAAAGACACTAAAACTATTTTCTGGAAACAATGTGAAAGTTACGACCTCATTATGACGACTTTTTTGGATGTCTTTACAGATGGTTTTTATTGCCAGTAAGATTCGAAACTGTCGCGAACTTTTTATAATTTGCCAAAAAATTTATACAGGGCCCGTATTCACCAACCAGATTAAATTTCATTCTTAGTCTAATTCTAGATTTAGAAGGTGACAAAATTTCCAATTAGCTAAACCATATGGCATAATCAGTCAGAAACTGCGTTTCTTTGAAGTTGAGAAAATTCTCGAGAAACAGACTAAGGGTATTGTTAAGAATGGTTGGTGAATAAAGGCGCGGGTTCGTATTCACAAATTCTAAATGTCATTCTAATTATCAAATTCAATATCTAGCTATTAAGAGGTTATATTTGACCTCACCAGGCTGACAATAGAAATGGTTGTGGTGAATTTTTACAAATGATATTCATGTTTTTTAAGAAAGACAGCCTTACCAATGCATTTTTCCTGTTCATCAAAAAAAAAGTCTATGTTCATATTTTATTTGCATGTTTAAGATGAAACTTTGGATGTTCAACCAAGAAACAATATCGTTGTTTACGTCCGTAATAACACCGAGGGCATGGCGGAACGACGTCTTTGCTACCGCGAGACTGGAAGTAAATCCACTGATGACGTCACGTTAGAGATCACCTGTTTAGAACCTCTGATTGGTCAACACGTGGAGATCAATGTCTTTCAAAGATCGCAGCTGGACCTATGTGAAGTACAGATTTATGGTGGTAAGAATGTTTTGTATGAAATATTTGGGTCCTTTAAGTAATATTGAGTCGGAGAGCCAAATAAATAAAGTTCATGTTTTCAGCGAGATCTATTATAATATGATCTTTTTGTCTGCAGATATAATTCAGTTCTGCTTGTCCCTCTTAGAGTTGATAATTTAAAAAGAAAAATACTTTGAATAAACAGAGGTCATAGAGTCAAAATGGCTCGCCCAGATTATTCCCGTTCTGAATGAGCCGTGTCCTGTGAAAAGGGGTTTTAAAACGCCTACAAAAATTAGAGACCCAGGTAAACCTGCGTAGTCCGCGGAAGCTGACATGCGTCGAAAAGTTTGCTTTTGCTCAAATTTCTGCATGTCCAAGGACCATTCTGTCTCTGATATCAATCGGTTGTCAGACAAAATGGATTTCATTGATCCATAGCTATGTGATAACTTGCCTGGTATAATGCACCACGGAGACTCATAGCGGCCAACCTGCATCGATCGAACAGTGGTTGATAGTAATCCCGGCGGTATAGCTACTCCCTGCTCTAAAACAAGTTGTACACTAAAATGCGTAGAGCCGTGGTAGTATTCGATCGTGAAAATTCTACATGTACACTTTACGAAGTTATATGCTTGTTAGCAGGTTTTGACATATTATTTTACCTACATGGACAGGTCGTGAACTAGCTCTGATGAGACCAACCGACCAATCGTCGTCCTTCTCCCCCACACAGAGGTCAGAGGTTGCTGTGGATGGTATCACAGCGGACAACGACACGTTCATGTGTGCTCAGACTAGGCGATCACGTGATCCATGGTGGACTGTCGATCTGAGTCACGTGTTCGTGATACAGTCCATGGTCATATACAACCGTTTGGACACAGGTAAACAAGGTAACCTTTGATGGCGGTGTTCAGTGACAATATTAACGCTATTCGTCCTGAATAGTCTTTTTACATCGAGCGTCTAATGGCTGCCCTTGACCCTGCTTTCGTGACAATGGCTGACATCGAGTTTAACCCTTTACCAAACAATCCCGGTTTACTACTCTGAAAAAGAGTAACCAGCATTTTCTTCTTTTCCTACAATGTTTTTTTTACCCATGTTTTCAAAGACCAATCTCACCATTTGAGCCACATTGCATTTGTCGCATGCAAATGTTTTGGATTTGGACAAGTCCAAAATTTTGTTTTTAATAAGACTTAAGAAAATAATATAGATTTGGGGAGAATTCTGTCGCGTTCGATTTTGTTTCAACTCTGCATGCTTGTCTCTCCTTCGAAAGCAGTTCAGTGTGAAAAGAGGGGGGACTTCTTTTGTACCTTTCTACCTTTTTAACCAGACGACAAAATTTTGGATTTATCCATATTGAAAGTATTGATGACGACGAATTAAATGCTTCATAAATCACCATATTTGTATTCGAAAGCGTAGCGAACTTTGTTGGAAAAGGAGGATAGGCCTATTATCATAATTTTCTTAGCTTCCCATGATGTTTTCTTCCACAGAGTTGTAGGCCGAGCCCCGTAGCTCAGTCGGTAGCGTACAGGACTTGAGAACAGGAGTTTGCTGGATCGATCCCCGGCTCGGCCAATTTCTTTCCGAGGATTGATGATAGCCATTGCGACAGGATTCATTCCTCTCTCACCGCTGACCATTGTTTCGACAATAGCTATGTGGGAAAGCAGCCAGTGGCCTGGAAAGAATATTGTGCGAAGTACTGGTAAAAGAAACTCCAGGAAAGCATGGATAGGTGCACTGGCCACCGCGATATAATTGAAATAATGTTGAAAAAAAACAGCGTTAAACAGCATACAATCAGTCAATCAATCAATCAATCACAGAGTTGTAAAAATATATACCCTGCATTACTGGATCGTTTGGTCAATGGATTGAATACCTGAGATGACTACATGTTGATCTTCTTAACTCTTTATCGAACGACATCTTTTTAGACTGGTCCAACTTGAAAACATTTGCAGACGACAAAGTAAATGTGGCTAAAAACTGAAATTTCTCTTTGAAAGTGTAGAAAACATTGTGGGAAAAGGAGAAAATGCTGGTTACCGGCATTTTCTCCATTTCCCACAGTGTTTTAAATACTTTATTCCTTAGGGCCGTTGGAACTCGGGTTTGTGGGATAAAAGGTTAAGTCTTTATCACACAATCCCGAATTTTAACGACCCTGAAAGAGGGCACTTTTAAAAACAATGTGGGAAAAGACAAAAATCACCATTCGAGCTACATTTAATGTGTCTTATGTAAATGCTTTCAATTTGGTTCGGTCAAAAATTTTGTCGTTTGGTAAAGAGTTAGCACTTAATCTCCTGAAAAGGACTAGCAACTCAATTCTTTCAGCACAATACGCAAAAATGGGGCTTTTTCGATGGGCAAATGATAGATCAAAATCAGACTGCCAAGAATGTGGAGTCTGATCTTGGATCTATACCCTGGCTTGTTTAGTCAAACTTGTAGGATAAAGATCTGTTTGAGTTTTAGTGGAATGTGTTTTCATCCGTCCTATGTAAGCCGTGTTCCGGCAAAAAGGGTATAATGCCTCTCTGTGATGCATCACACCTAGCAATTCATTACATAATTATGGATCCATAAATTCCATTCTGTCTTAGAACCGACTGAATTCTGAAATAGAATGGCCACTTCGTCAAACAGAAAATTGACCATAGGCAAAAGGTTCCGACACAGGTCAGCCCAGGCTGACCTGGGTTGATACTTTTTGCGTATGCATTATACCACTTTTCACAGAGCATGGATAGCACTTATAAATTTGGCTCTGAGAGTAACGCCTTTAAAATCGTCAACACCTAAGTAGAAAAATCAACATAAATTAGGGCTATATAGATTGGAAACATCAGTGCTTTCTCGTTTTGTTGCAGTATTTAAAAAAAAAACGATCTGCAGCAATACACAAACGATGTCTCAAGCCGGTTTTTTAATTCGGCTGTATGGTAATCCATAAATCCTAATATAACGTAAGTCAGTTTACTTTTTTACCAGACGCCGAAACCATTTGCGGACAAATTAAAACCAACAATTTATCATTGTAGGTTTGATTGATGGTTTTCACATTGAAATCGATAACCGATCAAGTTTCGACAGTCCAAATCTATTCGTGTACAGGCATGAACAGTCCACGAGAACAAAGATAGTCCGAATTAACTTTTCACTTCCGGTGTCGGGTCAATACGTCAAAGTCACCGTTCCCGGATTCAACAGAATTCTAACACTCTGTGAAGTAGAAGTGTTTGGAGGTAATTAAATTATCGACCTCCCCCTTCCCCCCCCCCTTCCCCCCCTCTACATCCGAGAACGGCCTTCAGAGGGTCACCTTCTGTTGACTTTTGAGTCAGCCAATCAAAGTCCGGCTCTCAGGTTTTGAAAAGGGAAAGAAGACCCACCAAAAATATCTCCGTCATTTTGATGATGACGTCATTTTGAAGCATGAACCGAATGATTCTTAAAACGAGTCATCTGAATTGCTTAGCTATACATAGATGTATATTTAGAACACAATTATAGCTGTCGACCTCTGACCTCTCGTAGATAACACAGGCATACTTCTTGTAGTCAGAGGTTACTCTTTACAGAACGACAAAATTTTAGACTTGTCTAAATTGAAAGTATTTACAGACGACAAATTAAACATGACTCAAAAACTGAAATTGCTTTTGGAAAGGAAGAAAACTTTGTGGGAAAAGAAGAAAATGCTGGTTACCAGCATTTTCTTCTTCTCCCCACAATGTTTTCAAAAGGCCTCTTGCCCACAGTCGTAAAAACCCGGAATTGTTTGGTAAAGGATTAAAGGAGGCTTTTGAAAACATCGTGGTTATAGGAGACAATGCTGTAAACCAGGACTTTATCCCTTTCCAACAATATTGTCTACCCTTTGAAGGACAAATCCCTATACTTGAGCAACACTGGTCATCTGCAATGTTTTCCGAACGAACAACTCCAAAATTTTGTCATCAGTATAAGAATTACATTGTATTTCCTGTCAGATTGCCCGGATGGTATGTGCGGTTATGACTGTCGTTTCATCTGTCTCTGTAACACAACGATCACCGGACACCACAAAATAAACAACACCTGTCCATATGGATGTGCTGGAAGGGCCACGGGAGTGTCCGAAAGATGTGATTATAGTGAGTAGTTTGTCTTTTGATATTCAACCCCGAAAAAGTCAACTAACTAAACCAAAACCTTTCTTTTAGCGGAAAAAGACTAGGGCCCGTATTCACCATCTTTTCACCAACTATTCCCAATAATATTCTTTGATTAGTTCGCCAAAATTTTCTAATTTCAAAGAAAAGTGATTTATGATTGACTAAACCAAATGGTTAGCCAATTCAAATTGCATTACTTTCAAACTCTAGAACAAGACCAAGAACGCGATACTAACTCTTAAATTTATCATTTCGATGCACCCAACTTAGTTCCAAGACAATGAAAAACAAATCTGGAACACAGTTCGTCTCTTGATTCATTACTTCAATCTTGTTCGCAAGAAAGCCTTTCAAGGTGGAATCGAAAATGGCCGATGGAAGTCAGAATTCAGGGTTACTTTTTCGCTGCACTTAACTTTTGATTTATTCATTCCGACGAGCTTTTTTAATTATATCTCATGGAGATAAATTTAACAGACTGTAAAGACAAGATGTGGGGTAACCGATGCTCTGAGATGTGTGGAAACTGTGCAAACAATGGACCGTGTGACCTCATCAGTGGAACCTGTGTAAATGGCTGCCAGGTGGGATTCAAACAAACGGCGCTGTGTCGTGATGGTAAGCGTGATTTTATTTCTACAACGTTATAGACTTAATATCGTATAACCCTTTACCACATGACATCCGAATTGAAAGCATTTGCAGACATCAATATCAATGTGGCTCAAATAATGTGATTTTTTTTATAGGGTAGAAAACATTGTGGGGAAAAGGAGAAAATGCTGGTTACCAGCATTTTCTCCTTTACCCACAATGTTTTTAAAAGGCTTCTTCATCAGGGTCGTTAAAAGTCGGCATCGTGTGGTAAAGGGATAATACTTTTAGTCATTTCACAAAATTTTGGAAATGTTCCACCTGCTTTCAGTTCACAGTTCAAATATAAGGATACATACGGTTTGAAAGGGCAAACAGAATTGCACTAAAGAGTCGGTCAGAAATAAGTTATGCTCTGTGAAAAGGGGGTCTAATGTTTTTGCACAAAGTGTTGATCTATGTCAGCCTGCGCAATCCGCACTTGATCGGAACTTTTTGCTATTGGTCAAGCCTCTACATGTCAAAGGACCAATCTACCTTATGAATCAGTCGGTTGTGTGATATAGTGGACTTAATGGATTTATAAATATCAGCCACGCTCTGTGAAAAGGGGGCTTAATGCATTTGCGAAAAAGTATCGACCCAGGTCAGCCTGCGCAGTCCTGACCTGAGCCGAAACTTTTCGCTATTGGTCAATTTTCTGTATGTCAAAGGACCAGCCTATCTTATGATACAGTCAATTGTTAGACATAATGGATTTTATCGAACCCTAACTATGTGACGATTTGCTTTGTATGATGCATTACGGAGATGCATTAAGCCCCCTTTTCACAAAGCATGGCTAACATGTGATGACTTGCGCGGTATGATGCATCACGGAGGTACATTACCCCCACCCCCTTTGCTAGAGCGTGGCTCCAATATAGATCTAACATTTAGTTGCCACTTTTTCAGGTTGTGAGACGGGTCTTTACGGTCAAAATTGTGAACTTCAGTGCGGCTTCTGTGCGAATCAAGCGCCCTGTTTCGGGCGGTATGGGACTTGCCAAAGTCATTGTGAGCCTGGATATAAATTTCCGTTATGCAAAACAGGTCTGTCCTTAGGTTTCTGTGAATAACTAATATCTTCCATCATCATTATCATCATCGTCATCATTATTATTATTACTATTATTATTATCATTATTATTATTTGACTTTTTACCAAAAGCGACAAAGTTTTTGGACCTGGCCAAAGCCGAAGCATTTGCAGGCGACAAGTTGAATGTGCCTAAAATGGTAGAAATGTTTTGTGAAAGGGTAGAGGGTAGAAATCATTGGAGGAAAAGGAGAAAAATGCCACCTTCTTCCTCAGGGTCGTTTAAACTAACGGTAATATAGCCAAGGGTTAAAAAGTCACAGAACAGCATCGCTCGGAGTTAACAAATCAAAGTACTGAGCGCACTGTGATATGGTCTTTGTATTTCAGTATTAACCCTTAACCTGCCAAATAAGTGAAATGAAACTTTCAAGCCGATAGTAAAAATCAGATTTTGCTATTTCAAAAGATGTTTTTTGGGGGGGAGATATCTCATTATCGGACAGTGTAGATCAAGATCAGACTGCACGCTCTGTGCAGTCTGATCTTAATCTACACCGTCCAAAAAAGGTCCTTAAGTGGTGCTTAGCAGCCAGATGGTTAAAGCCAGAAGCAAATAGATCATAAAACTCAATATATTAGTGAATCAAAAAGTATTCTTAGACTTGGACTGGATCGTTTCAACTGTAACTAATCATGCAAAAGTGTTTGGTTGACCACCTTGCAACAGTGAAGAGTAATTCTCCACTCCCAATGAGGGAAATAGCACAGCACTATCATATGGTAATGGTTCTACTTTCAAGAGACATGAAATTACATGTACTGCGCCCTTGATATGACAATGGAACGTAACAATTGCAATTGAACAATTCCTAAGTACGGCTTTACACATAACAGTGTGGTGTCCGTGGTTGTGAGGTAGGGCGTCGGCCTCGTAACCATAAGGTCCCGAGTTCGATTCCTAGGAGCGAGTGCCAACTTCAGGATTGTTCATTGGCCCACACATTCGGTGCGAGTCCTGGTGTAGTTTCAAGGTAACAGAATCGAGAGAGATTGGTATAAGTTGCAAGAACTTTTTTCTCAGTCGATGTAAAATAGGTATGTTTAAAACTAAAACAGATATCCCAGAAGAACTGCGTGAATCCATTTCCATTTTATTTTATAGTATTCTGAGTAGTAATTGCGGACACAAAAGTTGCCATCACATTTTAAGTTCTTTTACAATTTAGCCTGTGACCCCTATACATGGGGAATCAACTGTAATATGACGTGCGGTAAATGTAGGAACGACGAGCCATGCGATCAGGTTGCCGGATATTGTCCAAATGGTTGTGGATTTCGCATACAAGATACAGAGCTCTGCGATAAAGGTAAACATCTCCTTTCTTTTTTGTGAACTGAATTTCACTACATTATACTTCCTGAATAACGTCTGACAGACGAGAGATAATGCAGTCTCAAAGTAATTTCGATAAATTCTACCAATCTGTCTAAATCTACACCATTACATAATAGTTGTATGCATACGATTTATTCTTCCCCCCACCCCCTTTCGAATAATCTTAATATCCTAAGGCGACAAACAATACAAATACTCGAGGAAAAGAAAGCAAATGTTGTTTTAAATCGCGTTTTTTCGGCTAAAAGTATGACTTGCAACTTACAAAGACTTGCATTTTTTGTGTGGAGTCCACAATCACGGACAAAAGCAATTTCAACTCTTTATATGAGCCATGCTCTTAATGCATCTGCAAAAAGTATCGACCCAGGTCAGCCTGCGCAGTCCGCGCAGGCTGACCTAGGCCGAAACTTTTCGCTATTCGTCATTTCTCTATATCTCTAAGGACCAGTCTACCTCATGATTCTGTCGGTTGTTAGACAAAGTGGATTTTGTGGATCCTTAATTATGTGATGTCTTCCTTGGTACAGTGCATTACAAAGATGCATTAAGCCCCTTTTTCACAGAGCATGGTTTATATAAATTTGGCCTCTTTCAATAGCTAAATACACAATCTGCCGAAACTCAGACATGTTTGTTATCTTACAAGGTTGACCAAACAAGCCGACGAAATAGATCCAAGATCTGACTGCACGTTCTATGCAGTGTGATCTTGATCTTTTCCGTCCGAAAAAAAAAAAAAACCCTGTTTTCGCCTTTGGCGCTGAAAGGGTTTAGATAGTGTTACATACAATTGTTAACATTTACGCGATTAGGTTGCGAGACTGGGTTTTACGGGCCGAACTGTAACCTTTGCGGGAATTGTGTGGGGCCATGTGATTCCAACACCGGAAGTTGTACACAGTGTCTTCCTGGTTACCAGCTTCCATTTTGCATGAAAGGTATGTTTGTTTGTTTAAAGCGTGTTTTATTACAATTTCAATATTATTTAAATAGATTTTTATTCGTATCGCGGTGACAACATACATGTACTTATTAGTGTCCGTTTTCTTGCTGGCACAAGTATCTCGCTGGGGACAATTTGTTTGTGGTGCACGTAAACAAATTGCAGGAGACGACGTTGAAAAAAATAGTTGTAGACTATATAGAAATTGTGGATGAAAGGAAATTGCTCGCCTTAGGGCGAAATGCTTAAAAAATGGTGAGATGCAAGACAAAAAGTCATCCATAGCAGGTAATGTTTAATCAAATTCTATAGTGTTTTGGTGATGTGTCAGTTTTAAACCGTCTAGTGCCAAAAGCGAAAACAGGGGCTTTTGCGGACGGCATAGACCATGATCAAACTGCATATGACTTGCTGTCTGATCTTGGATCTGTATCGACCGCCTGTTTGGTCAAGCCTTAACCATAAAAACGTTTCTGATTTTCTGTGTATTGTATTTTCAGCCCGTCGAAAGAAGTCGAGTTTATAAACTGAAAGAGTCAATCTGAGCCCGTACTCACCAACTGTTCTTAAGAACGTTCTGAGCCTTATACGCCAGAGTTTTCTAAATTTGAAAGTAACACAGCTTCTGACTGGCTAAAACATTTGGTTTAGCTAATCAGAAGTTGTGTTAGTTTCAAATTCAGAAAATCTTGGAGAATTAGACTGAGGGTCTTCTTAGCAATGGTTGGTGAATACGGGCTCTGGATTTGGGTTTCTGTGTGCTTTTAGTTCTTTGTTGTCACAGCCTGGGTCCGTATGCACAATCCATTCTAAAGAACACTCTTAGTTTTGTTGGCAAGAATTTTCTGATTTTGAAAGTAACACAACTTCTGATTGGCTAAACCAAATGGTTTAGCCAATCAGAAGTTGTGTAACTTTCTTAATCTAGAATCAGACTAAGAATGTTCATAAGAATGGTTGGTGAATACGTACCCGAAGGCTTTACTGACCAACCGTTCTAAATCGAGTTCTAATTCTAGCTTCCAATACGCGTCATCTATCTGACGTTCTGTCCCAGAGAACCAGATGGGAATTTAGAATCAGAACGACTCTTGGAACGCTTGTAGAGTACGGTCTTTGCTTTCATTTATGTTTTAACAGAATGTCTTCCCGGAAACTATGGGACAAACTGCATGTCTTCTTGCGGGCATTGTAAAGATGGCAGAGCGTGTAACCACGTGACTGGTGAATGCCCGGATGGCTGCGAGAAGCCGTGGACTGGAAATCTATGTGATATTGGTGAAACTTCCCTTATTTAGCTTTTATAGCCAGAATTGTCGAGTTCTTTTAGTCATTACATGTACCTCTCTTACAGACGACTTCTTGTGGTGGATTTTTTTTTTTGAAAACTTTGTGGCAAAAGAAGAAATTTTTCGTAACAAACACTTTATCCTCTACTCATATTTTTGTACGTGTTTATGCTAAAACCCCTTTCTCATGCTGGTAATTTGAATTTTTATAGAAAATAACTGTCGGTCTAACGAATACAAATTTGAGGTACCGACATTACTATTTCAGCTACAGAAAGCCATTCGTTATTCGGTCCACCACGTCGAGACCAGGGTATAATGGCGGTGGTGGGACTCGCACTTGGCGGTATTGGAGCGTTCGTGTGTATGGGCATCATGTTGATAGTGTTGGCAATGTTCTGTTGGAGGAGGTATGACGACAACATATTTTTCATCATGGTTGGCCACAATTCCATTTAGAAAGTTTTAGTGTAGCAATATCTAATTGATTAATTGATGGAATGGTACTATACGCCGCTTTCAACACTATTTCAGTCATATCACGGCGACAGGGCACATCTTTATGTATACAATCATCATATTTATTTATGGCAATGACTGGTGGTAGGAATGTCATTTTTTTAAGTTGACCCTTTACCAAACAGTCCCGAGTTATAACGAACGTGAAGAAAGAAGGCCATTGTGAAAACACTGTGGGAAAAGGAGAAAATGCTGGTAACCAGCTGGTATGCAATCAAAGATACGAAAGTCATTTGAGTAACATTTATATTGTCATCTACACTTTCTTTCAATTTGGTTGAGCCCAAAATTTTGACGTGTGGTTAAGAGTTAAGCCTAATCCAAGCTGAATTGGAAATTCAACGGAATCAAACTTCGTTTAACCCTTTACCACAAAATCCCGAGTTTTAACGACCCCGAGGAAGAAGCCTTCTGAAAACATTGTGGGAAAAGGAGAAAATGCTGGTTACCAGCATTTTCTCCTTTTCCCACAATGTGTTCTACCTTATCAAAGACAAATTACGTCATTTGATTCACATTTCAATTTTCGTCTGCAAATGCTTTCGATTTGGACCAGTCTATATTTTTGTCGTTTGGTAAAAAGTTGAATTCAGTCACTGTCTTTCTTTACATAATGAGCAAAGTAAAGTTTCTATGATCGATTGGAGATTCAAAGAATCAGACCAAGATCAGCCAGTACGATTTCCATTGAAATATTGTTAGAAACAACATCAAGTCTTTACTTTTGTAGTAGTGAAGAAGTAAAACGGGTATTGTCATTGAGTAAGAAGGATCAAAACAATGCCAAGTGAGGTCTGTTTCAGCAAGACTATCTTCAGAGTTGCAGCAGACGACAAATGAAATGTGGCTTTCTTGGTGAAATTTGTCGCTGAAAGTGTAGAAACATAGTGGGAAAAGGCCCCACAATGTTTTCAAAAGCCTGTTTCTTCAGAGTCGTTAAACTTGTGAAGTAAAGAGTATGGCAGTTATTTTGCCTTTGGTGTGGGAGGAGCTATCTTTTGCATTTTGAAGTTGAATGCACTTCCGTGGTTTTTTTTTTTAACTATCTTTTCACAGAAAGGTAAGGAAACGTGAGGAAGACTTGAAGTATAAAAATTACATGGTCCGCCACCAACTTGGAGTGGAGAATCAATCTGACGACTATCTTAACTACGACCAAACGACATTTTAACCTGTGGAAAAAAGTTCATCTAACACCTCTTGATATTGTTCTGAATTGTATAGTGTGAAGTTTATGACAGAGTGTATGAGTGTGTACATTGTTATAACTGTTACTGAGAGGACAAATTTTACAAGCAAGGTGTTTAAATATATGAGCCATGCTCAGGGAAAAGGGGGCTTCATGCAACTGCAACACGTATCGCCTCATGTCAGCCAGCGCAGTCCACCCAGGCCGACATGGGTCGAAACTTTTTGCTACTGATAAATTTTTATGCATGACCAATGACAATTTTAGCTCATGATTCAGTCGGTTGGGAGAAAAATTGGTTTCATGCATCTATAATCATGTATTTATAAAATGCATCACGGATATGCATTAAACCCCCTTTTGTCAGAGCACTGCTCAATCATAAAATTTAGATATCACGTGATCAGGGGACATAGTCAGCAAGCTTTCTACACAGTGTTTTAATTTTGAATTTGAATGGAACGAGAAATAAGAGAGAGGTGTGCAGGGTGAACTTGGAGATACATGTATTAGCGAAGGTTGATAGTTTAGTAGATTTATGTCTGAGTCAAATGAAAAGATGAGATACTATAAACAGTAACAAGATGGCGCCTTTTACTTCATTTAAATTCCCATTGTTTGGATCTAAATAGGCGCACTTACTACTACCATAGTTTGAAATCGTATTAGACTAGAAAAAAATGTGTTAATCATCGAATTAAAATGTTAGAATCTTGCACCATTCGAAGGATGCAGCTCTAAAATATCTATCAACGTTTTCGCACTGCTTTTGAAAACAACGGACAGTCTTTCTAAAAAGGAAAAAGTACTACCTGAATGAATGCGTAGAAAAAAATCCAGCTCGGAAAAATTTCCTTCTTGAATGAGAACCTTCAAACAGGCGACTGCCGAAATTGCTTCCTTTTTTTTAGCTTTTTGTAAACAAATATGCTATATTTCCTTGGTAATATATATGAATACGTTTACAATTTGTGAATACTTACAATTATAGTCCGAGAACTTATGTTTGGCTTAATTACGTAAAGGAGTCCAGGCTAAAAGGTTTGAAGGTACATAGTTTCTTAAGTAAAATAGTGTGCTGAAATCGAAAATTAAAAAGTCCTAAATAATTGATTCATGAGCGACACCGGCCTAGGTAAACAATTACACAAGTAGTGCTCGAATTAATGTATCCTTACATGGCCTGCAACACACGAAAAGGGGCCTTCGGACATATATGCGTAAAAGTGTGTCGTCCCAAATCAGCCTGTGCAGTCTGTGACCAATCCGAGACGAAAATTCCCGTTTTTGTGCGATTTTCTGTTTCACAAAAGTCTCCTGTAAGAAAAAATCTAAAGTAGTCGTAAAGTGCTGTCCCGGATTAGCCTGCGCGGACTGCGCAGGCTAATCCGGGACAGCACTTTACGCAATTGTCCGAAGGCCCCTTTTCGTGTGTTGCACGCCAATTATATGGTAACCCTAGCCGCGTTCTGCTCGCACTGGTGAACTCATTTCGATTTCCAACTAGATCTATCCTAAGATATAAGAAAGATTCAATAGCAATTCGCACACTTTGGATAATATTGGAAGTAGTTCTATCTTGATTTAACCTTGAAAAGAGGCGCAAAAACAGATTATTATTATTGCATTTTTCCACACCTTGGATATATAAAAATGTTGAGAAATCACTCAACGTTGTTCTAGTTTTCGGTTTGAAGGAAAGAATAGAAAAGTTCAGCACAGAACGTGCAATCTTATCGGAATCTACACTATCCGATATCTTAATAAGGATTTCTGGAGTACACTTGATGTTGCAATATTTGGCCTTTTACTGCTAACTGAGGGCGTCCAAAGCCCTTTAGCTGCTAAATAAATTAAATGGTTTTTCCAACCAATGATAAAACTCAAAATGTTTGCGATATAAGAATTCTTTTCGCGCGAAAAATTTCATGCAAATGGACAGTGCGGATCCAAGACCAGACTACATTTCTGCGCATTCTGATCTTTGATCGACCCTATCCGTAAAAGCACATAGATTTCCGCTGAGCAGTCTAAAAGTTAATGTCCTTAACAGTTTACTGGCTAAGCTATTGCCTGCTACATGCTCTATTTGGGATCACAAATGTTTGTGATTCATTCTTTCTGCACGAAAGAATTCATTGCGATGGAAAATGTAGATCCAAGATCAGACTACGCATTCTGTGCTGTTTGATTTTGGATATACACTGTCCGCAAATGCGCATGAGTCTCGCTTAGCAGCTGAAGAGTTAATTTCTTCAGCAGTTTAACAATCAAGCTTCGTCCTGCTGCACCGATGCCTTATGGGTACAAATAAATACGGTATGCATCATATGAAGGTGAACCGTTTCCCTAACGTGAAGTACTTCCTTAATGGTTTCTGTCATCCTCTGCTCTCCCCAGCAAGTCCCGTATCCGATCCTTGGCTCAACCATCATACTGTTGGGCAGGCAAGAGAATATGCTACAGCTGTAAAACATGGCGGTCGTCATGTTTCCGGCATTTTTGGCCTGCTCAGAATGTGGCGAAAAGTCCATGATCATTATCTTACCTCCGGGTTTCAAAACCCTGGCCATTTCAGCCAAGGCTTTCTTTGGGTCAGGTAGGTCGTGCAAACAGTCAAAAGCCGTGACGAAATCGTACTTTCCGGTCCAGTCAGCCTTTAGATTATGAACGTCTCCTCGCTCGTAGATAAGATTAGTTAAACCTTTTCTCAGGGAGTGTTCTTCCGCAAGTTTCAAAGGTTTTTCGCAAAAATCCAGACCTTTTACGGTGGACTTGGTGTACTTCGAGGCAAGGACTCGAGTGAACTCACCGCTTCCACAACCAATATCCAGAACAAGGAGACCCGACTCTATAAAAATAGCAACCACACGTACATGACGAGTTTTTACTCAACGAGAGAAATTTAGACTAGGTCTTGTTCTAATTGAGGGCCATTACAGACGGAAAATTTACTGTGGCCCAAAATGTTTGATTTGATATATTTTAAACGGGTAGAAAATATTGTTGGAAAATGATAAATGTTGGTTACAAGCATTTTCTCCTTTATCCAACAACTTCCTGTTTTGCATCGTAAAACTGTAATCGTTTGGCACAGGGCCTATAACCTTGATGACTCCAACAAAAGAGGGACCAAGTATATATTATGAGCCATTCTTTGTGAAAAGGGGGCGTAATGCATCTTCAAAAAGTGTCGAGTCATATCAGTCTGCGTAGTCCGCGCAAGCTAAAATGGGTGGAAACTTTTTGCCATTGGTCAATTTTTTTTCCAATCAAGGGACCAATTTATCTCATGACTCAGTTGCTAGACAAAATGGATTTTATGTACATTGTATCTATATGTCGTACAACACACGAAAAGGGGCCTTCAGACATATGCGTAAAAGTAATTCGTCCCAGATCAGCCTGTGCAGTCTGTGACTAATCCGAGACGACACTTCCCGTTTTTGTGAGATTTTCTATTTCACGAAAGTCCACTGTATGAAAGAATCTTATGCAGTCGTAAAGTGCCGCCTCGGATTAGCCTGCGCGGACTGCGCAGCCTAATTCGAGACCACACATTACACAAATGTCCGAAGGTCTAATTTCGCATGTTGTTGGCATATGATGTCTTACTCGGTGCAATACATTACGGAGATGCACTGAACCCCCTTTTGTCAGAGCATGGCTCATTATGTACATGTAGTCATTTGAACAATCTTTGCCGAGCCCCCGGTAGCTCAGTCCGTAGCGTACAGGACTTGAGAACAGGAGGTCGCTGGTTCGATCCCCAACTCGGCCAATTTCTTTCCGAGGATTGATGATAGTCATTGCGACAGGATTCATTCCTCTCTCACCGCTGACCATTGTTTCGACGATATTTATGTGGGAAAGCAGCCAGTGGCTTGGAAAGAATATT
The DNA here is from genome assembly GCA_945859785.2 of Tridacna gigas. NCBI lineage: Eukaryota > Metazoa > Mollusca > Bivalvia > Cardiida > Cardiidae > Tridacna > Tridacna gigas. The sequence goes on along the minus strand of OX244033.2, from coordinate 26,658,323 downwards.
GTGCGTAGTACTGGTAAAAGAAACTCCAGGAAAACATGGATAGGTGCACTGGCCGCCGCGACATAACTGAAATAATGTTGAAAACGACATTAAACACCATACAATCAATCATTGAACAATCTTTGAACTACCCTCACTTGATAAACATGGCTCATTTGGATTAGTCACGCCATTTCGGTCATATAAATTTAACATTGAATACACACAAAAATAAATATTTTGTCGTTTGAAAAAGTAGGCTTCTATGAAAGATGATACGAGTAAGTGAAATAGATATAAGCCATGCTCTGTGAAATGGGACGAAATGCATCCGCGAAAAGTATCGGCACAGGTCAGCCTGCGCAGTCCGCGCAGGCTGACCTGGCCGAAACTTTTCGTTATTGATCAATTTTCCGTATGTCGAAGCGCCACTCTATTCTACCTCATGATTCAGTCGGTTTTTTAAAAAAATGTCTATTATGGATCCATAATTTTGTGATGGCTTGATAGGTAAAATGCATCGGGGAGATGCTTTAAACCCCCTTTTGCCAGAGCGTTGTTCATATATGTTAAATAGCAAAAGGATGGAGTTTAAAATACAGACCAAGTTTCTTAAGAAAGCCCGGCTCTTCTTCTTCCAGCGCTGGCAGAATAGACTTAGTCAAAAAGTCCTCGGCTGTAACTTTACGGAAACCACCGAGGAATTTCCAGAAATCTTCGTCGGTGTCGTAGTCATGACCTTAACATTAAAAAGGGGCGTTCTAGGATAAAGTAAATCATGGCTTTAATCTTTTACCACACAATCTCGGGTTTTAACGACCCTGGGCAAGATTGCTTTTTGAAAACATTGTGGGAAAAGAAGAAAATGCTGGGTAACCAGCATTTTCTTCTTTTCCAACAATGTTTTTTACCTTTTCATAGACGAGTCCCGTTATCTGAGCCACAGAATCGTCTGCTTTGAATTTAGCAGAGATTAAAATTGTGTCAACCGGTAAAGAGGTAAAACACGAATATCTTTAGTAAAAGGTCCTAAACGGTCACATAGGTCAGTGGCTTTAACCCTCTACCAACGACAAACTTCTTAGACTTGTCCAAACAGAAAACCTCTGCAGACGACAAATTGAATATGACTCAAACAACGGCAGCTCTCTTTGCAAGGATAGAAAGCATTGTGGTTACCAGCATTTTCTCCTTTTCCCATGATGTTTTCAAAAGCCTTCTGTTCCAGCGTCGTTAAAATTCGAGATCTTTTTGTAAAGGGCTTAACTGCCTTACGTTACTCTTCACCAAACATTCCGGTGTTTGTTATATCGACCCTGAGGGCAAAAACCTGTTGGAAACATAATGGAAAAAGGAGAAAGTGTTGGGTACCAGTATTTTTTTTTACTTTTCCACAAAATTTTCTACCCTTTCAAGAACAAATTAAGTCACATTTTGATTTTGTCGTCTTCAAATACTTTTGATTTTAATTTGTCCAGATTTTGTCGTTCGGTAAAGAGTAAATTAGTTCTTGTATCCTTCAATTAAACGTGGAAACATAGATTAATTTAACTCTTTTAGTGCTAAGTCTACTGTAAACAGCTGTGAATACAAGTAACAGAACCCCCCAAAAAAATCCTTCTATAGGCTTGACCTAGCCCAAGTCCAGGCAGTAATATTAATTTTGACTATAAACCTGTAATATTTCCGGCTAAGAATACATAGGTCTCACACGGATAAAATAACACACACGTCAGAAATAAAAAAAAATCCGTATCTACACAGTGTCAAATACGGTTCCAAATATAGTATGATGACGTTTCTCGTGCACGGAATACTCATACCAATCTCCGAGCAGAGTTGTCGTTCGTTACTCTCACCATACATCTCTGCAACGGGCTAAATGACAAGAATCTTGTCAAACTGAGGAAAACATGTTTTGTTACTGTTTAACTGTTTCATGTGTAACATAATAAAGTAGATAAAGAAAATATGATTCCGGATACATTATAGGTGCATTCAAACTGATGAATTTACCTGTATACAATGGAACTATTTTTTCAAGCTTCTTTACTGATCAGAATCTTACGCCAATTGTAAAAAAAATGGCTACGCCCATGAATGGTGACAATTTAAACAAAGTTAAAAAACAAGTTATCGCCCTTTAAAAGACATTTAAGCTTTTCAGAAAATCCCTCTTTTTCACATTTCCTACCACTAAGTCTGACTGGCCGTATGCTGTTTGAACAGCACACAAAACAATCGATTGGTCTTTCTTTCACCGGCGTTTGTGTCGCCATTTTGAGTTATGGTCATGTGACGAAAATATCACGTGATGACGGACTACTTTCTGAGCCAACTACAGAGGTGAATGGGAAATATCCGTAGTGCAAGAGAGTGTATGAATACAGCGATTTGCGATTTGGTTTGTCAAAATGTTACGCTATGATATTCATCGGCCATTCATTAAAACGAAGTAATTACCGACTGATCCATTATTTGTTTGATTTTGTTTACCGTTTTCGAATATGTTAACAATTGCAAAATTTTGTCATTGAAAGTTGTAGGTATATGATAAAAGGAATATTATGTTGTAGTAACTTTCCTAGTTCTTGTATTTGCTTCTCGCAGCGTAAGAAAATTTTTTACATCTCGCTCGGCCTTCGGTCTCGCGCGATGTCGAATTTTCTCACGCTGCTCAAAAAAAGAACGAGAAAAGTTACTTCAACATTAATATCCCGTATTTATCGCGGTCACCTTTCACGATCTATACATATTAGCTGTGCTCTGCGAAGAGAGGCTTAATGCATCTGCGAAAAGTATCTACCCAGGTCAGCCTGCGCAGTCCGCGCAGACTGACCTAGGCCGAAACTTTTCGCTATTGGTCAATTTTCTGTATCTCGAAGGACCAGTTTACTTCATGAAGTTGGTTGTTAAAAAAGTGGCTTTTATGCATCCATACTTAGGTGATGGCTTGCCTGGTATCAATCATGGTGGAGATTCATTAAGTCCCCCTTTGCCAGAGCATGGTTCTTACCTATGGCAATGAACTAACAATCGTTCCTTGATTATTACCATTTTTGACAGTAACGTCCGAATGTATAAATGAAAAAAAAAAAAACTGATCGGCTTGGAACCTAGGCTAGGGTTGACCAAACGCGCGGAAGTTGTAGGTTCAAGATCAGACTGCACTTTCCGTGCAAAGCGATGCTGATCTAGGTCATTTGCGAAAGACCGTATTTTTCGATTTTGGCATTGAAAAGGCAAAATAAATGAATAAAATAAATAGGTTCATAGATTAATAAACAAAATAAACAAATAAATGAATAAATAAATGAATAACAGTTACCAATATCCGTGATTTTTGAAACTAACTCTACATACGATTTATCTTACCCCAAGGCCCATTATTGTAGAAAGTTTGCTTTGTCCGTTCAAAGCGCCTAACCCAAGCAATCGCCCCGTATGCCCAGGCTGTTGTACTTCTGATAACATCGAAGTGTTCTTCAGGAATAAAGTATTTATCTCCATCCAGTTGGATGATCTCTGCTGCTACCATACAGCCCAGCCACTCACGGATATATCTGTGAAAAAAATCGAATTCTAATTTAACAGAATTATGAATATTGAAACTTACTTGTATAATATTCAGTACGGAGATAAAAATGAAAAGTAACTACACCATCAAATGCCATTTTTCCCCATTGTTTTACATATAGTTGAGAGGTGACACATGTATTTTCAATTAGATACATAAGAGTCATACTCTGCGAAAAGAGGGCTTAATGGATCTGCGAAAAGTATCGGCCGAGGTCAGCCTACGCAGTCCGGGTCGAAACTTTTCGCTATTGGTCAATTCTCTGTATGTCCACGGACCATACCCCATGTCAAAGGCCGTTGTTAAGAAAAGTGGCAATTATGGATCATAATTATGCGATGGCTTGATAGGTATCATACATCACGGAGATAAATAAAGCCCCCTTTAGCCAGACCATGGCTCCTATACAAGTATATCTTAAAATTGGATGTACATGTAAATGCAACTCTTTGTTGGAAAAGGAGCATCACACGTAGAATGTACATTAATAGGTTACAGAGTAACTCATAGAGTTATTAAAGTAACAATAGTTGCCAAAAATAAACAAAGCGGGTGTTACATGTATATGCAATTAAATTTAAATTACACCATTTAAAAGTATGGAAATTATACAGAAGATGACAATCTGTTATTGTACAGTCGGTCCAAGTGTTAATCGCTGACAGAAAAATCAATTTTAAACCTAGATAAAACGGTGCCAGGTCACTCTATCTTTTGTCTGTTTTAAAATTCATTTTTCTGCCAGCGACTAACACTTGGACCGACCACACCATAACAGATTGTCATCTTTACAATATTTTCCATACTTTCAAATGGTGTGATTTAAAGTTAAATACATTTTAAAACCTGTATTGATTTTTAGCCGCTGGTGCGCCTTTAAATAACCAAATAGTACAAGAAAACGATTATCCCCTATCATATCCATTTGCAAAGGTGTGACTAGACGCCATAAGGTATAAATTGAAGGTATCAAACAGGGTTCTCAAACAGGCAGGAAGAGGCCCGCAGAATAAACATGTCCACATTTTTTACCAAGCGCAAATCACTATTTATTCATCCTGCAATATCAAAAAAAAAACAAGCTTTGGATTGCAGGGAGGACAATTTATTTTTCATGCGGCGCTGAGCTCTCTACAAGCTTGCTTTTTGTCAGGGTTACTTTTTAAAGGGGTCTTTTTAGATTTTTTTTTTTCTGCTGCGTATTAAAATTTTTTGCTTGACATTAATAAACACTACAAAATGTACTTATTTATACCAGCAATGAAACTGGACGGTTGCATGCAGTAATGGGGTGCAAATTCGGCGTTCAAATGACGGTTGGTCGCTGTTATTGGCGACTGCGTTTATTTTAATTACTGTATGTGCAGTACAATCCATATGTGAGTCGTGCTCTGTGAAAAGGGGGCTTCGAGCATCTGTAAAAAGTATCGACCCAAGTCAGCCTGCGCAGTCCGCGAAGGCTGACCTTGGCCGAAACTTTTTGCTATCGGTCAAATTTCTGCATGCCAAAGGACCAGTCTACCTCATGATTTAGTCGCTTGTTAGACAAACTGGATTGTATGGATTCCTAATTATCACGTCTTGCTTGGCACAGTGCAGTACGGAAATACATTAAGCCTCCTTTTGCCAGAGCATAGTTCATATGTATTTTCAGATACATCATTTTTAGCAGCAATTATTCCTTTTCCGACGATGATTTTTGCCGAAAAAGGAAAGAAGATATATAACCACTAACAGAGACACAGATGAATCTTACCTTTCTCTCATGTCCACAAAGTCGGCAATTTCAAGGGAGGTCATCGGCTTGTTTTTCTCCATTATCAAATCGAAAAGTCCGAGTTCGTTCCCAAAACATACGGCAACCAGCGTGAACCCCTGAGTATTCATATTCCAGAGGTGTTTCTCCAATTGTTTGGCGTCCATTTTGATCGATGCTTGCTGGGACTCTCAACGTTGTGCACGCAAGCGATTGCTCGTAATTTATCTTTATCATTAAAGTTATTTAACTTTTTAACCACACGATTCCGAATTTTTGATGAGCCTGACATGTTTTTTTTTTAACATTTTAGGAAAAGTACAAACGCTGGTAACCAGCACTTTCTCTTTTTCCCCAAAATGTTTTCTACCTTTCACAGACAAATTTCATAATGTGAGCCACATGAGATTTGTCACCTGCAAGGTGCTTTTAATACAAATTAAGGCTAAAAAAAATTCGCGGTGGTGTGATAAAAGGTTAAGACAACAATTTTTGGTCCAGCTCACAAATTCAAAGTTTATGAAACACTCCAAACGCCTAGCTTACTGCATAAACTTTCAAGAAATGCAAGACAAAAACAAAAAACTTGACAGCTTATCCCGCGAATTTTTTGTAGTTATATAACAAAGAAATTTGTATTTTTATGAATTCGATGATTCGTTATCCGACCTTGACTGTTACAATAAAAACGCACTCATGCACATTAACACAATGTAATACGATACAATTGGGTCGTTAAAGGGATAGCGTCATATACAATGACGATTTCGTTTAACTTTGTAGCTGTCACGTATTTATTTCTTAGCCAAACGGCAAAATTTCAGACTCGTCGAAATTGAAAGGTTTTGCAAATTTCAAATTATAAGTGGCTAAAATTATGCAATTTTTCTCTTAAAGGGTAGAAAACATTGTGGAAAAAGAAGAAAATGCCGGTTTCCGACAGTGTTTTTAAAATGCTTCTTTTCTAAGGTTGTTAAAACTCGGGATTGTGTGGTAAAGGGTTTAGTCGGCGTTTTTTTAAAAGATCTGACTGCACAGTATGTACTGTCTGACTTTCGTGCAGGCCAGTCGAAAAAAGCTGTTTTTTTTTTAAGTCGCTTTTGTGTGTAAAGAACTTAAGTCTTGGGAAATTAACCCTTAGACTGCTAAGCGCGACTCGCTGACCTATTCCAAACAGTGTAGATCAAGATCAGACTGCACAGAACGTGCAGTCTGATCTTGGATCTACACAGTCCGATAAGGAGATACTTTTATTCCAAAAAAATAAGTTTGAAATAGCATCTTTCGGGTTTTTATCGTCGGTTAGAAAATTTCATTTCACTTATTTAGTAGGTTGAGGGTTAAGGGCAAGAATAACGCTTAACCCTCTACCGCACAATGCTGCCTTTTAACGACCCTTGGAAAGAAGCTTTTTGACAACATGTGAGAAAAGGAGAAAATGCCGGCAACCAGCATTTCTCATTTTCCCACGATGTTTTTTACCCTATTAAAGAAAAATTGCACCGGCTGATATTGTCTTCTCCAAATGCTTTCAATTTGGACAAAGAAAAAATGTTGTTGTCTGGTAAAGGGTAAAAGCGTATTTAACAACATAAAAGCCTTTGAGGACAGTATTATATAAAATCAGGCTACAAAAACGTGTAGTCTACTTTTAGATTGATCTTTACTGTCCGCTTTATTGAAACACTAAAGACAAAAGTAACCATTAACCCTTATCTTGCTAAATAAAAGAAATGAAACTTTCAAACCGATAGTATAAACACAAATTTTCCTGTTTCATATGTATTCTTGGAGGAAAGATTATCTCCTCAGTGTAGAACCAAGATCAGACTGAACGTTCTGTGCAGTCTGGTCTGATCTACGCTGTCCGCCAAAGGTCAGAGAGTCGCGCTTAGTAGCCTAAGGGTTAAACTACAATTAAGGCAATCTCTGTGAAAAAGGAGGTGGGGAGGTTTAATGCATCTGCCAAAAGTATCGACCCAGATCAGCCTGGCCACCATGACCTAGGTCGATATATTTTGCTATTGACCAATTTTCTGTATGTCAAAGGACAAGTCTACCCCATGATCCAGTCGGTTGTTGGACAAAACCGATTTTATGGATTCATAATTATATGATAACTTGCTTGGTATAATGCATTACCGGAAAGCATCAAACCATCTTTTGCCAGAGCTCCTCTCAATTATTTTATTCTTATTTCAAGATTAAAATATGTGTTTGGTTCATTTGGCGCTGTGCGAACAAATAACAATGTTTCTTTCTTAAATGATGTCGCTTATATCTCATTCCGCTCTAATGGTCATCGTTATCGCTGCACAACCCAAATCCAACCGGTTATATATGAAGACATGTTACAACCATCGTAAGAAATACACAAGTCGGAAAACCAACGCGCCAAATACGGCGACACCTTTCGGTCATAGTATCAAATGCAGAACTCAAAATCTAGCCGTCTACATATGACGACATCTTACAACCATTGTAAGAAATAAACAGTTCAGAAAACCAATCTGCCAAATACAACTTTCGATCATAGTATCAAATGCAGACCTAAAAATCCAACAGGCTAAAATAAAACCGACATCTTACGACCATCTTAATAAATACACAACTCAGAAAACCTGTCGCCAAATACGGCGACAACTTTCGACCTCAGTATCAAATGCAGAATGCAAAACCCAACTGCCAAAAACGACATCTTACGGCCATCTTAATACATGTAAATACAAAACACAGAGAACCAACCGGCCAAATACGACATCGACCACTGTATCAAATACACTGCTCAACCGGCTAGTTTCTGACATCTCATGACAACCGTAATAAATGTACAAATTAGAAAAAACAACTAGCAAAATACGACAGCATATTTCAACCAGCTTAACTGCACAACTCAAAGGAAAATACTCGAAAAAAAGAGAAATTGAAATGCTGTTAAAATGCAGTTATTCTTTTTCCCACAATGCTTTCAAAAGCCTGCATCCTACGGATCATTAAGCACGGGATCTTTTGGTGGAGTTCTGAATGCAACGTTAAAATACTATCATTTGTTCGTGAGGTTTTTACGCCATTTTTAACTTTATTTAAGTTATATCGCGGCAGCCAATGTACACATTCAAGCCTACCTAGAATTTCTTTTACCAGTACTTCGCAAAATACTCTTCCCAAGAGAGGAATGAATCCTGTCGCAACAACCATCATCAATCCTCGGAAAGAATTCGACTGGGGATTCAAACCAGCCATCCTCTGGTCTCAAGTCCTGTACTCTACCGAATACGATACTGGGTTCGGCAATGCAATGTACATATGAAAAGACCGCTTTAAATTGTAAATAGGTCGTTTTGGTCTACTTGATTAATGCGCTGACGTTCAAGGACTCACGATTCTAACCCGAGTAGTATAGGCAAGTAGCCTAGGGACCAGTCCCTAGTCTCCTTGCCCTGGTCCCTAGTCTCCTTGCCCTAGGGCAAGGAGACTAGGGACTAGGTGGGGAAATTTGTTCTAAAGCTGATCTTAGTCTACACAATAGATCTCTCTCTGGAGACAAGTCTGATCTTAGTCTACACAATAGATCTCCACAGTTCGTCTTGGTTTTTCTCTATTATTGTTCGGCTTAGGCTTTCTCTGCTTTCGTTGGACTTAGGCTTTTTCACCACGATAGGTTTCTCTGGGGACAAGTCTGATCTTGATCTACACTGTTCAGTTTGGTCGATCATCGTTCATCTCTGTAGGACTTAGTTTTTTTGGAGAGGTGTTCTTTCTCTCTATTGGGATAAAGTTGGGGTTTGACTTAGTCTTTTTCCATGATATGGGTTATTTTTCGTCTTTGTTCTGCTGAGATCTGTTCTCTGCTTTCGTTCGACTTAGTCTTTCTCCACGATATGGTTATTTCCCCTTCTCAACTTGGCCAAGACAAAGATCATCGTTGAACTTAGACTTTTCTCCACGGTATGGGTTATTTTTCGTCTTTGTTCGGCTTAGGCTTTCTCTATCATAGTTGGACTTAGACTTTTCTCCGTCTTTATTCGGCTGAGAGCTGTTCTTTTTTCTCTATCACCGTATTGGCCTTAGGCTTTTTCTCCACGATATAGGATATATGTCGAAAGAGGAGTGAGGAGGAGTCACCTCTCTAGGCATATTGACAAGGTTGGCCCCCATACTACGGCTTTTTCCACCATGTTGGACTTAGTCTTTTCTCTCCATCTTCGATTGAGTGTTGTAGATAATTAGTAGATAGAATATCATATTCTATATGATGTTCTATCTACATGCTTCCGACCACGTTCGCGCTCTTTCATTTTAATGGAATTAACGTTAGCCAATCGTAGGACTCGTTACATTTTTCTGCATTCACATAGATATTGTAGGACTTAGTCTTTTTCTCTAATCTCATTTGATCTATATGCTTTCGCCCATGGTCGCGCTCTTCATTCTGTTAATTCTGTATCAAAGTAGGTCAATCCTCCTGTCAGGCTATAAAAGCCTGCAGATTTCTCTATAGATCATTCCCACAATGAAGTTGTCCGAGCGATGTTCTCCATGGTGAGTCTTTTTCTGCCATGTTGGATTTCTAATACCAAGTTGATGTGGGTTATTTGATGGAAGTTCGGGAAGGAAGTGAAGGAGGCTATAGTCTTTTCAGACCTAGAAAGTTTTTACTTTTCTTCAAATTGTCCTTTTCAGGATTGGCCATTACCAAGAAAGTTTTACTTTCTTCAAATTGTCAAAAACAAAAAAAGTCAAGTCCTATATGTTTAAAACTTTTTATTTAAACTTTATGTACAATAATCAGTATATGGCTTACAAACGACAGAATTGCTAATCAGTATATGGCTTACAAAACGACAGAATTGCTAATCATTATTTGGGGTATTGTCTGAAATGGAACCAGTCATAAACATGTCATTGACTGAGTTAGAATCAGGCATAAACAATGTATTCGGATAGTCCCGTATTCGGATAGTACGCTTCTAAAACCATGTCTAAAAGGTCATTGTCTGAATTGCAACCCTAAAACAAGGTCTAAAAGACTAGCATCGTATTCGGACAGTACAAGCGACGATGAGGCAATTCAGTCCATGTCGAAATATATATATATATATATATATACAAACTATAAGTATGATTGAACTGCAGAAAATTACTACCGCCATTTGAAACATTGTTTTTTGAAAAATTGTTTTTAAACAGTTCTTTTGAAAAATTGTTTTTCTGTTAAAAATTACAGACACATTTTTCTTTTTTTCTTCGGGATGTCAGGCTCACAATCACTCTTGCGTTTCTTTTCATTATTTCTCAGATCTGGACAACTTTTTGCGCTGTGTTTTTTGTCTTTCAAAAATTTCTCGTTCACAACATCGGATTTCCATTTACGTCTCAACTCGATATCTGAACAGATCTTTTTTCCTTCTCGTCGAATAGGCTTTTCTGAAGAAAGTTTCCCTGAAGAGGGTTTCTTGTTTTTCTCCTCTCCAGGTACTGAGGAAGGTTTCCCTGAAGATTTTTGAACCCTCTGTTCGTTGATTTGATTGTTTCCAATCGGTGAAGATTTCTGAGACCTCTGTTCGTTGTTTTGGGCTTCTCCAGATTTCTGATCGAGTATAAGAGTAGTCTCTTTCTTTTCTGAAGAAAGTTTCTTGTCTTTCCCCTCTCCAGGTGGTGAAGAAGGTTTCTGGGAGCTCTGTTCGCTGATTTTCTTTTCTGAAGAAAGTTTCCCTGAAGAGGTTTTCTTCTTCACAGGGTAATCTATCTGAATTCTACAGATTTCTGTATCGCTGATTTCTGTGTTATCAAACTCCATATTTTCAATCTCCCTCTCGATCTGATTTTCACTCAATGACTCGTTGATTTTATCGTTGGTTTTCTTTTCTTCAGATTCTGAAGGTTTTTGAGACCTCTGTTTGCTGTTTTGCCTCTTTTCAGACAATGGGTCGTTGATTTTCTTTTCTTCAGATAACTTTTCTGAAGAGGGTTTCCCTGAAGAAGGTTTCTTATTTTGGGGTTTTTGTTGTGAACTCTGTCCCTTTCCACTCGCTAAAGTTGTAGGCTGTGACGGTTTTGTCTTCCGTTTATTCTCGTCTACTTTATAGGATAATAGAGACCCAACGTATTTCATATGTTGAGAGTCACAATCCATTTCCTTTATTGGGTGAATTTCAACATCGTGGGTGTGGGTGTTCACGAAGACAAAAACGAATCTCCACATTTGATTTTCTTTCTCTGGACATTGGCTGGCCCAATGTCCTGATCTGTCGCATGTAAAGCAAATATTCGTTGTCGTATCATCCACTCTATGACGTTTGTCGAATGTCGTTTGATCCAGGACTCTGGTGATACGATAGACACCTTTTTCTGCAAAATGTTGGTGGGATAGAAATGATCCCACGTAGTTCCCATTATGGTAGACTTGATATCGTGGTGGTATATTGCTGATCTCATAATCGTGAGTGTATGGGTTAACATACAGATACACTCTCTTTGGTGTTGTACTTTTTAGCTTGAACTCACTCATTTTTCTATCGACTGCTCTGTTTGAACTCTTTCCGAAGAATGATGGAAATGTCAATCGTAACATCTTTTTATGCCCGTTCGGTCTGAAAAAGATATAAAAAGCTAGGGTTTTTGAGTTCTGGGTCAGTATATGGCTTACAAACAGTCATAAACATGTCATTGACTGAGTTAGAATCAGGTATAAACATGTCTAAAAGACTAGTGTCGTATTCGGACAGTACAAGTGACGATGAGCCAATTCAGCCCATGTCGAAAAAGAGAAAAAAATTACTACCGGTCAAGAAAAGAAAAAGAATCCTAGTCTATCCAGACAGTAGCAGCAATGGTGAAAGCGACGATGAGAAATTTCCACCCAAAAAAAGAAAACGTTTACCATTGAAAGAAGAAAGTGACGGTGAAAGCGATAAAAAATCTTTGAAAGAAGAAAACGCTGAGAAATCTTTGAAAGACCTATATCAAAAACAGTCCTTTTCAGGACTAACCAACGAAGATGAAAAATCTTTGAAAGACTCAGCAAAGAAAAACTCTTTGAAAGAAGAAAGTCATGCTGGACCATTTTTACCCAAGAAAGAAAAAAGTGGAGACAAATCTTCTTCAGAGACAACGAAGGAGAAATCTGTACGAATGAATGTGGACTGCAGCAGTGAAGACGAGAAATTTTTAACCAAAAAGAAAAACTCTTTGAAAGAAGAAGAATCCAAAAAATCTTTGGAAGAGAAAAGTGAAGACAAAAACGCTTTGGATATGAGAAGCCTATACGCCTTAACAGAAGTGGGAAAAAAGAAGTCAAGAAAATTCAAAACAGAATCCCGTGTACTGGAGGCGTCTTTTAAGAAATTCGAAGAGTTACAACCCCACCAGCTGTCCGGCTTATTCGACGATGTTATCCAACAAATCGTTCAAAAGTTAAAGGCTGAATCGAGGGATATGATTAGAATTAGCGTCAACCACCCTTCATTGGATATGGGAATTCATATTCCCTTTCTATATGTGGAGGAGTTGGAGAGTCATACTATGTTGGACGAAATTGAAAAAGTTCTACAATCGAATGAGGAATTCGTCTTGAACGATGGTCGCATGATATTCGATATCACACATACGATACCTCCAAGCGGTAGTGGGAAAAGACTTAGAGCCACAGAAGTATTGGATTCGAAAGTTTTCGCAAAGAAGAAACAATCGGTTATTGAAATTAACAATGAAGATCATCTATGTTTTGCAAGAGCCATTGTTGTAGGGATTTGTCAGCATGAACGTGAAAACACCCAAGAATGGAACCGAAGATGGGATTACATCAAAAGATCAAACAAACCGCTTCAAAAGACTGAAGCCGAAAAATTAATGAATGAAGTTGGAGTTTCGTCGACACAACCTGTAGGTCTTGAAGAATACAAAAAAATTCAAGATTTCTTGTATGAAAAAGGCTATGTTATTAAAGTTCACCAACAGCAGTCGAAAGTGGAAAAAATATTTGAACATCCAGAAGTGAAAGACGATAGTAAAATCATACATTTGTACTTTCATCAAAACCACTATGATTACATCAAATCCATCACAGGATTTCTTGATTGTGCTTGTTATTGTGAGTTCTGCGACACACGCTACAACAGGCGGGAAGACCATGCTTGCTCAAAGATCTGTAAAGGTTGCTTTCGTGCTGGAAAATGTCCATCAGAATCAAAAGAATATGTCTGCACCAAGTGTCATAGACGATTTTTCAGTGCAGCATGCTTGAAAAATCACAAAACACTTCAAGGCAAAGAGAAGAAAACCATTTGTGAATTAGTGAAACTTTGTTCAAAATGTGGAGGGCAGATTTTTGACAGAAAGAAAAATCATGTCTGTAAGGGAAAGAAAAAGTGTCACCTTTGCAAGAAAATAGTTGACTTTTCTCATCGCTGTTTTATTCAGCCTTACCAAAGTAAGATGAAACACGACAGCGACGATGAGACGAGTTCTTCTGTAGTCAAAAAACCTTTGTTCATTATCTTTGATTTCGAATGCCAGCAAGATACAGGGGTACATATTCCGAATTACTGTATTGCACACCGAGCCTGTGCTGAATGTATCGATAAACCACTTGATTTTCATTGTTCCACATGCAGTGAATTCAAAGAAGGAAGAGAAGTTATTTTTCAAGGAAAAGAAACTTTGAGTCAATTTTGCAGCTGGCTCTTTACAAAGCATCATAAAGGAATCATAGCTATTGCCCATAATCTCAAAGGCTATGATGGTCAATTTATTCTCAATCATATTATCAACGTAGGAATGAAAGAACCAGAAGTAACCATGAATGGGAATAATATTTTGAAGTTAGAACTGAACGGTGTGAGTTTGATCGACTCCTTCAGTTTCATGAACTTTGGGTTGGCAAAATTTCCGACTACGTTTGGACTTCAAGAAATGAAAAAAGGTTACTTTCCTCACTGGGCAAATACAGATGAATTCTGGGATTACGTCGGCCCATACCTGGATATGTCTTATTACAAACCCGATTCAATGTCTGAAGAGGCTCGATCAAAATTCATAGTCTGGTATAATGATAAAGTTCAAAACGGTGAGGAATTCAATTTTCAAAAAGAGATGGAGATGTACTGTCGATCGGATGTTGATATCCTAAGACGAGGCTGTGGTGAATTCAGAAAGTTGTTCATCGAACAGAGTGGGATTTGTCCATTTACAGAATCGTTTACCATCGCCGGTGCCTGTAACAAGATTTGGCGAAAAGATTATTTACCAAAAGATCAGATAGCCATCATTTCATGCAAAGATCCAGTCAGACGTCGGTTTTCTATGAAAGCAGTACGTTGGGTTCAAAGTATCGCTAGAGAAAAAGTGATTCCTATTCAACATGCCAAAAATGGTGGTGAACATCGGATAGGAAAATACACTGTAGACGGATTTCACCACAAATCAAACACGGTCTATGAATTCCTCGGGGATTTATTTCATGGCTGTCAGACATGTTTCAAGGATCGAAAATATATCAACCCCATCAATGGAAAATCAATGGCTGAATTGTACGACAGTACTATCGAGCGGTTAGAAACCATCAAAAGAATGGGATATAACGTCGTGACCATATGGGAGCACGAATTCGACGCCAAGATGAAGAAGGATAAAGAGTACAGAAAAACCATTGAAAGCCTATATCCGAACCACGACCCCATCGAACCAAGAGAGGGGTTGGCTGGAGGCAGATGCAATGCAATAAAAATTGCCTATGATGTTGAGGAAAACAGTGAGAAGGAAATCAAGTACATTGACATTTGCTCTCTGTATCCTTACGTCTGCAAACATAAATTCTATCCTGTAGGCCATCCCACAATCTTGACTGCTGAGAGTATTGACATGAAGAATATTCGTCAGTATGAAGGACTCATTAAATGTAAAGTTCTACCCCCATTTGATTTGTTTCATCCGGTTCTTCCAGTTCACTGTAACAACAAGATGATGTTTCCACTTTGTATGAAATGTGCACAAGAAAGTTCAAACTTTTGTAATCATGACAGAGAAGAGAGAGCCTTGGTTGGAACTTGGGTTACATTCGAACTGTTCAAAGCTCTCGATTGTGGGTATCGGATAATGCAGGTGTATGAAATCTGGCATTTCGACTCTGTTTCGAACCAGTTCTTTAAAGGCTATGTGGACAATTTCTTGAAAATCAAGCAAGAAGCTAGTGGCTATCCCGGTTGGTGTCAGACAGATTCAGAAAAGACCCAATTCATTCGTGAGTATGAGGAAGCCGAAGGGATTCGTCTCGACCCCAAATGTATTCAAAAAAATCCTGGCAAAAGATCATTTGCTAAGATTATGCTGAACTGTCTTTGGGGAAAATTAGCACAGCGTGAAAACATGAGCAAGACGAAATACATCAGAGAACCGTCTAAATATTTCGAGTTGATTACCGACCCGAAATATACGGTGAAACATGTGGAAATCTTTGACAATGAGTGCGAATGCATTTTAGTCAACTATGAAGAGAAGATGGACTTTGTCGAAACGCATGCGACAGCCAATGTTATTGTAGCATCTTACGTAACAGCTTATGCAAGATTGGAACTGTACAGTGTTCTTGAAAGATTGGAGGATAGAGTTCTGTATTTCGATACAGATAGTTGTATGTACATTCATGATCCTGAATTGTGGAACCCTCCCATTATTAACAGTAGGCTAGGAAAATGGACCGATGAAGAGCCTGATTGTAGAATTACCCATTTCAGAGGATTAGGTCCCAAGAATTACGCTTACAAAATGAGAACAAAAGATGGAAAAGAAAAAAGCAAATGTAAAGTCAAAGGAATTACTTTGGATGACAATACAAATCAGCTGGTGAATTTCGACACCTATTCAAAATGTGCTTTGGATCGCACCGTAGAAATTAAAGTTCAGTATGACTGTAGAATCAAAAGGCATAAAGACAGAACAGTGACCAGTGAACCACAGTCAAAAACGTTTCGCTCTGTATATACCAAAAGAGTGATTGTAAACGATACTGATACTGTCCCCTATGGCTATAAAACTTTGAGAATATATAAATAGACTGTAAGAAAACAACATCGTGTTACATTGAAGTGAACGATCAAAGTAAGACGTTCTTTAAAAATCAGTTTTAAAATCAGATTTTAAAAAACAGTTTTAAAAACAGTTTTAAAAACAGCTCTAAAAGAGTGAAAGCTATCAAGAGTGGAAAAAATCAAAAGTGAGAAATCATGTCAAGTGAAATGCTACCTTTACCGATAGAACTACGTGAAAAAGATTATAGAGATTTCAGCCATCAGCACACGCTCGATGAACAACTACAGTTTGATATTAAATTCGCCTGTGTGAAACTTTGGATAAACAAATTGCATAAGGGAGTTGCAAAAGGAGAAACATCCTGCAAATTGTATAGAATGCACAGCTTTATTGTGATGATGTGTGATGATACAAATTTCGATCTTCCTCTCCAAGCTTATTTAGCAATTTGTCTGTTGAAAGACAACTATATTGCTAAACAGATGCGAACCACAAGTCGATGGGTATTCATCATCGTAGGAAGAACAGAAGAAAGTTTTCTGAACGTCCTGAAAATGAAATCCGTTCTGTTTGACTTTTACTTACGTTACAAAAAAGGATCTATTCAAGACGGTGAGGAAACAGTGGAAACCTTGGAAGGCTATATTCTATTTGATAGAGATGTCACAGAAGAAACCGTATATTCAGCTCTCTCGACAAAAGATATTTCAAGACATGTTTTAAAACATGTTTTTCCATTTAGTGGAGTACGTGAATATAGTGAAATGGACAGCAAATTTCCATTGTCTTTAGGTCATGAGCAACTGCATAAAGTTATTGTGGAACATGAAGACAAGTGGAAAAATCGAGGCATCTGTGAATTCGCATTGTAAATTTAACGATAATATTGTTAAAATTGTATTGTTAAAAACTTTGAATGAATCATGTATTGTTAAAAAACATTGTCAATGCTTTGTATATAAAAATGTTCCCAAAAAGTTCAGACTTGGGAAAAGTTTGAATAAAGAAAATGTCTTGTAAAAATGTTAGAATGATTTAACAATTGTTAAAAATGTTATAGTGTTTTTTAACGCTTGTTAAAACTTTCTAACATTGTCTTTGTAAATATGTTATAGGGTTAGAATGGTTGAAACGTTCCTGTTTTTCATGATATTGTTAAGAACTTTTTTGAATAAAGAAAATGATTTTAAAAAAGTCGTCTGTTTTTGATTTCTTTCCCAGAAAACTTGAAAAAAC
Source organism: Tridacna gigas (assembly GCA_945859785.2). Classification (NCBI taxonomy): domain Eukaryota; kingdom Metazoa; phylum Mollusca; class Bivalvia; order Cardiida; family Cardiidae; genus Tridacna; species Tridacna gigas. Next base: position 26,640,747 of record OX244033.2, on the reverse strand, counting down.
AAAAGTCGTCTGTTTTTGATTCCTTCCCAAAAGAAAAGTTCAGACTTGGAAAATTAACAAGATCCCAGAAAAAATCCCACAAAGAAAAGAACAGACTTGGAAAAATGTAGCTAGATCATAACATTCTATATAAGATCAAGAAATTTTATTCATATAGAATGTTATTTTCTATCTACATTGTCTACAGGACTCATATAGTACAGTATGTTCTATCTACAAGGCCTACAGAAAAAGGCTACATCCCAAGACAAGTCCCCTTCGACCAAAAACTATAAAAGGCTGGCGAACTTTCTCTCTAGAATCATTCGACTTTCGATTCTCGAATAGTACGAATAAAAAATTTCGAATAAAACTCTTCATTAGTGCAAATAAAACTTTTTTACAATTAAAAAAGTTTTTGTTAACTAGTGCGAATAACGGAAAAATGGATTCCAACTTAGACCAAAGTGATCACGGAAGAATGGATTCCAGCTTAGACGTTTTAGTCGGCTCCTTACCACAAGAAAATCCCGTCCTAGACATCTCGCCACCACAGCCTGAAAACAGCAGAGATATTCTATCGATAGCTATGAATTCAACATTCATCGACCCGATGACACCACCAGCTAACAAAATCGAAGAAGAAATAACTCAAATGATTTCAATCCAAAATTCTGTAATAACTCAGATTTTAGACGAAGTGAAAATATTAAACAGAAACATTGAGACATTATGCCTACAAAATCAACAGAGTCGACAGAACCACCAGAGTCAACAAGATTCATCTGTAAGACAAGATTCAGCTATAACGATTTCAGCCCAGGTTAACTTTGATAAAACCAGTTTTCAAAAGTTAACAGCTTCTACCGTCACTCCTGTAGAACATCAGACAACTCACCAGTCAACTCATCAGTCAACTCAGACAGAAGAACCCAAACCAAGAAGAAGAGGAAGAAAACGAAAATCAGAGACAGCAGAGAAAGACGATAACCAGCTTCACAAAAAACAACGATTCGATCCCTGCTCTGTAACCCCACCACGAGTAGAAGCAAAAACGGGGTTGGGTAAATATGGAAAAAACATTGATAACTTCAAGGAATTCAATTTCCCGATGATCTCGAAAGAACAAGGAGAAAAGCTATCGTCAGAAGAAAAGCTGTCATCAGAGGAAGGCTCTCGATAGAGAAGAAATCTTTGAAAGAGCGACACCAAAAAAATCGAAACAGTCCTTTTCAGGACTAACCAAAACCCTAGAAAATCTATCTTCAACATTTGTGAATAAGTAAGGCAACCCGTCTCAAAGCGTATAAAAGACGATGCTATTTCCAGTATATTAATCATTCGGCTGTCGAATAGGTGGCAGCTAAAGAGACGGTGATGGACTATAGTATACAATTTCTACTTCTCTCGATGACAAAATGGTATCTAACAACCTTTCTACTGGCCATGATGCATGACTCCACTTTGCCTATACATAAAATAAACAAAATAAGAAGGTTAATAGCAGATCGAAGAAGAGTTGTGGCGTGTCCTATCTGTCAGGCAAATTTTGAATACCGTCATTAGAGGAGGATAAATCCCCAGCAAGAAAGAATCAAAGAAAGGTGTCGATAGAGGAAGGGTCTCAATAGAGGAGAAAAAAGCCACAGAAATCAAAAATCGAAACAGTCCTTTTCAGGACTAACCAAGACCCTAGAAGTCTGTCTTTTGAGAATTGTCAATTTCGCAGATGCATTCTAACGGATAAAAATTTCGAATAAAAATTTTACAATTAAAAAAGTTTTGCAGAGAAAAAACTTTTCGATTAAAACTAGGTATGAATAAGACTAAGATCGGATAAGTCTAGATGATCCAATTCCTGGGAAATGGTGGGAAAAACCCAGTAAACATGATTTCGTTACATTTTCGGAAAATGACGTCATATTTGATTTCCGGGGAAAGTCACGTAGTGCACAAAGGGAGGTAAATCTTGTCTGACTAATGCAATCATAATACGGTATATAGCTCATATAACCCATACCGTGGAGAAAAGTCTAAGTTCAACGATGATCTTTGTCTTGGCCAAGTTGAGAAGGGGAAATAACCATATCGTGGAGAAAGACTAAGTCGAACGAAAGCAGAGAACAGATCTCAGCAGAACAAAGACGAAAAATAACCCATATCATGGAAAAAGACTAAGTCAAACCCCAACTTTATCCCAATAGAGAGAAAGAACACCTCTCCAAAAAAACTAAGTCCTACAGAGATGAACGATGATCGACCAAACTGAACAGTGTAGATCAAGATCAGACTTGTCCCCAGAGAAACCTATCGTGGTGAAAAAGCCTAAGTCCAACGAAAGCAGAGAAAGCCTAAGCCGAACAATAATAGAGAAAAACCAAGACGAACTGTGGAGATCTATTGTGTAGACTAAGATCAGACTTGTCTCCAGAGAGAGATCTATTGTGTAGACTAAGATCAGCTTTAGAACAAATTTCCCCACCTAGTCCCTAGTCTCCTTGCCCTAGGGCAAGGAGACTAGGGACCAGGGCAAGGAGACTAGGGACTGGTCCCTAGGCTACTTGCCTATACTACTAACCCGTCCAACGAAAAAACGTTAAAGAACAATGCTAGGGTTTGTCTGTAAAAAAGAACATTGACACTAAATCATTTCCAGAGGGTTTTGGTTGTCTTAACTGTCTAAAGAAACCATACAATATTGTAGACAGAAGACCAGGCTACACGTTTTTGCAGTCTAATCTTAGTCCACAATGATTGCAAAGACAACTTAATTTTTTTTTCTCTGTATTTGAACTGTCAACTCTTTACCAAACGACAACATTTTAGACTAATCAAAATCTAGATCATTCGTAGACGAAATTTTGAATCCGGCTCAAATGATTGTATTTATCTATGAGAGGTTTGAAAACATCGTGGGAAAAGAAGAAAATGCTGGTTACCAGCATTTTCTTCTTTTCCCGCGATGTTTTCATAAGCGTTGTTCCTCAGGGATTTTGTGGTAAAGGGTAAAAACACAGTACGTGTTTGGTAGACATTCAAAATGCAGTCGTCACTGTTATTTGAGAAGTGCACAAAAAAGATTTCAAACCTTTGCCTTTTGTATTTTTACCAAACCCATAACCAGTTAATCCAGTGTTTTAACAGCTCTAAACTAGAGCGGAGGAAAGCTTTTGAAAACATTGTGGGAAAAGAAGAAAATGCTGGGGACCAGAATTTTCTCCTTTTCCCCAAATGCTTTCTACCCTTTTAAAGACAGATCTTTCATTGAAGTCATATTAAGTTTGTCGTCTGCAAACTCTTTTAATTTAGATTTCATGTAGGTATAACATTTTGTCGTTTGGTAAAGACTTCACACGTGCATATTTTTTTTTTATCATTATTCTAAAACGTGCACCTTTTGTACTTCTTTTATCAAATGAATTTGCGCTAATTTTTTTTCCAGATGAAAAAAACACGTGACTTGCTTTTGAATTACTGGCTTGATTTCGGCGTAGCTGAATGTGCTGGATTTTTACCTACTTTTTGGTTCCGATAACAAATGAATGAATAGAAATTTGTGATTGGTCTAAAAAAAGTAAGCAAGTTTATTTTAAGCGCCCTGCCTATTTGCTGGCAAATTTACGCCCTCTATCTTTTTCTCATTTATATTCAGGAACGTTTTTTTTTTTTTGTCGCCTGAGTTTTATAAATATTCTTTAACCCTTTACCAAACAATCGCGTTTTAAAACAGCCCTGGCAAATTTAGGATACCGGGATTTGCCTTTGATAGGATAGAAAACAATGTAGGAAAAGGATAACATGCTGGCAATCCGAATTTTCTCCGTTTCCCGAAACGTTTTCAAAAACTTTCTCCATCAGGGTTGTTGACACTCGGGATCGTGTGGTAAAGGGTTAAATATCATGTGGAAAGAGGCCTTCAAATTTTGTTTACTAGTATTTGGCACCCTCTGGGTTGATTGTTTACCAAACAATCTAATCTGTGTTTTCACGACCAAGAAGAATGCATTTGAAAAAATGGTATCTATCCTCTAACCTTTACCGCATGATCCCCAGTTTTAACGACCCTGAAGAAGATGGCTGTCGGAAAACATTTTGGAAAAGGAGAAAATGCTGGTAACCAGCATTTTCTTCTTTTCCCACAATGTTTTTTTACCCATGTTTTCAAAGACCAATCTCACCATTTGAGCCACATTGCATTTGTCGCCTGCAAATGTTTTGGATTTGGACAAGTCTAAAATTTTGTTTTTAATAAGACTTAAGAAAATAATATAGATTTGGGGAGAATTCCGTCGCGTTCGATTTTGTTTCAACTCTGCATGCTTGTCTCTCCTTCGAAAGCAGTTCAGTGTGATAAGAGGGGGGACTTCTTTTGTACCTTTCTACCTTTTTAACCAGACGACAAAATTTTGGATTTATCCATATTGAAAGTTTTGATGACGACGAATTAAATGCTTCATAAATCACCATATTTGTATTCGAAAGCGTAGAGAACATTGTTGGAAAAGGAGGATAGGCCTATTATCATAATTGTCTTAGCTTCCCATGATGTTTTCTTCCACAGAGTTGTAGGCCGAGCCCCGTAGCTCAGTCGGTAGCGTACAGGACTTGAGAACAGGAGTTTGCTGGATCGATCCCCGGCTCGGCCAATTTCTTTCCGAGGATTGATGATAGTCATTGCGACAGGATTCATTCCTCTCTCACCGCTGACCATTGTTTCGACAATGGCTATGTGGGAAAGCAGCCAGTGGCTTTGAAAGAATATTGTGCGAAGTATTGGTAGAAGAAACTGCAGGAAAGCATGGATAGGTGCACTGGCCGCCGCGATATAATTGAAATAATGTTGAAAAAACAGCGTTAAACACCATACAATCTATCAATCAATCAATCAATTACAGAGTTGTAAAAATATATACTCTACATTAATGGATCGTTTGGTCAATGGATTGAATACCTGAGATGACTACATGTTGATCTTCTTAACTCTTTATCGAACGACATCCTTTTAGACTGGTACAAATTGAAAACATTTGCAGACGACAAAGTAAATGTGGCTAAAAACTGAAATTTCTCTTTGAAAGTGTAGAAAACATTGTGGAAAAAGGAGAAAATGCTAGTTACCAGTTTTTAAATACTTTATCCCTTAGGGCCGTTGGAACTCGGGTTTGTGGGATAAAAGGTTAAGTCTTTATCACACAATCCCGAATTTCAACGACCCTGAAAGAGGGCACTTTTAAAAACAATGTGGGAAAAAACAAAAATCACCATTCGAGCTACATTTAATGTGTCTTATGTAAATGCTTTCAATTTGGTCCGGTCAAAAATTTTGTCGTTTGGTAAAGAGTTAGCACTTAATCTCCTGAAAAGGACTAGCAACTCAACTCTTTCAGCACAATACGCAAAAATGGGGCTTTTTCGATGGGCAAATGATAGATCAAAATCAGACTGCCAAGAATGTGGAGTCTGATCTTGGATCTATACCCTGGCTTGTTTAGTCAAACTTGTAGGATAAAGATCTGTTTGAGTTTTAGTGGAATGTGTTTTCACCCGTCCTATGTAAGCCGTGTTCCGGCAAAAAGGGTATAATGCCTCTCCGTGATGCATCACACCTAGCAATTCATTACATAATTATGGATCCATAAATTCCATTCTGTCTTAGAACCGACTGAATTCTGAAATAGAATGGCCACTTCGTCAAACAGAAAATTTACCATAGGCAAAAGGTTCCGACACAGGTCAGCCCAGGCTGACCTGGGTTGATACTTTTTGCGTATGCATTATACCACTTTTCACAGAGCATGGATAGCACTTATAAATTTGGCACTGAGAGTAACGCCTTTAAAATCGTCAACACCTAAGTAGAAAAATCAACATAAATTAGGGCTATATATATTGAAAACATCAGTGCTTTCTCGTTTTGTTGCAGTATTTAAAAAAAAAAAAAACGATCTGCAGCAATACACAAACGATGTCTCAAGCCGGTTTTTTAATTCGGCTGTATGATAATCCATAAATCCTAATATAACGTAAGTCAGTTTACTTTTTTACCAGACGCCGAAACCATGTGCGGACAAATTAAAACCGACAATTTATCATTGTAGGTTTGATTGATGGTTTTCACGTTGAAATCGATAACCGATCAAGTTTCGACAGTCCAAATCTATTCGTGTACAGGCATGAACAGTCCACGAGAACAAAGATAGTCCGAATTAACTTTTCACTTCCGGTGTCGGGTCAATACGTCAAAGTCACCGTTCCCGGATTCAACAGAATTCTAACACTCTGTGAAGTAGAAGTGTTTGGAGGTAATTAAATTGTCGACCTAACCCCCTTCCCTCCTCTATATCCGAGAACGGCCTTCAGAGGCACTCGTCACAACTCGGCCGATTCCGTACCAACATCTAACCTCGTCTGTATAAAGGAGACTTCCATTTTGAACTACCAATCACATGATCTTAAACATGGCGGCGCCCCTGTAGATCGCTTAGCAGCGACATGAACAACCACTGTGAAGTTATTCACTTCTATCGATCTGTCGATGAAAGCTCCTAACGGAATTGATAAACCACGCTAAAAAGTGAATGTACAAACTGTTTGCCGACTGAAATACTCTTAGAAAGATAACGATAGAAAATTTACTGATGTGTTCTTTCTAAAGAGGACCCTTACAATTTCAATAACGGTAAAGCGGTGTGCTTCCGGAGATGTGTGAAATGTACCGTGTAGGTGCATATCAAGCTACGTGATACAGCCGAGGGATTTGATCAACGGATCACCCGAGGTATGCCGAATGCTTCAGAGGGTCACCTTCTGTTGACTTTTGAGTCAGCCAATCAAAGTCCGGCTTTCAGGTTTTGAAAAGGGAAAGAAGACCCACCAAAAATATCTCCGTCATTTTGATGATGACGTCATTTTGAAGCATGAACCGAATGATTCTTAAATCGAGTCATCTGAATTGCTTAGCTATACATAGATGTATATGAGTTGTTTAGAACACAATGATAGCTGTCGACCTCTGACCTCTCGTAGATAACACAGGCATACTTCTTGTAGTCAGAGGTTACTCTTTACAGAACGACAAAATTTTAGACTTGTCTAAATTGAAAGTATTTACAGACGACAAATTAAACATGACTCAAAAACTGAAATTGCTTTTGGAAAGGAAGAAAACTTTGTGGGAAAAGAAGAAAATGCTGGTTACCAGCATTTTCTTCTTCTCCCCACAATGTTTTCAAAAGGCCTCGTACCCACAGTCGTAAAAACCCGGAATCGTTTGGTAAAGGATTAAAGGAGGCTTTTGAAAACATCGTGGTTATAGGAGACAATGCTGTAAACCAGGACTTTATCCCTTTCCAACAATATTGTCTACCCTTTGAAGGACAAATCCCTATACTTGAGCAACACTGGTCATCTGCAATGTTTTCCGAACGAACAACTCCAAAATTTTGTCATCATTGTAAGAATTACATTGTATTTCCTGTCAGATTGCCCGGATGGTATGTGCGGTTATGACTGTCGTTTCATCTGTCTCTGTAACACAACGATCACCGGACACCGCAAAATAAACAACACCTGTCCATATGGATGTGCTGGAAGGGCCACGGGAGTGTCCGAAAGATGTGATTATAGTGAGTAGTTTGTCTTTTGATATTCAACCCCGAAAGAGTCAACTAACTAAACCAAAACCTTTCTTTTAGCGGAAAAAGACTAGGGCCCGTATTCACCATCTTTTCACCAACTATTCTCAATAATATTCTTTGATTAGTTCGCCAAAATTTTCTAATTTCAAAGAAAAGTGATTTATGACCGACTAAACCAAATGGTTAGCCAATTCAAATTGCGTTACTTTCAAACTCTAGAACAAGAACAAGACCAAGAACGCGATACTAACTCTTAAATTTATCATTTCGATGCACCCAACTTAGTTCCAAGACAATGAAAAACAAATCTGGAACACAGTTCGTCTCTTGATTCATTACTTCAATCTTGTTCGCAAGAAAGCCTTTCAAGGTGGAATCGAAAATGGCCGATGGAAGTCAGAATTCAGGGTTACTTTTTCGCTGCACTTAACTTTTGATTTATTCATTCCGACGAGCTTTTAATTATGTCTCATGGAGATAAATTTAACAGACTGTAAAGACAAGATGTGGGGTAACCGATGCTCTGAGATGTGTGGAAACTGTGCAAACAATGAACCATGTGACCTCATCAGTGGAACCTGTGTAAATGGCTGCCAGGTGGGATTCAAACAAACGGCGCTGTGTCGTGATGGTAAGCGTGATTTTATTTCTACAACGTTATTAGACTTAATATCGTATAATCCTTTACCACATGACATCCGAATTGAAAGCATTTGCAGACATCAATATCAATGTGACTCAAATAATGTGATTTTTTTTATAGGGTAGAAAACATTGTGGTGAAAAGGAGAAAATGCTGGTTACCAGCATTTTCTCCTTTACCTACAATGTTTTTAAAAGGCTTCTTCATCAGGATCGTTAAAAGTCGGCATCGTGTGCGCTTTCTTTTGTTCATTTCACAAAATTTTGGAAATGTTCAACCTGCCTTCAGTTCACAGTTGAAATATAAGGATATATACGGCTTGAAAAGGCAAACAGAATTGCACTAAAGAGTCGGCCAGAAATAAGTCATGCTCTGTGAAAATGGGATCTAATGTATTTGCACAAAGTGTTGATCTATGTCAGCCTGCGCAATCCGCACTTGATCGGAACTTTTTGCCATTGGTCAAGCCTCTACATGTCAAGGGACCAGTTTACCTTATGAATCAGTCGGTTGTGTGACATAGTGGACTTAATGGATTTATAAACATCAGCCACGCTCTGTGAAAAGGGGGCTTAATGCATTTGCGAAAAAGTATCGATCCAGGTCAGCCTTCGCAGTCCGCGCAGGCTGACCTGAGCCGAAACTTTTCGCTATTGGTCAATTTTCTGTATGTCAAAGGACCAGCCTATCTTATGATACAGTCAATTGTTAGACATAATGAATTTTATCGAACCCTAACTATGTGACGATTTGCTTTGTATGATGCATTACGGAGATGCATTAAGCCCCCTTTTCACAGAGCATGGCTAACATGTGATGACTTGCGCGGTATGATGCATCACGGAAGTACATTACCCCCACCCCCTTTGCTAGAGCGTGGCTCCAATATAGATCTAACATTTAGTTGCCACTTTTTCAGGTTGTGAGACGGGTCTTTACGGTCAAAATTGTGAACTTCAGTGCGGCTTCTGTGCGAATCAAGCGCCCTGTTTCGGGCGGTATGGGACTTGCCAAAGTCATTGTGAGCCTGGATATAAATTTCCGTTATGCAAAACAGGTCTGTCCTTAGGTTTCTGTGAATAACTAATATCTTCCATCATCATTATCATCATCATCATCATTATTATTATTACTATTATTATTATCATTATTATTTGACTTTTTACCAAAAGCGATAAAGTTTTTGGACCTGGCCAAAGCCGAAGCATTTGCAGGCGACAAGTTGAATGTGCCTAAAATGGTAGAAATGTTTTGTGAAAGGGTAGAGGGTAGAAATCATTGGAGGAAAAGGAGAAAAATGCCACCTTCTTCCTCAGGGTCGTTTAAACTAACGGTAATATAAGCCAAGGGTTAAAAAGTCACAAAACAGCATCGCTCGGAGTGAACAAATCAAAGTACTGAGCGCACTGTGATATGGTCTTTGTATTTCAGTATTAACCCTTAACCTGCCAAATAAGTGAAATGAAACTTTCAAGCCGATAGTAAAAATCAAATTTTGCTATTTCAAAAGATGTTTTTTTGGGGGGAGATATCTCATTATCGGACAGTGTAGATCAAGATCAGACAGCACGCTCTGTGCAGTCTGATCTTAATCTACACCAGTCCACAAAAGGTCCTTAAGTGGTGCTTAGCAGCCAAATGGTTAAAGCCAGAAGCAAATAGATCATAAAACTCAATATATTAGTGAATCAAAAAGCATTCTTAGACTTGGATTGGATCGTTTCAACTGTAACTAATCATGCAAAAGTGTTTGGTTGACCACCATGCAACAGTGAAGAGTAATTCTCCACTCCCACTGAGGGAAATAGCACAGCACTATCATATAGTAATGGTTCTACTTTCAAGAGACATGAAATTACATGTACTGCGCCATTGACATGACAATGGAACGTAACAATTGCAATTGAACAATTCCTAACCACGGCTTTACACATACCAGTGTGGTGTCTGTGGTTGTGAGGTAGGGCGTCGGCCTCGTAACCATAAGGTCCCGAGTTCGATTCCCAGGAGCGAGTGCCAACTTCAGGATTGTTCATTGGCCCACACATTCGGTGCGAGTCCTGGTGTAGTTTCAAGGTAACAGAATCGAGAGAGATTGGTATAAGTTGCGAGAACTTTTTTCTCAGTCGATGTAAAATAGGTATGTTTAAAACTAAAACAGATATCCCAGAAGAACTGCGTGAATCCATTTCCATTTTATTTTATAGTATTCTGAGTAGTAATTGCGGACACAAAAGTTGCCATCACATTTTAAGTTCTTTTACAATTTAGCCTGTGACCCCTATACATGGGGAATCAACTGTAATATGACGTGCGGTAAATGTAGGAACGACGAGCCATGCGATCAGGTTGCCGGATATTGTCCAAATGGTTGTGGATTTCGCATACAAGATACAGAGCTCTGCGATAAAGGTAAACATCTCCTTTCTTTTTTGTGAACTGAATTTCACTACATTATACTTCCTGAATAACGTCTGGCAGACGAGAGATAATGCAGTCTCAAAGTAATTTCGATAAATTCTACCAATCTGTCTAAATCTACACCATTACATAATAGTTGTATGCATACGATTTATTCTTTCCCCCACCCCCTTTCGAATAATCTTAATATCCTAAGGCGACAAACAATAGAAATACTCGAGGAAAAGAAAGCAAATGTTGTTTTAAATCGCGTTTTTTCGGCTAAAAGTATGACTTGCAACTTACAAAGGCTTGCATTTTTTGTGTGGAGTCCACAATCACGGACAAAAGCAATTTCAGCTCTTTATATGAGCCATGCTCTTAATGCATCTGCAAAAAGTATCGACCAGGTCAGCCTGCGCAGTCCGCGCAGGCTGACCTGGGCCGAAACTTTTCGCTATTCGTCATTTCTCTATATCTCAAAGGACCAGTCTACCTCATGATTCTGTCGGTTGTTAGACAAAGTGGATTTTGTGGATCCCTAATTATGTGATGTCTTCCTTGGTACAGTGCATTACAAAGATGCATTAAGCCCCTTTCTCACAGAGCATGGTTTATATAAATTCGGCCTCTTTCAATGGCTAAATACACAGTCTGCCGAAACTCAGACAGGTTTGTTATCTTACAAGGTTGACCAAACAAGCGGACGAAATAGATCCAAGATCAGACTGCACGTTCTGTGCAGTCTGATCTTGATCTTTTCCGTCCGAAAAAAAAAAAAAAAAACCTGTTTTCGCCTTTGGCGCTGAAAGGGTTTAGACAGTGTTACATACAATTGTTAACATTTACGCGATTAGGTTGCGAGACTGGGTTTTACGGGCCGAACTGTAACCTTTGCGGGAATTGTGTGGGGCCATGTGATTCCAACACAGGAAGTTGTACACAGTGTCTTCCTGGTTACCAGCTTCCATTTTGCATGAAAGGTATGTTTGTTTGTTCAAACCGTGTTTTACTACAATTTCAATACTATTTAAATAAATTTTTATTCGTATCGCGGTGACAACATACATGTACTTATTAGTGTCCGTTTTCTTGCTGGCACAAGTATCTCGTTGGGGACAATTTGTTTGTGGTGCACGTAAACAAATTGCAGGAGACGACGTTGAAAAAAATAGTTGTAGACTATATAGAAATTGTGGATGAAGGGAAATTGCTCGCCTTAGGGCTGTTTTCGTTTTGCCAAAATGCTTAAAAATTGGTCAGATGCAAGACAAAAAGTCGTCCATAGCAGGTAATGTTTAATCAAATTCTATAGTGTTTTGGTGATGTGTCAGTTTTAAACCGTCTAGTGCCATAAGCGAAAACAGGGGCTTTTGCGGACGGCATAGACCATGATCAAACTGCATATGACGTGCTGTCTGATCTTGGATCTGTATCGACCGCCTGTTTGGTCAAGCCTTAACCATAAAAACGTTTCTGATTTTCTGTGTATTGTATTTTCAGCCCGTCGAAAGAAGTCGAGTTTATAAACTGAAAGAGTCAATCTGAGCCCGTACTCACCAACTGTTCTTAGGAACATTCTGAGCCCTATACTCCAGAGTTTTCTAAGTTTGAAAGTAACACAGCTTCTGACTGGCTAAAACATTTGGTTTAGCTAATCAGAAGTTGTGTTAGTTTCAAATTCAGAAAATCTTGGAGAATTAGACTGAGGGTCTTCTAAGCAATGGTTGGTGAATACGGGCTCTGGATTTGGGTTTCTGTGTGCTTTTAGTTCTTTGTAGTCACAGCCTGGGTCCGTATGCACAATCCATTCTAAAGAACACTCTTAGTTTTGTTGGCAAGAATTTTCTGATTTTGAAAGTAACACAACTTCTGATTGGCTAAACCAAATGGTTTAGCCAATCAGAAGTTGTGTTACTTTCTTAATATAGATTCAGACTAAGAATGTTCATAAGAATGGTTGGTGAATACGTACCCGAAGGCCTTACTGACCAACCGAGTTCTAATTCTAGCTTCCAATACGCGTCATCTATCTGACGTTCTGTCCCAGAGAACCAGATGGTAATTTAGAATCAGAACGACTCTTGGAACGCTTGTAGAGTACGGCCTTTGCTTTCATTTATGTTTTAACAGAATGTCTTCCCGGAAACTATGGGACAAACTGCATGTCTTCTTGCGGGCACTGTAAAGATGGCAGAGCGTGTAACCACGTGACTGGTGAATGCCCGGATGGCTGCGAGAAGCCGTGGACTGGAAATCTATGTGACATTGGTGAAACTTCCCTTATTTAGCTTTTATAGCCAGAATTGTCGAGTTCTTTTAGTCATTACATGTACCTCTCTTACAGACGACTTCTTGTGGTGGATTTTTTTTTTTTTTGAAAACTTTGTGGCAAAAGAAGAAATTTTTCGTAACAAACACTTTATCCTCTAATCATATTTTTGTACGTGTTTATGCTAAAACCCCTTTCTCATGTTGGTAATTTGAATTCTTATAGAAAATAACTGTCGGTCTAACGAATACAAATTTGAGGTACCGACATTACTATTTCAGCTACAGAAAGCCATTCGTTATTCGGTCCACCACGTCGAGACCAGGGTATAATGGCGGTGGTGGGACTCGCACTTGGCGGTATTGGAGCGTTCGTGTGTATGGGCATCATGTTGATAGTGTTGGCAATGTTCTGTTGGAGGAGGTATGACGACAACATATTTTTCATCATGGTTGGCCACAATTCCATTTAGAAAGTTTTAGTGTAGCAATATCTAATTGATTAATTGATGGAATGGTACTATACGCCGCTTTCAACACTATTTCAGTCATATCACGGCGACAGGGCACATCTTCATGTATACAATCATCATATTTATTTATGGCAATGACTGGTGGTAGGAATGTCATTTTTTTAAGTTGACCCTTTACCAAACAGTCCCGAGTTATAACGAACGTGAAGAAAGAAGGCCATTGTGAAAACATTGTGGGAAAAGGAGAAAATGCTGGTAACCAGCTGGTATGCAATCAAAGATACGAAAGTCATTTGAGTAACATTTATATTGTCATCTACACTTTCTTTCAATTTGGTTGAGCCCAAAATTTTGACGTGTGGTTAAGAGTTAAGCCTAATCCAAGCTGAATTGGAAATTCAACGGAATCAAACTTCGTTTAACCCTTTACCACACAATCCCGAGGAAGAAGCCTTCTGAAAACTTTGTGGGAAAAGGAGAAAATGCTGGTTACCAGCATTTTCTCCTTTTCCCGTGATGTGTTCTACCCTATCAAAGACAAATTACGTCATTTGATTCACATTTCAATTTTCGTCTGCAAATGCTTTCGATTTGGACCAGTCTATATTTTTGTCGTTTGGTAAAAAGTTAAATTCAGTCACTGTCTTTCTTTACATAATGAGCAAAGTAAAGTTTCTATGATCGATTGGAGATTCAAAGAATCAGACCAAGATCAGCCAGTACGATTTCCATTAAAATAGGGTTAGAAGCAATGTTAAACAGCATCAAGTCTTTACTTTTGTAGTAGTGAAGAAGTAAAACGGGTATTGTCATTGAGTAAGAAGGATCAAAAAAATGCCAAGTGAGGTCTGTCTCAGCAAGACTATCTTCAGAGTTGCAGCAGACGACAAATGAAATGTGGCTTTATTGATGAAATTTGTCTCTGAAAGTGTAGAAACATAGTGGGAAAAGGCCCCACAATGTTTTCAAAAGCCTGTTTCTTCAGAGTCGTTAAACTTGTGAAGTAACATGAAAAAGGGGCGTTCTAGGATAAAGTAAATCATGGCTTTAATCTTTTACCACACAATCTCGGGTTTTAACGACCCTGGGCAAGATTGCTTTTTGAAAACATTGTGGGAAAAGAAGAAAATGCTGGGTAACCAGCATTTTCTTCTTTTCCAACAATGTTTTTTTTTACCTTTTCATAGACCAGTCCTGTTATCTGAGCCACATTTAAAAAATTGTCTGCTTTGAATTTAGCAGAGCTTAAAATTGTGTCAACTGGTAAAGAGGTAAAACACGAATATCTTTAGTAAAAGGTCCTAAAGGGCTACATAGGTCAGTGGCTTTAACCCTCTACCAACGACAAACTTCTTAGACTTGTCCAAACAGAAAACCTCTGCAGACGACAAATTAAATATGACTCAAACAACGGCAGCTCTCTTTGCAAGGATAGAAAGCATTGTGGTTACCAGCATTTTCTCCTTTTCCAACGATATTTTCAAAAGCCTTCTGTTCCAGCGTCGTTAAAATTCGAGATCTTTTTGTAAAGGGCTTAACTGCCTAACGTTACTCTTCACCAAACATTCCGTTGTTTGTTATATCGACCCTGAGGGCAAAGATCTGTTAAAAACATAGTGGAAAAAGGAGAAAGTGATGAGTACCAGTTTTTTTTTTTTTTCCTTTGGTGTGGGAGGAGCTATCTTTTGCATTTTGAAGTTGAATGCACTTCCGTGGTTTTTTTTTAACTATCTTTTCACAGAAAGGTAAGGAAACGTGAGGAAGACTTGAAGTATAAAAATTACATGGTCCGCCACCAACTTGGAGTGGAGAATCAATCTGACGACTATCTTAACGACGACCAAACGACATTTTAACCTGTGGAAAAAAGTTCATCTAACACCTCTTGATATTGTTCTGAATTGTATAGTGTGAAGTTTATGACAGACTGTATGAGTGTGTACATTGTTATAACTGTTACTGAGAGGAAAAATTTTACAAGCAAGGTGTTTAAATATATGAGCCATGCTCAGGGAAAAGGGGGCTTCATGCAACTGCAACACGTATCGCCTCATGTCAGCCAGTGCAGTCCACCCAGGCCGACATGGGTCGAAACTTTTTGCTACTGATAAATTTTTATGCATGACCAATGACAATTTTAGCTCATGATTCAGTCGGTTGGGAGAAAAATTGGTTTCATGCATCTATAATCATGTATTTATAAAATGCATCACGGATATGCATTAAACCCCTCTTTGTCAGAGCACTGCTCAATCATAAAATTTAGACATCACGTGATCAGGGGACATAGTCAGCAAGCTTACTACACAGCGTTTTAATTTTGAATTTGAATGGAACGAGAAATAAGAGAGAGGTGTGCATAGTGAACATGGAGATACATGTATTAGCGAAGGTTGATAGTTTAGTAGATTTATGTCTGAGTCAAATGAAAAGATGAGATACTATAAACAGTAACAAGATGGCGCCTTTTACTTCATTTAAATTCCCATTGTTTGGATCTAAATAGGCGCACTTACTACTACCATAGTTTGAAATCGTATTAGACTAGAAAAAAATGTG
Organism: Tridacna gigas; assembly: GCA_945859785.2. Classification (NCBI taxonomy): domain Eukaryota; kingdom Metazoa; phylum Mollusca; class Bivalvia; order Cardiida; family Cardiidae; genus Tridacna; species Tridacna gigas. The sequence goes on along the minus strand of OX244033.2, from coordinate 26,624,785 downwards.
TTAATCATCGAATTAAAATGTTAGAATCTTGCACCATTCGAAGGATGCAGCTATAAAATATCTATCAACGTTTTCGCACTGTTTTTGAAAACAACGGACAGTCTTTCTAGAAAGGAAAAAGTACCACCTGAATGAATGCGTAGAAAAAAAATCCAGCTCGGAAAAATTTCCTTCTTGAATGAGAACCTTCAAACAGGCGACTGCCGAAATTGCTTCCTTTTTTTTTTTAGCTTTTTGTAAACAAATATGCAATATTTCCGTGGTAATATATATGAATACGTTTACAATTTTTGACTACTTACAATTATAGTCCGAGAACTTATGTTTGGCTTAATTACGTAAAGGAGTCCAGGCTAAAAGGTTTGAAGGTACATAGTTTCTTAAGTAAAATAGTGTGCTGAAATCGAAAATAAAAGTCCTAAATAATTGATTCATGAGCGACACCGGCCTAGGTAAACAATTACACAAGTAGTGCTCGAATTAATGTATCCTTACATGGCCTGCAACACACGAAAAGGGGCCTTCGGACATATATGCGTAAAAGTGTGTCGTCTCAGATCAGCCTGTGCAGTCTGTGACCAATCCGAGACGAAAATTCCCGTTTTTGTGCGATTTTCTGTTTCACAAAAGTCTCCTGTATGAAAAAATCTAAAGTAGTCGTAAAGTGCTGTCCCGGATTAGCCTGCGCGGACTGCGCAGGCTAATCCGGGACAGCACTTTACGCAATTGTCCGAAGGCCCCTTTTCGTGTGTTGCACGCCAATTATATGGTAACCCTAGCCGCGTTCTGCTCGCACTGGTGAACTCATTTCGATTTCCAACTAGATCTATCCTAAGATATAAGAAAGATTCAATAGCAATTCGCACACTTTGGATAATATTGGAAGTAGTTCTATCTTGATTTAACCTTGAAAAGAGGCGCAAAAACAGATTATTATTGTTGCATTTTTCCACACCTTGGATATATAAAAATGTTGAGAAATCACTCAACGTTGTTCTAGTTTTCGGTTTGAAGGAAAGAATAGAAAAGTTCAGCACAGAACGTGCAATCTTATCGGAATGTACACTATCCGATATCTTAATAAGGATTTCTGGAGTACACTTGATGTTGCAATATTTGGCCCTTTACTGCTAACTGAGGGTGTCCAAAGCCCTTTAGCTGCTAAATAAATTAAATGGTTTTTTCAACCAATGATAAAACTCAAAATGTTTGCGATATAAGAATTCTTTTCGCGCGAAAAATTTCATGCTAATGGACAGTGCGGATCCAAGACCGGACTACATTTCTGCGCATTCTGATCTTTGATCGACCCTATCCGTAAAAGCACATAGACTTCCGCTGAGCAGTCTAACAGTTAATGTCTTTAATAGTTTACTGGCTAAGCTATTGCCTGCTACATGCCCTATTTGGGATCCCAAATGTTTGTGATTCATTCTTTCTGCACGAAAGAATTCATTGCGATGGAAAATGTAGATCCAAGATCAGACTACGCAATCTGTGCTGTTTTATCTTGGATATACACTGTCCGCAAATGCGCATGAGTCTCGCGTAGCAGCCGAAGAGTTAATTTCTTCAGCAGTTTAACAATCAAGCTTCGTCCTGCTGCACCGATGCCTTATGGGTACAAATAAATACGGTATGCATCAATTGAAGGTGAACCGTTTCCCTAACGTGAAGTACTTCCTTAATGGTTTCTGTCATCCTCGGCTCTCCCCAGCAAGCCCCGTATCCGATCCTTGGCTCAACCATCATACTGTTGGGCAGGCAACAGAATATACTGCAGCTGTAAAACATGGCGGTTGTCATGTTTCCGGCATTTTTGGCCTGCTCAGAATGTGGCGAAAAGTCCATGATCATTATCTTACCTCCGGGTCTCAAAACCCTGGCCATTTCAGCCAAAGCTTTCTTTGGGTCAGGTAGGTCGTGCAAACAGTCAAAAGCCGTGACGAAATCGTACTTTCCGGTCCAGTCAGCCTTTAGATTATGAACGTCTCCTCGCTCGTAGATAAGATTAGTTAAACCTTTTCTCAGGGAGTGTTCTTCCGCGAGTTTCAAAGGTTTTTCGCAAAAATCCAGACCTTTCACGGTGGACTTGATGTACTTCGAGGCGAGGACTCGAGTGAACTCACCGCTTCCACAACCAATATCCAGAACAAGGAGACCCGACTCTATAAAAATAGCAACTACACGTACATGACGAGTTTTTACTCGACGAGAGAAATTTAGACTAGGTCTTGTTCTAATTGAGGGCCATTACAGACGGAAAATTTAATGTAGCCCAAAATGTTTGATTTGATATATTTTGAACGGGTAGAAAATATTGTTGGAAAATGATAAATGTTGGTAACAAGCATTTTCTCCTTTACCCAATAACTTCCTGTTTTGCGTCGTAAAACTGTAATCGTTTGGCACAGGGCCTATAACCTTGGTAACGCCAACAAAAGAGGGACCAAGTATATATTACGAGCCATGCTTTGTGAAAGGGGGCTGAATGCATCTTCGAAAAGTGTCGAGCCATATCAGCCTGCGTAGTCCGCGCAAGCTAAAATGGGTGGAAACTTTTTGCCATTGGTCAATTTTTTTTCAAATCAAGGGGCCAATTTATCTCATGACTCAGTTGTTAGACAAAATGGATGTTATGTACATTGTATCTATATGTCGTACAACACACGAAAAGGGGCCTTCGGACATATGCGTACAAGTAATTCGTCCCAGATCAGCCTGTGCAGTCTGTGACTAATCCGAGACGACACTTCCCGTTTTTGTGAGATTTTGTATTTCACGAAAGTCCACTGTATGAAAGAATCTTATGTAGTCGTAAAGTGCCGCCTCGGATTAGCCTGCGCGGACTGCGCAGGCTAATTCGAGACGACACTTTACACAAATGTCCGAAGGTCTCATTTCGCATGTTGCGGGCATATGATGTCTTACTCGGTGCAATACATTACGGAGATGCACTGAACCCCCTTTTGTCAGAGCATGGCTCACTATGTACATGTAGTCATTTGAACAATCTTTGCCGAGCCCTCGGTAGCTCAGTCCGTAGCGTACAGGACTTGAGAACAGGAGGTCGCTGGTTCGATCCCCAGCTCGGCCAATTTCTTTCCGAGGATTGATGATAGTCATTGCGACAGGATTCATTCCTCTCTCACCGCTGACCACTGTTTCGACGATGTTTATGTGGGAAAGCAGCCAGTGGCTTGGAAAGAATATTGTGCTTAGCACTGGTAAAAGAAACTCCAGGAAAACATGGATAGGTGGACTGGCCGCCGCGATATAACTGAAATAATGTTGAAAACGACATTAAACACCATACAATCAATCATTGAACAATCTTTGAACTACCCTCACTTGATAAACATGGCTCATTTGGATTAGTCACGCCATTTCGGTCATATAAATTTAACATTGAATACACACAAAAATAAATATTTTGTGGTTTGAAAAAGTAGGCTTCTATGAAAGATGATACGAGTAAGTGAAATAGATATAAGCCATGCTCTGTGAAATGGGACGAAATGCATCTGCGAAAAGTATCGACACAGGTCAGCCTGCGCAGTCCGCGCAGGCTGACCTGGCCGAAACTTTTCGTTATTGATCAATTTTCTGTATGTCGAAGCGCCACTCTATTCTACCTCATGATTCAGTCGGTTGTTTAAAAAAAATGTCTATTATGGATCCATAATTTTGTGATGGCTTGATAGGTAAAATGCATCGGGGAGATGCTTTAAACCCCCTTTTGCCAGAGCGTGGTTCATATATGTTAAATAGCAAAAGGATGGAGTTTTAAATACAGACCAAGTTTCTTAAGAAAGCCCGGCTCTTCTTCTTCCAGCGCTGGCAGAATAGACTTAGTCAAAAAGCCCTCGGCTGTAACTTTACGGAAACCACCGAAGAATTTCCAGAAATCTTCGTCGGTGTCGTAGTCATGACCTTAACATGAAAAAGGGGCGTTCTAGGATAAAGTAAATCATGGCTTTAATCTTTTACCACACAATCTCGGGTTTTAACGACCCTGGGCAAGATTGCTTTTTGAAAACATTGTGGGAAAAGAAGAAAATGCTGGGTAACCAGCATTTTCTTCTTTTCCAACAATGTTGTTTTTACCTTTTCATAGACCAGTCCTGTTATCTGAGCCACATTTAAAAAATTGTCTGCTTTGAATTTAGCAGAGCTTAAAATTGTGTCAACTGGTAAAGAGGTAAAACACGAATATCTTTAGTAAAAGGTCCTAAAGGGTTACATAGGTCAGTGGCTTTAACCCTCTACCAACGACAAACTTCTTAGACTTGTCCAAACAGAAAACCTCTGCAGACGACAAATTAAATATGACTCAAACAACGGCAGCTCTCTTTGCAAGGATAGAAAGCATTGTGGTTACCAGCATTTTCTCCTTTTCCAACGATATTTTCAAAAGCCTTCTGTTCCAGCGTCGTTAAAATTCGAGATCTTTTTGTAAAGGGCTTAACTGCCTTACGTTACTCTTCACCAAACATTCCGGTGTTTGTTATATCGACCCTGAGGGCAAAGATCTGTTAAAAACATAATGGAAAAAGGAGAAAGTGATGGGTACCAGTATTTTTTTTTTACTTTTCCACAAAGTTTTTTACCCTTTCAAGAACAAATTGAGTCACATTTTGATTTTGTCGTCTTCAAATGCTTTTGATTTTAATTTGTCCAAGATTTTGTCGTTCGGTAAAGAGTAAATTAGTTCTTGTATCCTTCAATTAAACATGGAAACATAGATTAATTAAACTCTTTTAGTGCTAAGTCTGCTGTAAACAGCTGCAATTACAAGCCAACAGAACTCCCCCCCCCCCAAAAAAAAAAAAATCCTTCTATGGGCTTGACCTAGTGACCTAGCCTAAGTCCAGGCGATATTATTTTTGACTATAAACCTGTAATCTTTCCGGCTAAGAATACATAGGTCTCACACGGATAAAATAACACACACGTCAGAAATAAAAAAAAAAAATTCCGTATCTACACAGTGTCAAATATGGTTTCAAATATGGTATGATGACGTTTCTCGTGCACGGAATACGCATACATCGATTTGCGATTTGATTTGTCAAAATGTTACGCTATGATATTCATCGGCCATTCGTTAAAACGAAGTCATTACCGACTGATCCATTATTTGTTTGATTTTGTTTACCGTTTTCGAATAATATGTTAACAATTGCAATATTTTGTCATTGAAAGTTGTAGGTATATGATAAAAGGAATATTATGTTGTAGTAACTTTCCTAGTTCTTGTATTTGCTTCTCGCAGCGTAAGAAAAACTTTTACATCTCGCTCGACCTTCGGTCTCGCGCGATGTCGAAATTTTCTCACGCTGCTCAAAACAAAAACTAGAAAAGTTACTACAACATAATATCCCGTATTTATCGCGGTCACCTTTCACGATCTATACATATTAGCTGCGCTCTGCGAAGAGAGGCTTAATGCATCTGCTAAAAGTATCGACCCAGGACAGCCTGCGCAGTCCGCGCAGACTGACCTAGGCCGAAACTTTTCGCTGTTTGTCAATTTTCTGTATCTCGAAGGACCAGTTTACTTCATGAAGCTGGTTGTTAAAAAAGTGGCTTTTATGCACACCTACTTAGGTGATGGCTTGCCTGGTATCAATCATGGTGGAGATTCATTAAGTACCCCTTTGCCAGAGCATGGTTCATGCCTATGGCAATGAACTAAAAATCGTTCCTTGATTATTACCATTTTTGACAGTAACGTCCGAATGTATAAATGAAAAAAAAAAATAATAATAATAATGATCGGCTTGGAACCTAGGCTAGGCTTGACCAAACGCGTGGAAGTTGTAGATTCAAGATCAGACTGCACTTTCCGTGCAAAGCGATGCTGATCTAGGTCGTTTGCGAAAGCCCATATTTTTGCTTTTGGCGTTGAAAAGGCAAAACAAATAAATAAAATAAATAGATACATAGATTAATAAACAAAATAAACAAATAAATGAATAAATAAATGAATAACAGTTCCCCATATCCGTGATTTTTGAAACTAACTCTACATACGATTTATCTTACCCCAAGGCCCATTATTGTAGAAAGTTTGCTTTGTCCGTTCAAAGCGCCTAACCCAAGCAATCGCCCCGTATGCCCAGGTTGTTGTACTTCTGATAACATCGAAGTGTTCTTCAGGTATAAAGTATTGATCTCCATTTAGTTGGATGATCTCTGCTGCTACCATACAGCCCAGCCACTAACGGACATATCTGTCAAAAAAATCGAATTCTAATTTAACAGAAATATGATTATTGAAACTCTTTTGTAATTCATTACGCAGATAATAATGAAAAGAAACCACACCATCAAATGCCGTTTTCCCCCATTGTTTTACATTGTTGAAAGGTGACACGTGTATTTTCAATTAGATACATAAGAGTCATACTCTGCGAAAAGAGGGCTTAATGGATCTGCGAAAAGTATCGACCGAGGTCAGCCTACGCTATCTGCGCAGGCTGACCTGGGCCGAAACTTTTCGCTATTGGTCAATTTTCTGTATGTCCACGGACCATTCTACCTCATGTCAAAGACTGTTGTTAAGAAAAGTGGCAATTATGGATCCATAATTATGCGATGGCTTGTATCATACATCACGGAGATAGATTAAGCCCCCTTTTGCCAAACCGTGGCTCATATATACGTATTTCTTAAAATTAGATGTACATGTAAATGCAACTCTTTGTTGGAAAAGGAGCATTACATGTAGACTGTACAGTAATAGGTTACAGAGTAACGCAAAAAATTATTAAGGTAACAATAGTTGCCAAAAATAAACAAAGCGGGTGTTAAAATGCATTAAAATTTAAATGATACCATTTAAAAGTATGGAAGTTGTAGTGAAGACGACAATGTGTTATTGTACAGTCGGTCCAAGTGTTTGTCGCTGGCAGAGAAATTAATTTTAAAACCAGGTCACTCTATCATTTGTCTATTTTTGCCCGATCTTAAATTCATTTTTCTGCCTGCAACTAACACTTGGACCAATCACACCATAACAGATTGTCATCTTTACAATATTTTCCATACTTTCAAATGGTATGATTTAAATACATTTTAACACCTGTATTGATTTTTAGCCGCTGGTGGTCCTTAAATTACCAAATAGTTCAAGAAAACGATTATCGCCTATCATATCCATTTGCAAAGTTGTGACTAGATGTCACAAGGTATCAATTAAAGGTAGCAACCCTTGGATATTGGTGTCATAAATGGGTTCGCATACAGGCCCGCAGAGGCCCGCACAATAGACACGTGCATATCTTTTACCAATCACAAATTATATACTATTTATTCATCCTACATTATCACCAAGAAGTAGGTAAACAAACAAGCCTTGGATTGCAGGGCGTGAGCTCCGTACAGTCTTGCTTTTTTTTTTTGTTAAGGGTTACCCTTTAAAGGCGTCTTTTTTTATTTTTATTTTGCTGCGAATTAAGATTTTTTGCTAGACATTAATAAACACTACAAAATATATTAACTTATACCAGCAAGGAAACTGGACGGTTGCATGTAGTAATGAGGTGCAAATTCGGCGTTCAAATGACGGTTGATCGCTATGTTACTGGCGACTGCGTTTAATTTAATTCATTAATGTATGTGAGGGGCAAATCTATATATATGAGCCATGCTCTGTGAAAAGGGGGCTTCATGCATTTGCAAAAAGTATCGACCAGGTCAGCCTGCGCAGTCCGCGCAAGCTGACCTAGGCCGAAACTTTTTGCTATCGGTCAAATTTCTGCATGTCAAAGGACCAGTCTACCTCATGATTTAGTCGCTTGTTAGACAAACTGGATTGTATGGATTCCTAATTATCACGTCTTGCTTGGAACAGTGCAGTACGGAAATACATTAAGCCTCCTTTTGCCAGGGCATGGTTCATATGTATTTTCAGGCACATAATTTTCAGCAGCAATTATTCCTTTTCCGACGATGATTTTTGCCGAAAAAGGAAAGAAGGTATATAACCACTCACAGAGACACAGAGGAATCTTACCTTTCTCTCATGTCCACAAAGTCGGCAATTTCATGGGAGGTCATCGGTTTGTTTTTCTCCATTATCAAATCGAAAAGTCCGAGTTCGTTCCCAAAACATACGGCAACCAGCGTGAACCCCTGACTATTCATATTCCAGAGGTGTTTCTCCAGTTGTTTGGCGTCCATTTTGATCGATACTTGCCGGGCTCTCAACAAGCGATTGCTCGTAATTTATCTTTATCATTCAAGTTATTTAACTTTTTACCACACGATTCTCTAATTTTTGATGAGCCTGACATGTTTTTTTTTTTTTTAACATTTTAAAGGAAAAGTACAAACGCTGGTAACCAGCACTTTCTCTTTTTCCCCACAATGTTTTCTACCCTTTCGCAGACAAATTTCATAATGTGAGCCACGTGAGATTTGTCACCTGCAAGGTGCTTTTAATACAAATTAAGGCTAAAAAAAAATTTCGCGGTGGTGTGATAAAAGGTTAAGACAACAATTTTTGGTCCAGCTCACAAATTCAAAGTTAATGAAACACTCCAAGCGCCTAGCTAACTGCATAAACTTTCAAGAAATGCAAGACAAAAACAAAAATCTTGACAGCTTATCTCTCGAATTTTTTGTAATTATATAAAAAAGAAATTTGTATTTCTATGAATTCGATGATTCGTTATCCGACCTTGACTGTTACAATAAAAACGCACGCATGCACATTAACACAATGTAATACGATGCAATTGGGTCGTTAAAGGGGCAGCGTCATATACAATGACGATTTCGGTTAACTTTGTCGCTGTCAAGTATTTATTTCTTAGCCAAACGACAGAATTTTAGACTCGTCGAAATTGAAAAGTTTTGCAAACGTCATATTATAAGTGGCTACATTTATGCAATTTGTCTCTTAAAGGGTAGGAAACATTGTGGAAAAAGAAGAAAATGCAGGTTTCCGACAGTGTTTTTAAAATGCTTCTTTTCTAAGGTTGTTAAAACTCCGAATTGTGTGGTAAAGGGTTTAGTCCGCGTTTTTTTTTAAAAGATCTGACTGAACAGTATCTGCTGTCTGACCTTCGTGCATGCCAGTCGAAAAAAGCTGGTTTTTTTTTTTTAAGTCGCTTTTGTGAGTAAAGAACTTAAGTCTTGGGGAAATAACCCTTAGGCTGCTAAGCGCGCCTCACTGACCTATTTCAAACAGTGTAGATCAAGATCAGACTGCATAGAACGTGCAGTCTGATCTTGGATCTACACTGTCCGATAAGGAGATACTTTTATTCCAAAAAATAAGTTTGAAATAGCATCTTTCGGGTTTTTATCGTCGGTTTGAAAATTTCATTTCACTTATTTAGTAGGCTGAGGGTTAAGGGCAAGAATAACGCTTAACCCTCTACCGCACAATGCTGCCTTTTAACGACCCTTGGAAAGAAGCTTTTTGACAACATGTGAGAAAAGGAGAAAATGCTGGCAACCAGCATTTCTCCTTTTCCCACGATGTTTTCTACCCTATTAAAGAAAAATTGCACCAGTTGATATTGTCGTCTGCAAATGCTTTCAATTTGGACAAAGCTAAAATGTTGTTGTCTAGTAAAGGGTAAAAGCGCATTTAACAACATAAAAGCCTTTGTGGACAGTATTATATAAAATCTCGTGAACATCATCGGTAATATTTTCACGAGTGGCGCAGCCACTCGTGAAAATATTACCGATGATGTTCACTCGATGAAATAAATTTCGATCTTTCACCGAAAAAAACAAATATCCTCTATTTATCTTTTGTTTGGTTCATTTGGCGCTGTACGGGTTAATAACAATATTTCTTTCTCAAATAATGTCGCTCTTAGTTCATTTTCTCTAATGACCCTCGTACTCGCTGCACAATTCAAAATCCAATCGGCTACATATGAGGACATGTTTGAACTGGTCGCCGTTGTAGATATACATATACATTTGCTGTATCAGGGGAGGTAACCAATCTAGGACATGTTACGATCAACGTATAAATACACAATTCGGAAAACCAGCCCACCTAATTCGAAGAAATTTTTCGGTCATAGTATCAAATACAAAACTCAAAATCTAACCGGCTACATCTGACGACATCTTACGACCATTGTAATAAATACACGATTCAGAAAACCAGCCTGCCAAATACAACTTTCGACTATAGTATCAAATGCATACCTAAAAATCCAACCGGCTAAAATAAAACCGACATCTAACGACTATTGTAATAAATACACGACTCAGAAAACCAACCCGCCAAATATGACATCTTTCGACCACAGGGATTTTTAGCGTTTTTTATGTTTTACATGTATATATAATACAAGGGATGCAACTGACATTATCGGCAAAGTCTACTTGTCATCACAAAAACACAAGTTACTTCGTCAATATTATAGATAATCACACAAGGTCTACTTTATCTAGCTCATTACACATTTTTCTAGCGAAAAATAACGTGGTTTCATGACTAAACGTTCAATGATTTGTGCTACAGAAGCCGGTTTCTCGACAAATAGGTCGAAATTGTTTGGTCCGACACGGGTTCGTTCAGTGCGCTTGTCAGAGTAAATCTACTATTCTGTACAAGATCACGGCCAAAATACTTATCGGTTTGACAAAACAAGTAAATACCTTTAACCAACCTTCGTTGTTTAATAGTAACACGAAGAATACAGCTCCAAATCGGAACACCGACCAATGAAATGCCTCGATACATTTTGATCACGTGACAATAATTATGGCTGCTTCCTTGAAATTTGAGTGAATCGATCAAACATCGGACGATTTGGAGCTGTATTCTTCGTGTTATTATTAAACAACGAAGGTTGGTTAAAGGTATTTACTTGTTTTGTCAAACCGATAAGTATTTTGGCCGTGATCTTGTACAGAATAGTAGATTTACTCTGACAAGCGCACTGAACGAACCCGTGTCGGACCAAACAATTTCGACCTATTTGTCGAGAAACCGGCTTCTGTAGCACGAATCATTGAACGTTTAGTCATGAAACCACGTTATTTTTCGCTAGAAAAATGTGTAATGAGCTAGATAAAGTAGACCTTGTGTGATTATCTGTAATATTGACGAAGTAACTTGTGTTTTTGTGATGACAAGTAGACTTTGCCGATAATGTCAGTTGCATCCCTTGTATTATATATACATGTAAAACATAAAAAAAACGCTAAAAATCCCTGTGCTTTCGACCACAGTATCAAATGCAGAACTTAACATCCAACCGGCTAAAATAAAACCGACATCTTACGACCATCGTAATAAATACACAACTGGGAAACCCGCTAAATACGATGGCAACTTTCGACCACAGTATCAAATGCAGAATGCAAAACCCAACAGCCAAAAACAACATCTTACGACCATCGTGATACATGTAAATACGAAACACAAAAAACCAACCGGCCAAATACGAGAAATACAAAGCTCAACCGGCTAGTTTCTGACGACAACTTATGACCATCGTAATAAGTGTACAAATTAGAAATACAACTGGCAAAATACAACATATTTCAACCATTTTAATTGCACAACTCAAAAGAACATACTCGAGAAAGAGACAGAGAAATGCTGTTAAACCATCGAACATTGTAGACAGAAGATCAGGCTACACGTTTTTGCAGTCTAATCCTGATCCTCAATGATTTCAAAGACAACTTAATTTTTTTTTCTGTATTTGAACTGTCAACTCTTTACCAAACGACAACATTTAAGACTTATCAAAATCTAGATCATTCGTACCCGAAATTTTGAATCCGGCTCAAATGATTGTATTTATCTATGAGAGGTTTGAAAACATCGTGGGAAAAGAAGAAAATGCTGGTTACCAGCATTTTCTTCTTTTCCCGCGATGTTTTCATAAGCGTTGTTCCTCAGGGATTTTGTGGTAAAGAGTAAAAACACAGTACATGTTTGGTAGACATTCAAAATGCAGTCGTCACTGTTATTTGAGTACACAAAAAAGATTTCAAACCTTTGCCTTTTGTATTTTTACCAAACCCATAACCAGTTAATCCAGTGTGTTAACAGCTCTAAACTAGAGCGGAAGAAAGCGTTTGGAAACTTTGTGGGAAAAGAAGAGAATGCTGGGGACAAGAATTTTCTCCTTTTCCCCAAATGCTTTCTACCCTTTTAAAGACAGATCTTTCATTGAAGTCATATTAAGTTTGCCGTCTGCAAACTCTTTTAATTTAGATTTCATGTAGGTATAACATTTTGTCGTTTGGTAAAGACTTCGCACGTGCATATTTTTTTTTATCATTATTCTAAAACGTGCACCTTTTGTACTTCTTTTATCGAATGAATTTGCGCTAATTTTTTTTTTCCAGATGAAGAAAACACGTGACTTGCTTTTGAATTACTGGCATGATTTCGGCGTAGCTGAATGTGCTGGATTTTTACCTACTTTTTGGTTCCGATAACAAATGAATGAATAGAAATTTGTGATTGGTCAAAAAAAAGTAAGCAAGTTTATTTTAAGCGCCCTGCCTATTTGCTGGCAAATTTACGCCCTCTATCTGTTTTTCATTTATATTCAGGAACGTTTTTTTTTTGTCGCCTGAGTTTTATAAATATTCTTTAACCCTTTACCAAACAATCGCGTTTTAAAACAGCCCTGGCAAATTTAGGATACCGGGATTTGCCTTTGATAGGATAGAAAACAATGTAGGAAAAGGAGAACATGCTGGCAATCCGAATTTTCTCCGTTTCCCGAAACGTTTTCAAAAACTTTCTCCATCAGGGTTGTTGACACTCGGGATCGTGTGGTAAAGGGTTAAATATCATGTGGAAAGAGGCCATCAAATTTTGTTTACTAGTATTTGGCACCCTCTGGGTTGAATGTTTACCAAACAATCTAATCTGTGTTTTCACGACCAAGAAGAATGCATTTGAAAAAATGGTATCTATCCTCTAACCTTTACCGCATGATCCCCAGTTTTAACGACCCTGAAGAAGATGGTTGTCGGAAAACAATTTGGAAAAGGGGAAAATGCTGGTAACCAGCATTTTCTTCTTTTCCCACAGTTTCTCATCAATAAAGGCAGAAATCAACATTTGAGCCTCGTTTGTTGTTGTTGTTGTTGTTGTTATTTGCAAGCTCTTTTGTCGAGGCCAAACTCTGGCTGGCTGGCTGGCTGGGCTGGGCTGGGCTGGGCTGGCCTGGCTTGGCCTGGGCTTGCCTGGCCTGGCTGGCTGGCTGGCTGGTTCTGCCTTCACGATGAGTTCAGTCAGATCACGGCGACAGCTAACTAAACCGGGTACGTCCTGGATGCCACCAGCACTAGACTGGGGCTCCATTGTGTGTTTCTAAAGGACACCCCCACACAAAACGCAGGTTTTCAAATAAGGATCGAACCCATGGCCTCCAGGTTACGAATCAAATCCATTACCACTTAGCCCCTGGAGGAACCCTACAGTATGATAGTTTGTAAGCAAGTCATGGTCGTTAAAACATAGGATCGTTTGATAAAGTTTGTTTGTTTGAGTTTAACGCCATTTCAACGTTATTTCATATATATCACTGCAGCCAGTGCACCTATCCATGCTTTTCTGGAGTTTTCTTTTACCAATACTTCGCACAATATTCTTCCCAAGCCACTGGCTGCTTTCCCAAATGACCATCGGCCAAACAATGATCAGCGGTGTGAGGGAATGAATCCTGTCGCAAAGACCATCATCAATCCTCGGAAAGAAACTGGCCGAACTAGGGATTCAAACTCGTTTGATAAAAGGTAAGGACACTTTACTGCACACTGAAAATATCTGTTTTCGTTGTGTAGCATGCTGAAAATTAGAAAAACACTCAAACAGCTGGTTGTCATAGATTAAAAAGCAATAAGACTCAAGCTGTTGCTAGGAGATGCATAAAATATATTTCTAACAATGTTTATCGACCTTCATGGTTATAGTCACCCTGAATGCCATCCCTTTACCAAAGGCAAAAATTTTGGACTTGTCCAAATTAAAAGCTTTTGCAGCAAACAAGGTAACTTTGACTCAAAAAGTGATTTTTGGAAAGTTAGAAAGCAGACGACATACTAAATGTTGCACATACATGTATTTGAATTTTTTTTTTTTCTTTGAAAGAGTAAAAAGCTTTGCGAGAAAAGGAGAAAATGCTGGTTTCAAACATTTTCTCCTTTTCCCACAACGTTTTCAAAATCTGTCTTTCTTCGGGTCGTCAAAACTAGTGATTTTGTGATAAAGTGTAAATGCTTGTTAGATGCTTTCTTTAAACGGGCCAAGCCCCGATAGCTCAGCTGGTAACGTACAAGGTTTAAATCTCAAGGGTCGCTGGTTCAAATCCCCAGCTCCACCAACTTTTTTTTACAGGAATATTGGTAACCATTGCGATAGGATTCATTCCTTTCTCACCGCTTAACACTGTTTCGACGATACTAATGTGGAAAGGCAGCCAGTGGCTTAAAAAGAATGTTATGCAAAGTGCTGGTGAAGAAAACTCTAGGAAAGCATGGACTACAGGTGCACTGACCGCCGCGATACAACTGAAATAATGTTGAAAACGGCATTAAACAGCAAACAAACCAGAACATTGTTTAAGCCGTGTCTTAGTCTTCCTTTTAACAATATGTCAGTCATATTATGGTGACGATTCACTCATTCATGTGTTTCCTAAGTCTGCAGAACCAAGCTGGTGATTTACAGTACCTTGCCAAAGGACGCACCTAAATGGCCAGCGCCGCCAGAGCAGAAGTCGATCTCAGGAATTATAAATCACAAGCCTCATGTCTTAACCCTTTACCACATACATCTTTATACGATATTGACGTTAAATGCTTTCAAAAACATCGTGGGAAAGTAAAATAAAAAAAATGCTGGTAACCCAAGAAAGTGCCATCGTTTCAGTCTCGTTTACAGTATCGTCTTGCAAATGCATTTAACCCTTTACCACATGATCCCAATTATTAACGACCCCGGGGTAGAAAACGTTTTTTTTTTAATGTGGGAAAAGGAGAAAATGCTGGTAACTAAATCACATTTAACCCTCAGGCTACTAAATGCGACTCAAGGACCTTTTGTATAGATTAAGATCAGACTGCAAAGAACGTACAGTCTGATCTTGGATCTACACTGTCCGATAAGGAGATATCTTTCCAAAAAATATCTTTGAAATAGCAAAATCTTGGTTTTTTTTTACTATCGGCTTTAAAGTTTCATTGCATTTATTTAGCAGGATAATGGTTAATCTGTCGTCTGCAAATGTTTTCAATTTGGACAAGTCTAAAATTTTGCCTTCTGATGAAGAGTTTCCACAAAACCAGGCGAGCGCTTAAGGCTGAAATACCTAGGCCCTTGCTGCGCCGAATTGTTGTAATGGGCTTTTTTAAGTAGGCAAACCAAATTAAATATTAAATGAGCCATGCTCTGGCAAAAGGGGGCTTAATGCATCCCCGTAATGCATTATATCAAGCAAGTCATCACAAGATCATGGATCCATAAAGTCCATTTTGTCGAACAACTGACTGAATCATGAGGTAGACTGGTCCTTTGACATACAGAAAATTGACTAAAAGCGAAAGGTTTCGGTCCAGGTCAGCCTGCGCGGACTGCGCAGGCTGACCTGAGTCGATAGATTTCGCAGGTGCATTAAGCTCCCTTTTTACACAGTATGGCTCATTTTTATTTCAAGGTTGTTTTGGCCAGAATATGTTACAAAGAAGCCAAATGTGTTGATCCAAGATCAGACTGCACGTTCTGTGCAGTCTGATCGTGATCTACACTGTCCGCACTATTTACTTAAGCCGGGTACGACACTTCTTAAAGGGTTAAACTCCAGAGCCAAACCATTCCCAGACAACGACATGATATAGTTTGGGGATTAAATCCTCACCTGCGGCTCTGATTTTCATAGGAGTGTCCTTCGGCAAGGCCCTCCAGAGTCTAAGCCTTAAATTTGTGTTTCCACGAAACACATGCATAAATGAAATGACACCGTGATATAATTGAGATACAGATAACTTAGGCGTAAAACACCGTTCAAATAAACCAGCTACCACTGTCTACCACATATTTCAATATAAAACATATTATCACGTTGTACGATAAACACGTGACCTACATAATACTCTTTATCATGTGTTAAGTTGAATGACCGTGCATATAGAGCGAACTTCTCCCTGAACGGTCATACACTGTGAGCTTTTGCAACAACAATGACGTCTTTTTTGGGCATTGGGTGTATGTCGGGCTCTTCCCTCGATGGGCTTGATATTTGCTGCGTGGAATTTACGGGCGACATTCAGTCTGATTTGTGGGGATTTAGGATAAACGTTGCGGAAACGGTTGACTACCCAGATACATGGAAAGAAACGCTCACAAATGCACCTACCTTATCAGGGATTGACCTGTTTAAATTACACGTGGATTATGG
Source organism: Tridacna gigas (assembly GCA_945859785.2). Taxonomy (NCBI): domain Eukaryota; kingdom Metazoa; phylum Mollusca; class Bivalvia; order Cardiida; family Cardiidae; genus Tridacna; species Tridacna gigas. The sequence continues at coordinate 26,608,376 of OX244033.2, read as the reverse complement.
GCATTTTATCGGTAAAACAGTGTCGGAATTTATATCAAAACACGAACTAGAGGACAAAGTACAGTTTATTTCTTCACATGGGCATTCAGTTTTTCACCAACCGGAAAATGGGTTCACATTTCAACTTGGCGAAGGGGAAGTGACGTCAACGTATTTCCGGGTTCCGTTTATATGTAACTTCCGGTCAAAAGATGTGTGTGTCGGGGGTGAAGGTGCACCTTTGGTTCCATGTGGAGAACGCTTTCTGTTCAGAAACAATGACATTTGTGTAAATCTTGGAGGTATTTCAAACATTGGCGTCAATGGCACTTCAGGTTATGACATCAGTCCATGTAATATCGTCCTGAATCGGCTTGCGTGTCGACAAGGTAAAAGTCTGCTCTTTGACAAAGATGGGGACATAGCCAGACGCGGAGAAATTATTCCCCGTATGTTAGAAGAACTGGAAACGCTGGCATTTTATCAAAAGTCACCGCCGAAGTCGCTTTGGAAAGAGTATATTGACAATCACATATTTCCAGTCTTGGAGGTCTGTATTGCCCTATTTCCTATTTCTGTCATGCTCAAAGAACTTTTCTAATATTGTCATATCTTGTGACTCAACCCTTTTCCGTGTTATTTGAAAGAAATAAATATGTTTAAAGTTAGAAATAATACTAACAAGTTATTTCGTTGAAATGATATCCCGCCCCGAAAAAGACCTTTTTGATAGAAATATATAAGAGGTACTGTGTGTTTGCATGTACACGTCGTGGCCTTTTTGTTATTGGTCCATAATGAAATTATACATTCAGCCCTCTTTTTCCATGAGATGGCATTTCATGAATAAAAGATATAATGATTGTCTGTGGCTTATGATAAACAATATAAATACATGTATGAAGTTTCATAAAATATTGTCCTGTCGTTAAAGAGATATTAGTCCACAATGGGGTAATACATCAAACCCCCGGTTTTTCCGTGAAACGGCATTAAATCATAGGAGTATATCGATGGACTATCACAAGGAACCCATGTATGAAGTTCCATCAGTTTTCGTCGAGGATTTTAGAAGCTATCTGTTCAGACGCACGGACTGACAGACGGACCAACGGACGAACAACACGAAAACTATATCCCTCCGCCTTCGGCGTAGGATAAATATCTGAATATACAGGTACTACTTACTCACTAGCTTACTATTTGATATGACAGGCTAAAGTATGACTCCCTTTATAAGTCAACCTTTTTCCCATTCATAACCATTTCTGCTTCGTCTGCCAGTGACAGAAACCGTTTTGACATATGAATCAAATTCTGTGTAATAATATTATGTTCACTTCCTGTTTCAATTTATGACCTTCTAAGACGATATATTTTTTGACAGCAGATTACTTTCAACATGTCCTTAGGTGTTTATGTTAATAATGCAAATCTTGAAATAGTATTTTCTACGTCGATGGCGGCGTTTTCTAACTTTTTTGCATTTTCGTTTACAAATCCTGTCGTTAATTCGCATTTTTGTCTTAACGCTCGTGAATAAATAAGTTGAAGAGTCGAAGGTCACTGATTTATATTTAAATCTTTCCAGGGTGAGGGTTATCAATTAGAAGACATCCTACGAACTGCCACAGAACATATCGCCCTTCGTGTTGCAGACGCCTGTAGAACAGAATTAAGCGCTCTCCCGAAAAAGCCAATCCACAAACCTAACATATTGCTGACCGGTGGCGGAGCATTGAATAAATTTCTAGTCGAGAGGATTAAACTTCATCTTAGTGGTACCGAGTGCGAGTTTGATACAGTTGACGGGATGACGATCAATTTTAAGGAGGCCTTGATATTTGCTTTTCTTGGCTTGCGCTGTCTTCTAGGGGAGGAGAACGTGTTCTGTGACGTCACAGGGTCACGTGCCAACAGCATGTCCGGTTCCATTCATCGGCCGCTGATGGTCGGGAAAATAAAACAACTTAGCCTATTAAGTCATTGAAATGAAAACTGACTGTTGGTTTACCGTTCATATGTCACTAGTCTAGATGTGAAAATTTTAGATCTGCCCAATTTCAAAGCATTTGCAGACGACATATAAAATGTAACTCGAAGAATGGAAATTTTCTATAGATAGAAGAAAACATTGTGGGAAAAATGGAAAACGCTGAAGATATTTAGAATGCCGACGGACCGAGAAACCGACCAACTGACACGAGCATAGTAATCATACCCTTTCTTCCTCAAAGAGGGCCATATTGTTTCATCATATAACTGCATTAACCCCTTAGACTGCCTCACAGTACCAAGTTTTATCGACCCCGAGAAAGAAAGTTTTCGAAAACATTGTGGGAAAAGGAGAAAATGCTGCCAACCAGCATTTTCTCCTTTTCCCGCAATGTCTTCTACCTTTCCAAAATCAAATTTCAGTTTTGGGTCACATTTATTTTTTCAGCCGCAGTTGCGTTCAATTAGGACTCGCCTATAATTTTGTTGTCTGATAAGGCGTTCAGTCGATTTCCAACTGTATTGAAAACGTAGTAGGAAAAGTACGAATTTCATGCTAAAAGTACATCGGTGCCGCATGCCTTAGCAAAAGCCGTACCATTATGAAAATTTTGTCATCCATAAAATTTTGTCCCCCGGTTATCGTACAACACTCCTGTCGCACGATTAGCGAACTTTGTACCATCTTACTGTGGTATGCGATTATTACACGAGTGCTATATGACATGACATGCCCGTGATAAAAGCAGCCCATTTATAATCTAATTGACAGACGTGAGCGCACGACCTTTGATAAAACGCAGCTTTGCATATTTCATCGAGTTATTCAGGCTATTAGCTACAAGAGCATAAAAAGTCGTATGGTTCATCAAACTTGAACATATATGGTAATCTTGAGAGAAATTGATTGTATGGCGTTTAAGGCCGTTTTAACTCTTTACCAAACGACAAAATTTTAGACTGGTCCAAATTGAAAGCATTTGCAGACGACAAACAAAATGTTGCACAAATTAGGAAATTTTTGTTTGAAAGGGTAGAAAACATTGTGGGAAAAGGAGAAAATGCTGTTTACCAGCATTTTCTCATTTTCCCACCATGTTTTCAAAAGGCCCTTTCCTTGGGGTCGTTAAAACTCGGGATTGTGTGATAAAGGGTTAAACATTATCTTAGTTATATCGTGTCGACCAGTGCACCCATCTATGCTTTCCTGGACCTGAAGTTTCTTTTTACATAACAGAACATGCTTCCAAAGTCACTGGCTGCTTTCCACATAACCACCGTCAAAACAATGATCAGCGGTGAGAGAGGAATGAATCCTGTCGCAATGATTGTAATCAATCGTCTGAAAGAAATTCGCCTAGCTGGGGATTCGAGCCAGCGACCCACTGGTCTCAAGTCTTGCACGCTACCACGGCTGGGCGTAATCTTGAGAGAGACATGTATGCTCGAGGCCTAAACATATATTTTTCACCATTAACCCTTGGGCTGTTATGCGCGACCCAAGAACCTTTTGCGGATAGTGTAGATCAAGATCAGACAGCACAAATGTGCAGTCTGATCTTAGATCTACAGTCTGATAAGGACATATTTTTCCCCTGAAAAATGTCTTCGAAATAGTAAAAATTCGGTTTTTATTATCGGCTTAAAAATTTCATTTTACTCATTGCCACTAGGGTAAGGGCCGACCCATTACTGTAGTGTATTGGCCATATTCGTAGAGACCTACCAAAAACTTAAGAAATTTACTAAAAGGACAGACCGTAGAAGGAAGGAAATGGGAATATCATTGGTGCCAGCGCAGGCGAAAAAATGTGGGAGAAAGAGAAATTGCTTATTACAAATAACTGTTCTTTTTGCCACAGTGTTTTCCACTATCAGATTTTCTATATGTGAACAATGAAGTGAATAATATAAACTACAAAAGGGTAAAATACGAACCATGCTCTGGCAAAAGGGGATTAAAAGCGCCTCCTTGATGCACTATACCGAGCAAGTCATCACGTAATTATGGATTCATAAAATCTATTTTGTCAAACGACCGACTGAACCATGAGGTAGACTGTCCTTTGACATGCAGGAAATTGATCCGTAGCAATACGTTTCGAACCAGGTCAGCCTATGCGGACCGATACTTTTTGCAGACCAATGAAGCCCCCTTTACACAGAGCATGGCCCATATGTGTTGTGAGGGGTGTTTTTTTTTTCTTTTATAATGTACTGGCGCATTCAAAAAGGAAATAAAAAAAAAAACACTACATAAGAAAATAAAAGATTTCAATTATCAATCTCTTGCTTTTGAAAGAATTCCAAACTATATTATGACAGCAGCTTACTTTTGCATGCCTTTCCTGGCTTCAGCTGATACTGGACTGGGGTTCTACGATTTCTTGCCCAAAGACACAGCAAGAAAAACCAGCACTATCTGCTGGGAAAAAACCCAGGACCTATAGATTATGAATTTAACAATGTTACCACTGAGCCTCACACGACCCAGTCAACCATCAACGAGCTTCGTGTTCTAGCGACCAGCAACTGGCTCTAGTGCAACTAGAATTGTGGCAAGTTGACCAATAAACAACCCCAGCCTCCCCCACCCCACACACACATTTCACTCTCACACACACAATGGTTACCTTGCCATTTGATCAGGGGAAAAATTCAAAGGACCATAGCTGCTGTTATGGTCAGTATCACAGTAATGAGGTGTTTATTACAATTTCAGTTCAGCCAAATTGGTTGAAATTGCAGAAGAGGCCACAAAATTGTGTCTACGAATGTACAGACAGACAGATGGGCAACCTGATTCCAGCATGTTCTGCTTACTTAAAAGTTGGGGCAGGTCATTTAACCCCTAAATGCATTTCATGGCTATAGTTGCTCTTGCAGCCAGTGTAGATCAAGATCAGGCTGCACAAAATGTGTAGTCTGATCTTTGATCTACACTGTCCATTTTGCTGAAACACTACAGACAAAAGCATACATGAAATTGCAATTACTTTGGTCATATTTCTAAGATGAAAATGTCTAATGTGTTTATTTGGCGCTCCAAAGGTTAAAAAAATTCTTTAAAACAAAACAGCTTGAATCTCATTTATTTAACACAAAATTGTCCAAAATTCTGTCAAATGTAAACTTTATTGAAATATAAATAAATAAACATAAACATGGCTGTATGATTTAAGACATATCTATACAAAATAGCTGTCTAAACAAACAAGTAGGGGGACATCAATGCATTTCTTGTCCATAAAAGGGGGTTTTGTTTTTGCCCACAAACCTACAATATGGGCTACAGTGAAAATCTAAACATTGAGACTAAACTCCATTTTGTTAGATATAAAAGGGAGATTGAAAGAATATCAAGACACCATTATGACAATACTAAAATTGCTCAATTGAGCTATTTTACAATTTGCCATGTTTTTTTCAAGGATGTGCTCCCACAACTAGGAAGGAATAAAAGTAAATCAGAATGTCCTCACAACCACATCCATGTCAGTCATGAAAATCTGTGTCGTGGGATCTTAATCTAATTATGCAAATTGTCTCATTGAGCCAATTTATATGAATAGTCAAAACATGGGTTTCAGTAGAGAACAAATGATTTTAGTTACCATCAAACCTAGCTTTGCTTCAGACATCTTTAAGATTTGTCTTTGATAGAGAAGAAAGCACCGAGACAAAAGGAGAAAGTACTGGTTACCAGCCGCAGATGCTTGATTTTCAGCAAAAATTATGAGTTGTAAAAGGAACAAAACTGTGTCAAAAATACTTTGATGGTTATCTGACCTTGTTGTATGGGTTTTCCTTTGATAGTTAACATGTCCGAGTCCTTAGTAAATATCTTCAGGAAATAAAAAAGATATTTTAAAATGTCAAAGTTTTTGCACAACGCAGACAGTGACACCAGGGTTATGACAATACTTCTAAAACAGCTGATCTAATAAAGGGCAACCCATCACATGAAATGAGGTGCTGATTATAATGAGACTGAACTATAAATTAAAATGAGTTGTGCAAGAATGTGGAATGCACTGAAAAGTCTATATTACTAAAATAGAAACTAAATGCCAAGTCATATAATTATAATACATATACTTCAAATATAACCAAAGTAGAGTCCCTCAAAAGAGAAGAAAACAAGAAGGCCATAGGTCCTAAAGCGCTCACCTGAGTAAAGTCATCTACTGTTGATAAAGCAGAAGCAAACCTGATTTTCATGATGTAAAACAGATGAATGTAAGTGACCTAATTTTTGACCAAACATTACCCAATTTCCAATTTGTCCAAGATATCAAGACAAACATTCTGACCAAGTTTCATGAGTATAAGGCTAAAAATGTGGCCTATAGAGTGCACACTGGGTTTTTTCTAAGATTTGGACCAGTGACCTACTTTTTGACCCGATGTGACCAAATTTCAAACTAGTCCAGGATATCATCAACACAAACATTCTGACCCAATTTCAAGCGTATAAGGCTGAAAATGTGGCCTCTAGAGTGCATACAAGGTTTTTCTAAGATTTGGCCCAGTGACCTAACTTTTTGACCCAACGTCACCCAATTTCAAACCTGTCCAACATTGTGTCAAGACAAAGATTCTGACAAAATTTCTTGAGTATCTGACTGAAAATGTGGCCTCTAGAGTGCACACAGGCTTTTTCTAAGATTTGGCCCAGTGATCTACTTTTTGACCTCACATGACCCAATTTCCAACTTGTCCAAGATATCATCAACATAAACATTCTGACCAAGTTTCCTCAGTATCAGGCTGAAAAGGTGGCCTATAGAGTGCACATAAGGTTTTTCTAAGATTTGGCCCAGTGACATTTTTTTTTACCCGACATGACCTACCCAATTTCGAACTTGTCCAAGATTTCATCAAGACAAACATTCTAAGTTTCAAGCATACCAAGTTGAAAATGTGGCCTCTAGAGTGCACACATGGTTTTTCTAAGATTTGGCCCAGTGACTTACTTTTTGACCCGGCATAACCCAATTTCGAACTTCTCCAAGATTTTATCAAGACAAACCAGCATTTTCTCCTTTACCCACAATGTTTTCCACCCTATCAAGGAAAAATTGCACTGTTTGAGCCACAATGAAATTGCCATCTGCAAATGCTTTCAATTTGGACAAGGCTAACATTTTGTCGTCTGGTAAAGGGTTTATATCTGACTTCCTCATTCTACACCATTTCTCAAACTGGAAAGCTCTGGCTGGTCTTTCAACATCTGGTTTGTGTTCTGGACCCTAAAGTAAGAAAAGTTTGTTCTTAGTTTAGTGTTTACCTCTTTACCAAACAGTACAATTTTTAGACCAGTCCAAACTGAATGCAATTGCATGAGACAAAATAAATGTGACTCAATAATTGAAAATTATTTTGGATAGGATAGAAAACATTGTGGGCAAAGGATAAAATACTGGTTACCAGCATTTTCTCCTTTTCCTGCATTATATATTCATAAGCTGCCTTTCTCTGGGTCGTTAAAAGTAGAGATTGTGTGGTAAATGGTGAATGCCATTTTCAACAATATTTCAGTCATATGAATTACATGGCCAGTGCAGCTATCAGTGCTTTCCTAGGTTTCTTTTACCAGTTCTATGCACAACATTCTTTTCCAGCTACTGGCTGCTTTCCCATTAAAACATTGTCAAAACAATGAGCGTTAGCCAAGAGTGAGGAATGAATCCTGTTGCATGACAATTATCGATCTCTGGAAGGAATTCAGCTGACCTTGGGACATACGGATGCAAACGAGAACTGTCACACAAGATCAGTTAACCCTTTACCAAGCAATCCTGTGCTGAGAGAAGAAAGCTTTTCAAAACATTGTGAAAAAAGAAAAAGTGCTAGTGACCTGCATTTTCTCCTTTTCCTGCAATGCTTTCCACAATTTCAAGACAAATCCCATCATTTAAGCCACATTTAATTTGTTGTCTGCAAGTGCTTTCAATTTGCTTGAGTCCACTTCTTTCTTATCTTGTAACGAATTACTAATCTTGCCAAGGGCTTCGATAAAGAAGAGAACTCTGCAAAACATTAAAAAATTTACGCCCAACTGAAAACAGATTTTACACACTTAAAAGCAGACATTCAAAATACTAGTTTCATATCACTTTTGTATCTTTGTATTGGAGTTCAATGCCTTTTTATCAGCTTTAGATCATATCAGGGCAGGCACAGCACCTATGCATGTGTTTCCTGGCTTTCTCACACCAGAGTGACAGAACTTTCTTTCCAAGTCACTGACTGCTTTTCTGACATGCATCAGAGCTGAGAGGCAGAGAGAGTTGCTGTAAAGAAATTTGCACCAACCAGGTATTAAACCCACAACCACCAGGTCCACAAGTCAGATACATTGACCACTGAGCTACCTGGCCAGACTTTCATATCACTGATGAACAATTTCTTCTTTGTTTTTTTTTCAAATGTGGAAATGCCCAGACTCAAGCTGTTGTTCCCTAATCAGATCTCTTCAAAGCCATACATTGTAAATTTGTTTTACAACGAATGAGTTAACAAGTTCCTCTCTTGCTTTGTTAAGACAAAACATTAAATCCAAAATGCACCTTCACTTTAATTTTCATACCCAAAATTTTCAATTCAATATGACAATTGCTTATCAAACATGGCTTAAAAGAATATTTAAATGTAACTTCATAAATTTGTCTTTGATGACATCTATATTGATAGCTACATTAACATTCTTAAATGTGAATTATGATATGTGATCTCTCGATGTCACTTAACTCTTTACCAAATGACAAAGTCTGGGACACAACCAAATTGAGAGCATTTGCAAATGAAAAAATAAATATTGTTCAAATGATGATTTCTGTCTTTGATAGGGTAGAAAACTTTGTGGAAAAAGGAGAAAATGCTGGTTACCAGCATTTTCTCCTTTTCTCACAATGTTTCCAAATGCCTTCTTCTTCAGGGTCGTTAAAATTCGGGATTGTGTGGTAAAGAGTTAACTCTCTACTAGGTGACAAACTTTTAGATTCTTAAAAGTTGAATATAGATATATATATGTTACCCACAAATATGACTAGAATGACAGGATGTCTTTGAAGGTTAAAATATATATTTTGGAAAAAAAGAAAATTGACATATTTTTCTGCTTTATCTACAAAGTTTTCAAAAGTCATATTTCTTTAAATGGTGAAATGGTGAAAATAGAGAATCAATCATTAAAGAGTTAATCTATAAATACTTACATTTTTTCTATTCTTGAGGCAGCATCAAGAAAACTGGCCTCTGGTTTGACAGCTTCTACACGAGGGGTTGGAGTACTTGATCTTCTTGCATCTTCCTCTGTACCATGTGACAAGAATGTGTCCTCATTGGCAGAAAATACCTCCCCATCTACACCATTTGTGACTTTACGAATGGGAGAGTAGTTCAGGGATAGATCAACAGGATCTTTTGAGAGATTTTTAACTCTTGGATCTGCTAGAAACTTCAGTTGCGTTGCTGTAAAGTGTAATACATTGGTAGTTTTTAACTGAAAATATTAACTCATTACCTCCTGAAAAAAAAATGTAGAAAACAACTTTTGAAAAAAAAAATGTAAAACATAGTTTAGCAATTGTCTTTTAGATGACTGATTGAGTGGTATTTTACGCCAATTTCAACATTATTCCCAGTCATATCGCGACAACAGCTCACAAATTCATGCATGTCCTAGGTTTCACCAGAACTATGCTAGGACTCTGAAATGACTTGCCAAAGGACACTCCCACAAACTACCCACTGCTTCCAGTGAGACTCAAACCTGGGGCCTCCAGATTACAATTTCTACACTTAGCACAGTGCCATACAGAACTCCGAAAATGTCTTGGAGTTTAATTCATGAATGTATGAAAAATTTGTGGAAAACAGAAACAAGAGGGCCATAATGGTCATTAATCACTCACCTCAGAAATTTTTCAATAAAGAAAATAATAAAAATTTTCCCTATTTTAAGCCTATGTAAATTACTTGTCACAAGCACAGGGCCAATTTTGACCCAAGAGCTTTGATTAATACAATTTAGGAGACATCCAGTAAATGATGCCACATATCAACTATAATAGCTCTAGATTTTATGCTAAGGATTAATAAAATTTAAGTACATCAGTCAATGTGAAACTTGTGGCCCACGAGGCATGGCCAATTTTTACCCCCAATGCTTCATTTAAATAGTAGTGGATGAACACTAGATAAAGCTACTTGCTAAATTTAGTAACCCTTGGCCTTATAGTTTTGGACAAAAAGCTTTATAAAGATTTACCAAATTTCTCCTCTTTTGTTGCTGTAGCAACCAGATTTCTGCATAGAATTTAAACTTTCAATGAGCCTGACCCACAGAAAAGAGGAGTTTGGTAGCAATGGCCCATATAGCTTAAAAGGAGACACTTAAGTCTTAACCAAACAATCCCGAGTTTGAACAACCCTGATAAAGAAAGCTTTTGAAAACATTGTGGGAAAAGGAGAAAATGCCAGTAACCAGCATTTTCTTATCTTCAAACAATGTTTCTATCATTCAAAGACAAAAATTGTCTTTTGAACTTCAAAGAATTTGTTGTATGCAAATGCTTTTTAATTTGGACAAGTCTGATTTAGCACATTGGGGTTTTACCCTTTACCATGTAATCCCGCATTTTAAAAATGCTTCTGTAAATAATGTGGAAAAAGGAGAAAATGCAGGTAACAAGCATTTTCTCCTTTTCCCATAATGTTTTCCACTCATTCCAAAGACAATTTCAATTTTTGAGTCACATTTAATTCATCGTTCTCAAACGCTTTTAATATGGACAAGTCTATTTTTTTGTTGTTGTTTGATGCAGAGAAAATACAAATAACTTACAAAATGATGAGCCTTGGTCATTGATGGTCAAGCTTGGATTGACAACTGATAGATCTCTCTCCATCGTCTTGTTTGATTGAAGAGGAACCTTATTAATACTGTCAACCTAAAATGTAATACAAATACTGACATAAGGGTTTCAATATCTTCACAGACTTAGTTACTTATTTAGCAAACAACAAAATTTTAGACTGGTCTTAACTGAAAGCATTTTGTAGATGATTAAAGGTGGTCCAAAAGACAGAATTTGTCATTGATAGGGTGAAAACATTGTGGGAAAAGAAGAAAAAGAAGACAAGTACTGAGTACACCTTATTATTACTAGTTTCCCTTGATGGTTGAGATTAAAGCAGAAAGAATGGACTTATTTTTCAAATAAAAGCATATGGTTAAATATATTACTGTTTGTTGTCATTCTAAAATGAATACACAGGGTAAAAATGAGCATCTTTTCGCCATGTCGAAGATCATACACTGTTATGTTAAAACAAGTAATTCACTACTAAAATACCTTCATTTCCACAATCTGTAATCTGTTATCAATGAGTACCATCTGTGCCTTGAGATTTTCTAACTGTTGCTGTATCCTGTTTTCTAGTTCCACAACATAATGATCTGTTTTAGATCCCTGAGACTGAAAAGCTGCTACTACGTCTGTGAATTGTTGCTTTAGGTCTATGGCTAAATTCTCCATATTCTACAATATACAGTCCTCACAATAAAACATGCGCAATGCTTTGTTGAGACAGGTTGTATAGAATTTTATCTCAAAGGGCAACAAATAGCTACAGTAAAACTTAATTATAACGAACTCTGATAATGCGAATTTTCGCTTAGTACGAATCGAAATCAATTCCCCGGCAAAAACCTTCTTTCACCTTTGTAAAAATTAATTGTTAAAACGAATTTGGATATAACGAATTTTCGCATATTGCGAATCAAAAATCAGGTCCGCAGATATCCATTTCAACTGAAAATACCTTGGTTACACTGAAGTCGCATCTAAGAGTCTTTAATTACCACGTCAGTTATTCACACCTTCCTGCTTGCCCACACGTTGACGCTAGAAGCGTTGATCTACACAACATAAACTGACTGCGTTATTGATCGATAATTATCATGGTAAGGTATAATTTGCCACAAGTAGAAAATTGTCGTCTGCAAATGCTTTCAATTCCTACCGGTATAAAATGTGTTTTGAATGATTAACATCGCTCACTCGATTAACCCTTTCCCAAACAAGCCCTGGTTTTCACGTGTCTGCAGTACAAGTCTTTTGAAAACACTGTTGGAAAAGGAGAAATTGCTCGTAACGAGCAATTTCTCCTTTTCCCACAGTGTTTTCTACCCTTTTTGAGAACTTTCTGCCATTTTCATCAAATTTAAAATTGTCGTCTGCAAACTCTTTCAATTTGGACCGGTCCAAAATTTGTCGTTTGGGAAAGGGTTAAATAAATACAAAATCGGCTACTAGTTTTTCCTACCTGTCATAAATGTCATTGGATACTATAATATAATGCATATTTGTCGAAGTATGTTAGAAAAACATTTTTCTGGTAAATAAATGTTAGACTGCATGTACATGTGTCCACCTTTGAGTCCCGAAATATAACGAAGTTCGTACTATCAATAAAGCGAATTATGCTTATAGCGAATTAAATCTGACGGTCCCGTGAAATTCGCTATATCAGAGTTTTACTGTATATGTTAGGAGTTATTCACCATATTATGCAAAAACATACACAAACATATGAAACTATTCATGAATGAGTCCAAGTCTGATCCTTGACAGGAGTATGAGAGTACAAATGGGATGTAATGGGATCCAAAGAAACTTACAAATAATTACACGATTTCAAATCTACAAATAAAACACAAATTTGAAGCCATGCTTTGTGAAAAGGGGGCTTAATACATCTGCGAAAAGTATCAACCCAGGTCAGCCTACACACTCTGTGCGGGCAGATCTGGGCCGAAACTTCAATATTGGTCAATTTTCTGTATGTCCAAGGATCAGTCTACTGAATGATTCAGTTTGTTGTAAAAGAAAAAGGCTATTACAAATCCATAATTATTAAATAGGTATCAAGCATCCTGGAGATGCATTAAGCTCCCTTTGGCCAGAGCATGGCTCATTTATGTTTAGCAAAGTAAAAAATCATATTTGCACAATAAAAAAAGTTATCAAAATTGAGAAAATATGAACATGTAGAAGTGGTACAGACTGACAAATACCCCTCACAAGTTTTGCCACTGGATCCGAAAAAAAATTCAAAGGGCTATAACTCCTATAATATTGAACCAATCATAATCAAAAACTGCAGATGCACAGGTTCCATTTAAACAGGAAGGCTTCTTTAAGGCCAAATTGGTTGAAAACTTTAAGAGGAAAAGTAAACACAAACAAGAGCACCTCATGTAGGTGCCAATGCTTGACATCAATTGCTTGATTTTCAGTGAAAATTCTAGTTCGAAAAAGGGGCATAAAAGTATCAAAAAATACTTTGATGGTACCTGCTCTCCTTTTATATGTTCCTCTTTTGATAGTGAACAACCTGCCCAAGTTTGAAGTAAATATCTTCAGTAATGACAGAGATATTAATATAAAATGTCAAAGTTTTTGCACAACAACACAGGCAATGACGCCACGACTATGACAATTCCTTGATGCTTTCTTCAAAAACAGCCGAGCTCATTAAATCTACAGACAGACAGCCTAATTCCACATACACTTCCCAAACCTTGTTAGCAGAGGGTATAAACAGCATGATGAATATCAGTCAAACTACAGAACTGAACATAAAAGTGGACAAGATAGCATACCTTAAACATGGTTTTAACTTCTTGTGTATCACAGAAAGACTCTTGCAGCACAGAATCACCTGTTTGAGCACGTACATCTACAATACTGATATCTGGTGTATTTTGACTCCAACCTGGTAATGGAAATGAGAAAATGATAATTTATTTTAATATAATCCCTCACCAAACATCCCTAGGTTTTAAGGACCCTGAGGAAAAAGCCTTTTGAAAACACTGTGGGAAAAAGAGAAAATGCTGGTAACCAGCATTTTCTCCTTTTCCCATAATGTTTTTTACCCTTTCACAAGACAAATCCCGTCATTGCAGCTAGCTTTTATTTGTTATCCTAATATGCTTCCACAATTGCCTAATCTATACTTTTTCATGTGGTATAGATTTAAAGGAAGGACTCTATTGAAAATCATCAGTTAAACACCTTTTATGGGTACTCATTTCATAAATTGTCTCAATGAGATAGGTACTCACAACATAGGTTATAGTGCGGTACAATAATGTTGGTACCTTTAAACACATTACTGAAAAGCAATTGAGCAAGTAAAATCTGGCCACCATTTTATTAGGATACCCTCTTTATAGAAAATCTGACAGAAGGACTGGACAGAGGGAACAGTTTCCCTGCATCTTTCTTGACAGATGAGAAAATGAAACTATATCAATGCGTCCGAGTAATATTTTTGAGTGACAAATACAGGAAGTTTTATGACACTAACGATGCAGGCTGATATAGACCAAACTTTTTGCAACTGTAAAATTTTCTGTATGTCCAAGGAACATACTACCTCATGATCCAGTTGGTGGTTGGATAAAATGTTTTTTTATAAATCAATAATAATGTGAAAACTTGCTTAGTAAAATGCAATTTCACAGAGTATGACTCAAACCTAAATGACATCATTTTAAACTTACGTCTAGGTAGGGATACCACCTCCACAAGCTCCGGATTGTGTTCTTTAATACTGGGAGTATTTGGATATGTCAGAGTTGTCGCCAAACCTATCTGCGAGGCATTTTCACATGTGGCTGGCACACTTGACCTCATGGTGATGAACTCTGGAGAAATGCGTAGTTGTTTTTGTTGTTCACTACTGGTGCTATCTGATCAAAGAGAAATACAATTGTTGGGTCTTAATCCATTCCAAAGTCAATCAAATGTTTTCATCACTGAGAAACAAGGCTTTAGAAAACATCACATAAAATGCAGAAAATGCTGGTACCCACCATTTTATCCTTTACCAACAACTTTTTTACCCTTTTGAAGACATGCCATTGGACTGAAAATGTAGTCTTTAGTGCCCAAATAGCATGTTTGGAATATCTGACCTACTGAACTTCTTTTCACCAAATCTAATCCACTTTCAAACTTGTCTATGATACTCTCTGCATAAACATTCCAGTTAAGTTTCATTGGATATTGGAGACAAAAATCTGGTTTTGTGAGGCTTCATCTAGCTTTTAGCCTTTACAAAACAATCCTTAAGTTTAACCAAACCTTTGGAAGAGGGCTTTTGAGAAAATAATGTATGAAAAGCAGAAAATGCTGGTAACCAGTATTTTCTTCTTTTCCCACAATGTTTTTTTCTCTTTCAAAGACAACTCACATCATTTAACCCTCATTTCACTTGCCATCTGCAAACCTTATCAATACGGAAAAGACTAAAATTTTGCCATCTGGTTAACCCTTAGGCTGCTAAGCACGACTCACTGACCTTTTTCGGACAGTGTAGATCAAGATCAGACTGCAGAGAATATGCAGTCTGATCTTTGACCTACACTGTCCGATAAGATGATAGTTGTCTTCAAAGATTACTATCGGCTTCAAAGTTTCATTTTAACTCTTATCCTGCTAGATAACTTAAATGAAACTTTCAAGCCAATGGAAAAAACTAAAATGTTGGTATTTCAAAGTTATGGGGGTTGGGGAAATATTTCCTTATCGGACAGTATAGATCCAAGATCAGACTACACATTCTGTGCAGTTTGATCTTGATCTACACTGTCTGCAAAAGGTCCATGAGTTGTGCTTAGCAGCCTAGGGGCTAACTTATTTAGCAGGTAAAAGGTTAACCCTTTACCACACAATCCCGAGTTTTATCGACCCTGAAAAAGAAGGCCATTTGAAAACATTGTGGAAAAAGGAGAAAATGCCTGTAACCAGCATTTTCTCCTTTTCCATCACTGCTTTCTACCCTTATTGCTACAAATCTGATCATCTGAGTATCATTTTATTTGTTGTCTGCAAATGCTTTGAATTTGGACCAGTCTCAAATTTTGTTGTTTGGTAAAGAGTTAAAAGTTAAACACCATGAGATTACATACCACTTCTCCCTGCTACGTGTCGAGTCAAATTTCTCTGTTCATAGACAGGGGCTTTATGTCTTATCGGAGGATCAGTTGGAACTGTCGTGAGCTCATTCACCACCTGCCTAGTTTGTACAGGTGACCCTCTCCCAGACAATGATCTCTTGGTTTTGGGAACTGCTGTATAGAGAATTTAAATCAACCCATCAACAATTAGCCTAGAGTTTTAACCCTTATACTGCTAAGCAGATGAAACGAAAAGTGTCCACTCAACAGTGAAAACCCAATCTTGCTATTTCAAAGTTCATTTCACCGGAAAGAAAAATACTGTAACAGACAGCGTAGATCCAAGATCAGACTGCATGTTTTGTGCAGTCTAATCTTGATCTACACTGTCCACAAAAGCGCTCCAAGTCATGCTTAGCAGCTTAAAGGTTAATGAAAACTTTGTAGGTAAAGGAGAAAATGTTGGTTGCCGCTTAGTCCTGTCTTTTGGTTTAACAACACTGATTAACAAATTTTTTAACACATTGTGGGCAAAGGAGACATTACTGGTAACCAGCATTTTCTCCATTTTCAACGATGTGTTCTACCCTTTCCAAGACAAATCAAATACTTTGAGCAATATTTAATCTGCAAATGTGTCAAGTTAGATGAGTTTATTTTTGGTTTTCTGGTAAAGAGCTAATCAGTGACTGATCTTATATATCTGTTTGATCCCAAGAACATTAAATGTTTTAACCCTTTACCACACAATCCCGAGTTTTAATGACCCTAGGCTAAAGAAGGATTTTGAAAATATTGTGGGAAAGGGAGAAAATGCTGGTAAACAGCATTTTCACCTTTTCCCAAAATGTTTTCTAACCTTTCTCGGTTGAATTTCATATTTTGATCAACATCTATTTTGTTGTCTGCAAATGCTTTCAATTCGGACACGGTTGAAATTTTGTCATGTGGTAAAGAGTTAAAAGGACACCCAAAACTTAGAATTTTAGAGAGGCAGGTGTCCTAAACAATGGTTTTGGGGTTACCTGTCAATAAAGCTAGTATAAGGCACTGAATATATGTAAAAAAAAAATTGTAGGAAATTTAATCTAATAGGCAATTTTATATTTGAGACAATGTTTTCAAAAACAAGAGGGCCATGATGGCCCTGTATCGCTCCACTGGCTTATAAATATAAACCATGAAGAGAAGTCTTCACTATATAAGCCCTTATAAAACTTTGACCCCAGGGCTACAGTCGGACTAAATGGGGAATATGTGTATTAGAAGAATAACATGCCAAATTTGGGAGTTCTTGGCCTTATGGCTAGTAACAAGACGGTTTCAGAACTTTTCACTCCATAAACCCATGTAAAACTTGTGACCCCTGGTGCAGGGCCAAACTTGATCCTAGGGCTGTAACTTGGGCCCTCTTTGTAGTTGTCCACTAGAAAATGCTATAATTATGCAAAATTTGGTAGCCTAAGCCTTATGGCTATGTACACCAAGATTTAAAAGTTTTCCCTATGTAAGCCAATGTAAATCTTGTGAACCACCCCCCCACCCCCAGCCCAGCATGAGGCCAAATTGAACCCAGGACTATAATTTGGGCACTTTTGGTAGACCCCAACTAGATCAAGCTAAATGCAAAATTTGGTAGCTCTAGGCCTTATGGCTAGGTACAGGAAGATTTTTAAAGTTTTCTCTATATAAGCCTATGTAAAACTTGTGACCCCTGGGGCAGAGCCAATTTTGACCCCAGGGCTATAATTTCAAGAAACATGATAGAGGTCTACTACATAAAGCTACATGCCAAATTTGGTAGCCCTATGCCTTATGGTTTCAGACAAGAAGATTTTTAAAGTTTTCTCTATATAAGCCTATGTAAAACTTGTGACCCCTGGGGCAGAGCCAATTTTGACCCCAGGGCTATAATTTCAAGAAACATGATAGAGGTCTACTACATAAAGCTACATGCCAAATTTGGTAGCCCTATGCCTTATGGTTTCAGACAAGAGGATTTTTAAAGTTTTCTCTATATAAGCCTATGTAAAACTTGTGACCCCTGGGGCAGAGCCAATTTTGACCCCAGGGCTATAATTTCAAGAAACATGATAGAGGTCTACTACATAAAGCTACATGCCAAATTTGGTAGCCCTATGCCTTATGGTTTCAGACAAGAAGATTTTTAAAGATTTCCAATATTTTTCAGTTTTGTTGCCATGGCAACCAGAGTTTTTGAAGGAATCAAATTCTTTCAAGAAATTCTGAAGAGGACCATGGCAGGATCATTTCTGTGAAGTTTCATGAAAATTGGATGGGTAGTTTCAGAGAAGAAGATGTTTGAAATAAAAGTTAACGCATGGACGGACGGACGCACGGACGCACGGACGGATGGACGGACGCACGACGGACACCCGGCCATGACATAAGCCCGCTGGCCTTCGGCCAGTGGAGCTAACAAGTGTTGAAAAACTGAAGCGCAAATGACACTTCTGTAAAAGAAGACACAAATAAACTTTGTATGTAACAAGCTTCTTCTGATCCAGATCAATGACAACATCTTTCTCCTAGTTTCTATTAAGCTTCCATTTTGTAATCAGAATGTGGTCAGAGGGACATAGGTTACAGGGTTTTGAAATCAACAAAAGGATATGAATCAATTTATGATATACAAGTTCAGCTGTTACCATATAATGCACTTTCAAACCACTGCAGTTGACAGCTTTAGAAAACTTGGAAAAGAAGCAGTTGCTTGTAACAAGCAACAGCTCCTTTTGCCAGAATGTTATCCATACTGTAAATAATTGAATGTCCCGTCAGCCTTGTGTAGCTTGTACCAGTCTTTGTATGCTTAAACAATAGAATGCAAACCCTTTATCAAACATTTCATTTTTCATGACACTGGGGAATGTTTTTGAAACATTCTTAAAAATTTTGAAACATTTTACTCCTTTTCCAACAAAGTTTTCTACCCTATAAAAGATGAATACTGTGCTAGCTTTAATAATTTGCCACTGGCAAATGCCTTCACATTTGATGAAACTAAATTTTTGTTGCCTGGCTACGCGTAGGAATCAGAATGATGCAATGCTAAGACTACCTGAATGACTCTTGGTTTCTGCAGCTGTTTTGGGTCTTGCACCTGCCTGAAAATTACAAAAGTAACACCAGGGTCAGTATTCACCAACCATTCTTAAGAATGTTCTTTGTCTTATTTGCCAAGACTTTCTAAATTTGAAAGTGATGCAACTCCTGATTGGCTAAACCAAATGGTTTAAAAGTTGTGTTTATTTCAAATTTAGAAAATTAAATTTAGATTTCAGTGTAAACCATATGACTCTTTTAATTGTTTAATATGTGTGCAAAATTTCATCAATTTATGTTGAGTAGCTTTAAAGTTATAATAAAAGTCCACTTGTTACTTTCTCCACCATCGTAATTGCAGTGTAACTTCCGGGCATGTGTAGCAGTTGGTAGCATAGGGGACGAGAAAGCAGGAAGTCGCTGGTTCAAATCCCCAGCTTAGCAAATTTCTTTCTGTGGATTGATAATGATCACTCTACCAGGATTCATTCCTCTCTCACCAATGATCATTGTTTCAATGATGATCATGTAGGAAAGCAGCCAGTGGCTTGGGAAGCGTACTGTACCAAGTACTGATAAAAGAAACTCTAGGATGGTTACATGCAATGGTCACTAGGATGTAACTGAAAACATGTTGAAATCAGCATTAAACACCATACAAACAAAACAAGCAATGTGAGATTTCTTTTCTGGACTGAGAATTTCAAGTTCGCTGATGTGGTGATATAAGATTTACAAGCAATATATAAGCCATCCATCCATGATGCACTGTGCACTGTACCCAGGAAGACATCACATACATGTAATTATAAATCCATAAAATCCACTTTTTCTACAATCCGAGTATCATGAGGTAAACTTGTCCTCTGACATGCAGAAAATTGACCGATAGCAAAAAGTTTCAGTCCAGGTCAGCCTGCGCGGACCGCGCAGGCTGACCTGGACTGAAACTTTTTGCGGATGAATTAAGACCCCTTTGCACAGAACATGGCTCATACCACCTTACCTTCATAGCTGTTTTTGATGGGCCTGGATTCAGTTCCATGTGCTTAGTTTTAATGAGCTGTACTATCTCTGTGCACATAATAATTTTCCTTTCTGCAAACCCTTTGGCAAAAAATTGATCTTTGGTGATGGGTGGTTTGTAGGAGAAAACATCTCTGAGAATCTGAATTAGGAGAGAAAAGATCTTGTAAATATGGTATATTTACCTTTTACTATATAGTCCCATGGAATCTGCTCACTGTTTCTGCCAAGGTCACCAATAAAGAACATTTTTACAAAGACTTAGAAGAGTCATACCTGAATTGTTCAGGTTTGATTTTTGTCTCAAGTAAAAATTAAGAAGTTATAATTAGCAAATCTGCTGAGTAATCTAAGATTTAGCTAAAATTTCAACTAAAATTGCATTATCAGATTGGATTAATGCTATTCATTAGCCAAAAAGAACATGCTTTCCAATGTGAGCAATCTAAACAAGAACATGGTTTCCAAGGTGAGCAATCCAAACGTCAACACTCTACCAAATAATCGTAAGTTTTAACCACCCTCATGGAGAGGGCTTTTGGAAACATTGCTGGTCAAGGAGAAAATGCTGGCAATTGGCATTTTCTCTTTTCCCACAAAGTTTTACACTCTTTCAAAGACTAATCTTATCATTTGAAGCATCTCTAAGTTTTTTACTGCAAATGCTTTCAAATTTGAATAGTATTAAATCCTGTTCTGTTGTAAACATCAGCCTGGCAGTGTCCTTATATAGAAGATATAGGAACATGGGAGGAAGCAGTATCACCCCTTTCAAAATGATTCTGTGTTTTAACAACCTTGAGAAAGAATGCTTTTGAAACCATTGTGGAAAAAGGAGAAAATGCAAATGCTGTAAACCAGCAATTTCTTCTTTTACCATGTTTTCTACTGGAGCCACATTACATTTGTTGTCTGCAAATATATTATTGGGTTTCAATGTGGGTGAGCTTTAAATTTTGAAATAAAGAGTTATGTAACTGCTGAACCATGCAGGATTCTCGTATAGAGGACATAGGAAGGTGGATTGATTGATTTAATGGTGTTTTACGGTGCTTTGGACATTATTTCAGTCATAAAAAAAAATCCAGTGTGGCTCAAACCCAGGGCCTTCAGGTCATGAGTCCTACACTGTAGCATTGAGCCATGCAGGACCCCTAGGAATGTGGAATGTAACAGTATAAGGAATGGAAAATAATAACAATTACCTTGTATACAACTTCCATAAACCTGGCATCTGATCTACCATAGAGTTCAAAGTTCTTAGACAAGATGAACTCAGCTACCTGCAGACTGTATACAGTGAAGGCATAGTGATAAATGGGTAGGTAAACTGTAGCACTGCCCTCTGTTAAACTGAAATTCAGCATAAATATATCCGTATTTACATTTTAGTTAAACTAGGATTAAAATATTAATGCATCTGCAAAACGTATAAACCCAGGTCAGCCTGGGCAGTCTGCAAAGGCTGACCTGAAACTTTTTTCACTATTGGTCAATTTTCAGCATGTCAAAGGACTAGTCTTCCTCATGATTCACTAGGTTGCTACACATAATGGATTTTAAGGATCCAGAATTATGTGACGACTTACATAGTATCATGCCTCACAGAGATGCATAAAGCCCCTTTCTGCCTGAGCACGGCTCATATATTTTTTAACATGGACAAGCCTAAAGTGTCATCATTTCGTAAAGAGTTAAATGTCAAATTTCAATACCTGGGTATATCAAGGTCTTCCGCTGCCTCATATTTGATGGCTTTGAGGACACTCTTCAATTTTCTAAGATTGTTACGAACATCTCCTGTCGCCATCTTACCTACTTACATGTACCTGCTAATAAAATAATTATCAAATATAGCTATGGAATATAAAAAACATGGAAATCATCCTAATCCATTACCAAACAGTCCAAAGTTTAACCCTTTACCACACAATCCCAACTTTTAACGACCTGGGAAAAAGCCTTTTGAAAACATTGCAGGATAAGAAGAATATGCTGGTAACCAGCATTTTTTCCTTTTCCCATGTTTTCTACCCTTCTATTTAACAAAATTCAACATTTGAGTCAGGTTTATTTTGTCATCTGCAAATACTTTGAATTTGGACAAATCTAAAATTTTGCTTTTTTGTACAGAGTTAAATGGTATAAGGAAGAGAGAAAAGGAAAAAATGCTAGTGATTAACAATTCTTCTCTTTGTTTAACACTTTCTGCAAGTAAAAACACAAACCCTATTATTCGAGCAACATGTCATTTGTCATCTATGATTCTTTCAAACTGGACAAATTTAAATATCTGAATAGCTCCCTTTAACTCTTTACTGCATGATAGTATATTGGACTGTTCCCAAATTGAAAGCATTTGCACATGACAAATTGAATGTAGCTCAAATGATGATTTTTGCCCTTGATAGAGTAGAAAACATTGTGGGAAACGGATAAAAAATTAAAATGCTCATTACCAGGAATGTTTTCAAAAGGCTTCTCCCTTAGGGTTGTTAAAACTTGGGATTGAGCAGTAAAGGGTTTGAGCAGTAAAGGGTTTAAACACTTACATATTTAAGAAAGGGCAAACATGTGTATATATGATCCCTGCCCAAGACCAAGTGCAAAAAAGAAATGGGAACACCGCTTCATCAAGAATTTTGTCTTTAGGTGAAGAGTTAACACTACATAATTATCTTGTTACTCCAACCTCCAAGTGGTTTACTATATAAGTTTAATTAACCAAAACTGTATGTTAACTAAACGTCTGTAACTGCCAAGAATCCTTGCTCTAACCTTGCAAACATTCACTGGATCTACACAGCTTTACACTTAGTCCACTGACTGTGATAGGTATTCGGTAGAAATTTCTTCACTCCTAAAAGCTTTCTATACTTCTTTCAAAATAGAAGAACAGGGACAATGCATTTATATCACTAAGCGCCAATGAAAAAACTGGATCAACTTTATAATCGAACTGGGTCGAGTTTACTTGGGGTCGAGTCATCTTGTTTTGGGCCGTCGGTCCGACTCTTCTTACGATTGGTAAAACACCTGTTAGATATTTTGTTGAATAAAAATAAGTTTCTACAAGTGAGAAATGAAATATAATTCGCAAAGAATAAATTACCATGATAGGTCAACACTGGATTTATTTGTTATTTCAGTTGATTTTTCTAGCAGTAACAGGTTAATCAAGCACTCGTTGTTTCCCGCCACTCGTCACAACTCGGCCGTTTCCGTAACTACATCTAACGGGTTGATGATCAGGATTAGATTGGTTACCTCCCCTGACACAGCAAATGCACCACGAGGACAAAATACGCAGACTGATCTTGAACCTATATTGTCCTATACAGTATTTTTTCCCGGTGAAGTAAACTTGGAAATGGCAATACTTTGATCTTTTAACTATTGAGTTGAAATGTGCGCTTTTTGTAAATATTCCTGTATTTACCTTTATCATTGCTGCACTTACGGAAAATGAAAACCAAGAAATGCTTGCTCGCATATAGGAATGACAGACAACTCGCCCCAAAGACAACTCGCCCCAAGACAACTCGCCCCACAAAAATCTCGCCCCAAGACAAGTCGCCCCACCTTCAGAAGACAACTCGCCCCAAATTAGGGGACAACTCGCCCCACATCGAAGACAACTCGCCCCACATCGAAGACAACTCGCTCCCTTTTGTGATTAATTGAAGGGCGCACGGATTGATGCATTGATTGATATCTCGATTGATTGATTGATTGATTGATTGATTGATGGTTTATAACGTTATTTTGTCAGTCAGGGATGAAAGAAAGTACGAATGGGTAAAAGAGACGTCACATTTCATGTGAGTCATTCTGCTTTCTTTCATTATATATTTTTAACTGTCTGTATACGTGTCTGTGTGTGTCTTTCTCTGCAGATTAAGTAATCAGCAACATCTATCTATCTATCTATCTACAAATATATATGTTTGTTGACAAATATTAAGAATTAGTAACAAAAGCGGGGCGAGTTGTCTTCTATGTGGGGCGAGTTGTCCCCTAATTTGGGGCGAGTTGTCTTCTGAAGGTGGGGCGAGTTGTCTTGGGGCGAGATTCTGGTGGGGCGAGTTGTCTTGGGGCGAGTTGTCTTTGGGGCGAGTTGTCCTGCACCCGCATATAGATCTATACATGCAATCTGATCTTTGTCTACACAGGGATCGTAAATAGACTTGTAAACGATATTTAAGACTTTTTTCCATATTCAAAGAATTTAACCCTTAGAAAGACAAGCGCGACAGTGAACAGTGTGGACGGTGTAGACCAAGATCAGACTGCACAGAATGTGCAGTCTGATATTGGATCTACACTGTTGATGAGGAGATATCTCCCCCTCCCCCCCAAAAATACCTTTGAAACAGTAGAATTTGGATTTTAATTGTCGGCTTCAAAGTGTCGGTGCACTTATTTAGCAGGATAAGAGTTAAAATTACAGATGACAAAATGAATCTCGCTCAAATTTATGATTTATTTGCCTTTGAAACTGTTGAAAACATTTTGAGAAAAGGAGAAAATACAGGTTACCAGCATTTTCTCCTTTTACCACAATGTTTTCAGAAACGTTATACTGGCACTAAAAGGGTTAGCCAATCAGAAATAGTGTTACTTTGAAATCTTAAAATTTCTTCGGAATAAAACTAGGAATGATATGAATAATTGTTGATGGACACGGGCCCAATAAACACAATATCGTTTCATTCTTTTTGCCCATTGCCACACAATCCCGACTTTGAACGACCCTGAAGGAAGAAAGCTTTTGAAAACATTGTGGGAAAAGGGAGAAAATGCTGGTAACCAGCATTTTCTCCCTTTTCCACAAAGTTTTCTGCTCTACATATAGGATACATTTCATGTTTTGACTGTAACGTTCAACTTGTCGTCTGCAAATCCTTTCAATTCGGACAAGTCTAAAATTTTGTCGTCTGGTAAAGAGTCAATGTTATCTTGGACCGGCCGTCTGACTGGCTGAGCCATAACATATAAGAAGAAATGAAGATGATAGCTCAATGTCTTCGAAAATCACAATTTGAATTTCATTTTCGATCGTCACGAGCAATGCCTCCTTTTGTCACATGTTTTTTTTTTTTTTCTGTGTTTGTTTGTTTAAACTTTTTACCAAACGGCAAATTTTTTGACTGACCAAATTCAAAGCATGTGCAGGCAACAAATTAAATCTTGCTAAAATGATGATAAGTGTCTTTTAGGGTTGAAAACGTTGTTGGAAAAGGAGAAAATGCTGGTTACCAGCATTTTCTCCTTTTCCCACAATGTTTTGAAAGGCTTCTCTTTTTTCGGGGTCGTTAAAAGTCGGGATTGTGAGGTAAAGGGTTTTGAATGCTCTCGTCCAATGAATAAGAAAGTTTTCTGCAGTGTTTTAGGACCTTTTTACTAGGATTTGCCCAAGAACTTTTGTATCTTTTCACTTACGAAAAATCACGAAATTAATATTGCCTTCTGTAGATCTGAAAAGATGATTTTACATTGTCGTATCAAATCAAGTGAAGATCTACATATCAAACAAATTTCCTGTTAAAGGTATTTTATTTACTTTTCGGTTTTTTTTTTTTTTTCATCAAACCAAGATCATAAAAGTAATTAGATATCTGTTTAAAAAAATACTGACACACTTGAACGTTAAAAGCACACTAGCAGCCAAAGGTAAACCTTCCGGAAGTGAAAAAATAGACAAATTTTATTCATACCATTTAACCCTAAAGCTTCTAATCGCGACTCGCTGACCTTTTGCGGACAGTGTAGACCAAGGTCAGACTGCACAGAACGTGGAGTCTGATCTTGGATCTACACTTTCCGATAAGATGTTTTTTTCTCCAAAAAATATGTTTGAAATGGCATTATTTAGGCTTTTACTATCAGCTTAAAAGTTTCATTGAACTTATTTAGCAGGAAAAGGGTTAAAAGTATGCCTATTACTATCAGTCTGACAATGTTACAGTGCGTTATGTCAAAGTTTCAGTCGCTGGCAGAATTGCAAAATTAGAACAAGACTTAATAACTTTTGTTCTAGTTTTACATTTTTCTTCCAGCGTCTGGAACTTTAACAGATTACACTGCAGATTACACTGTAACAAAATATCAGACTCACAATAATATGAGCCATGCTCTGGACACATAAAATTTATTTTGTCTAATAACCGACTGAATCTTGAGGTACGCTGGTCCTTTGACACGCAGAAAATTTATCAATAGCAAAAAGTTTCGGCCCAGGTCCAGGCTGAACTGAGTCGACATATTTTGCAGATGCATTAAGCCCCCTTTTCACAGAGCATGGCTCACATATTGTTAAATGGTATGAATTAAATTTATGTGCTGTATGAAACCGGAATTGTTCACTTTTGGCAGCTGGTGAGCCTTTAACAAAAAAAAAGGGGGGGGGGGACAACAGCGAAACACAGTAGCTCAGTCGATAACGCACCTGTAGGGCATGAAACCCAGGGGTCGCTGGCCCCTCTCCCAGATCGAACAAATTCTTTCCGAGGATTGATGATAGTCATTGCTACAAGATTTAGTCCTCTCTCAATGCTGAACATTGTTTCGACGAGTTTATATGGGAAAGCAGTTAGTGGTTTAGAAATAATATTGTGCGAAATACTGGTAAAAGAAACTCATCGTAAGCATGGAAGGGCACACTGGTCGCCACGACATAACTGAAATACCGTTGAGAGCGGCGCTACAACCAAACACAGGATACACTGACAACATTTGGAACAAAATATCTTGAAGCCGCTTGATACAAATGAGTCACGCACTGTGAAAAGGGGGCTTAATGCATCTGCGAAAAGTATCGACTCAGGTCAGCCTGCGCAGTTCGCTATTAGTCAATTTTCTGTATGCTCAAGGACCAGTCTACCTAATGATTGAGTCGGTTGTGTAAAAAAGTGGCTATTTTGGATTCATAATTATGCGATGGCTGGATTGGTATAACGTATCACGGAGATGCATTAAGCCCCCTTTTCACAGAGCATGGCTCAAATTCATTCAAATGTTTCCTATAAATATACGTTATACTCCCATATGGGATCATGGATGCATTTTATGGAGAGTATAGACCAAAAACCAGTCTGCGCATAGAAGCAGTCTGATCTTGATCTATATTATTCGCTTCTTTATTGATGGTTTCATTCATAAAAGCTATTTCATGTTGTTCAATGATAAAAAATTCAAGCTGTCACTGGTAAATCGGAAAAAAATGTGTAAAAAATCACTTCAGATGTATATAGTGCACAACATTTATTTCATTTCGAAAAAATACAGTAAACTTTTAATTTTGGTTTCATGTACATGTAATTTTTCAACAGACAACGTTAGCTCATTATTATTTCATCACCTTTGCGTACAAATCGTTTCCGTCGTAAGCTGAGTATGTTTGAACGCCATTTTGTTTTGCAGCTGTATTATTGCCGTAGTATAGAACGTAACCATCCGAGGATTCCGAGTTTTGACGTATTCCGCGAAAGACGTTATTCATAACGTGACCGTTGTGAACTGTGTTCATTTCATATGACGTAGTGTCTCCGTTAAGAATGTTCCGTCGAGGTGTGACATCATTTAGCTGTTTTGTTGAACTAGAACTGGTTCTTCTATGCAGTTTGTCAATCGGAGACTCCTGTGGCCAAATGAAGACGTCATCTTCGAAAGATACCGAGTGCGGTCGGGAAATTCCGTTCTGTTCCACTGTATGATTGGAAACTCTTCTGTCTAATGATGAATATGCACTTGTGGTATTCGTCTTCACCTACCAAAGGATTATCTTAATATAAGATAAAAACCTGTACACGTTTAAATCTCAAACTGAAACAGGTGGAAGGACTTTTCTGCTTTCAAAAAAATAAGTTTAACGGGGTCAGAATATCCCGATTAAAAATGCTATACATGTGCAGATCTTGTTTAACTTTACCAAGCCAGAAAACTTTGAACCAGGCCGAATGGAAAGCATTTGCAGACGACAGATTAAATGGGGCTCAAATGATGATTTCTATCTTTGATAGGGTAGAAAACATGGTGGGAAAGGGAGAAAATGCTGGTTACCAGCATTTTCTCCGTTTCTCACAATGTTTTCAAAACCCTCTTTTTTCAGAGTTGTTAAACCCTGTATAGTGTGGTAAAGAGATAATCAACACCATCCGCAGTTTACTTAAATTTGTCAAAAGTTTTACAAAAAATACAGACACTTTTCTCGACAAAGTTCTCATCATTTTAATGGATGACAGATGAATATTGTGACGTAACATTTTGACCGGATGAAATCGAGAACCAAACTAAAAATAGTCTGTCGATTTCGTCATTATACCATGTTTGAGACCGTATGTAACACTGTCGGTTAACCCTTTCCCAAATGACAAATTTTGGACCGGTCCAAATTGAAAGAGTTTGCAGACGACAATTTTAAATTTGATGAAAATGTCAGAAAATTATCAAAATGGGTAGAAAACACTCTGGGAAAAGGAGAAATTGCTCGTTACGAGCAATTTCTCCTTTTCCCACAGTGTATTCAAAAGACTTGTACTGCAGACACGTGAAAACCAGGGCTTGTTTGGGAAAGGGTTAAGGATTTTCTCCCCGTCGTGTCTGATTTTATCTGCGTGCGATGCGTATAGTTGAGCCGGAAAATCTGTAGATTTAGACCATAATAAATGTACTTGTTATATACAGCTGTACCTGTAATTTTTCCGGCTATATATACATACGTCGCACATGGATGAAATAACATATACGTTAGAAAAAAAAAATCCGTATCTACACAGTGTCAAATACGGTTTCAAATACAGTTCCAAATTGGTATGACGTAACACGTGTGGAATATGTAGATATTAATTTGCGATTTGATCGGTCAAAATGTTACGCTATAATATTAACCCTCCATTCATTAAAACGATGTTACTACGATGTTACTACCCACTAAACCATTATTTGTTTTGTTTTGTTTACCGTTTCCGAATAAAATGTAAGCAATTTTCAATAGTTTGTCGTTGAAAGATGTTGGTATACAATAAAAGGAATATTATGTTGTAGTAACTCTCCCGGTGCTTGTACTTGCTTCTCGCAAGGAAATTTTGACATCTCGCTCGACCTTCGGTCTCGCGCGATATCAAATTTTCTCACGCTGCTCGAATTAAATACAAAGACCTGGAAAGTTACTACAACATAATATCCAGTATTTATTCTTGAGAGGCACAACATTTTTAATAGACTTGTATCTGACATTTGATTGCATTATTAAAAAAAGAAAGAAGACGGATAGAAAAATTACCGATTCTCTAAAGCCTCCTGAATAGTCCGAGGAATCATACTCGGATCCTTTCCTTGTCCTCTTCGAGAAGGAACTCTCAGTCAACCTTAACTGACTTCTTCTTCGACTGTGACGTTCATAGGCGTTTTGTACCTGTAAAATTTAGGCTCAATATTCACAAACCATTCGAGCCATGCTTTTTGAATAGGGGGCTTAATGTATCTGCAAAAAGCATCGACTCAGAGCAGCCTGCGCAGTCCACGCAGACTGACCTGACCCGTGTAGAAACCTTTTGCTTTTGGGAAATTTTCTGAATGTTCAAGGACTGTTCTGCCTCATAGTTTTGTTGGTTGTTAGACAAAACGGATTTTATGGATCTAAGATCATGTGATAACTTGCTTGATATTGTGCACCACGAAGATGCATTATATCCCCTTTTTGCCAGAGTGCGGCTCATTCTTATAATTGTTATTATCCTAAATTCCAAGAGTAGCCATCTGACTGGCTGAGGGCTTCTTTCTGGGCCACCCACACAGATATGTAGTATTATGACAGAGTTCTAATTCCAAGACCAGCCCTCTGTTTGGCCAAGAGCTTTTGTCTTAGGCAATTAGAGGGCCAGTCTTGGAATTTAGAAATTTAAGCACTGATTTAGAATGGATTAAGTACATGGCCTCAGAAATCCTGATAAGCTAAGATAACTCTAATCTCATGGCTTCTTGCAGATTACATTTTTGTTTCTTGCAACATCTAGTTTTTAAGCCATTGAGGCAAAGAGACAAATTGTTCGACCAAATCAAATCGTTTACATCTTAAAGCGGTCAGTGAATAAGAAATAACGCTTCATCATACATTGCTAAAGATTCATCCGAGGAATGCACTGACACACGAACTGATCGGCACGACAGGCTTAAAATACTTTCGAAAACCTTATCTAAACTTTGGTCTGCTGACGAGTTTCATTCAGTTGAGATGTCAATCTCTTATTTTTCAGTTACTTTCGTTTTTTGCAACTATCTCCAGGGATTGACTCAAAAAAAGGAAAACCCTTGTCGTTTAAAAGTTTCAATGAACTTACTGAATGAACACCATGCTACTATCGTCCACTATGTGGAGTCTCTACTTTAGCTAGGCTAGTGCTAAAATCAACTCTAAGCTTTGTTCCAATACTTATGAAGTATTACCTTTGTAAATGAGCCATGCTCTGGCAATAGTGGGCTTCATGCATCTTCGTGATGCATAATACCAATCAAGCCATCACATAATTATGGATCAATAATAGCCACTGTTTGCCAACTTAATCATGAGGTAGACTAGTCCTTGAATTTACAGAAAATTGACCAATAGCGAAAAGTTTAGGCCCAGGTCAGCCTGCGCAGACTGCGCTGGCTGACCTGGGTAGATAAGTTTCGCAGATGCATTAAGTCCCTTTTTCACAGAGTATGGCTCAATTGTAGTTATGAGGTAATACCTTTGTAAATGCTCTTCATGTATGAACAGTTATCATTTAAATAATTTAGGTTTTTCTATCTGCTTGAAGATAGCTGAATCGAGATAGGCGACCATATAAGTTCTAGTATAAAAAGAATCAATGATAATAATTATACTACCTGGCAATACACCATACTTACGTCCACACTCAACAAGCAATGGAATACAAAGAAGAAGACCCCCTGAAAAAAAAAAAGTAAATAAAGCTATCTATATACACTGCTAAAATCACATGCAAAGATGGTACAGCTAAGCAAGTCAAAAGCAATTCTATATATTCCACCAAATCTGGATTCGAGACATCTAATCAGAGTTCGTTTCGCACTTTTTTTTTTTTAAATCTCAACAAAGACTGATGATCTTGATTGACGCGCAAAGATCGCTTTAAGAATGAAATGAACCATGCTCTGTAAAAGGGGGGCTTATTGCATCTGCAAAAAGTATCGACCCAGGTCAGCCTGCGCAGTCCGCGCAGGCTGACCTGGTCGAAAACTTTTTTGTTATTGGTCAATTTTCCACGTGTCAAAGGACCAGTTTACCACATAATTCAGTCAGGTGTTAGACAAATTGCATTTTATGAATCCATGTGACGAGTTGCTTGTTATCGCGCATCATAGAGATGCACTAAGCCCCCTTTTCCCAGAACATGACCCAATTAGGCCTGTAGATGGAAATGGATGGAGAAAGCACGAAAAAATTACCTTGTTTTTTTTTTTGGAGGGGGTGTAAAATTTTCAATTCCGTTAGTAACAGTATGGCCGCCATTTCGTATAATGGGATAAATACATTTTGAACACGACGGAGCAATATTTACCCTGATAGTCCAGTTGGTAGAGTCGCTGAGTTTCGATTTAGAAGGTTTTGGGTTCGAATCCCAGCGGAGGTACGACAATTGTCGTATTTTTCTGGCAAAAGAGATTTTAATGCATTTCCGTGATGCATCATACCAAGCAAGTCATCACACAGTTACAGATCCATAAAATCCATTTTGTCATGCAACAGACTGAATCATGAGGTAAAATGGTCCTTTAACCCTTTCCCAAACGATAAATTTTAGACTGGTCCAAATTGAAAGAGTTTGCAGACGACAATCTTAAATTTGATGAAAATAACAGAAAGTTCTCCAAAAGGGTAGAAAACACTGTGGGAAAAGGAGAAATTGCTCGTAACGAGAAATTTCTCCTTTTCCCACAGTGTTTTCAAAAGACTTGTACTGCAGACACGTGAAAACCAGGGCTTGTTTGGGAAAGGGTTAAAATGCCGAAAATTGACCCAAAGCAAAGGCAAAAAGTTTCGACCCTGGTAAGCCTGCACGGACTGCACCAGCTGATATAGGTCGATACGTTTTGCAGATGCATTAAACCTCTTTTCACAGAGTTTGGCTCAAATGCATAGAACATTAGGCTACGTCCTTATTTTCTTTTACAAAATACCAACCTTCTCCACTCAAAAGAAATTTGGGTAATATTCAGTTGTATGCCCCTTTAAGGGCTGGTGGGTAAGGGCTTACTATACATACCTGCATTGAGTTAAAGAATGTGAACAGATAGGTGAAAATGAGTGTTTCCTTTTTGGTAATGGAAAGATAGCCAAACACCCATGTGATTCCCAATAAGGGAAGGAGCACACACGCTGCTTTTAAACCACTTCTGAAACAGCGATTGAAATCTAATTTACCAAACAGAATATGATATACAATGGTAATAGTACTTGGTGCAGTCTGATCTTGGGTCTTGGTGCAGTCTGATCTTGGGTTTATACCGCCGGCTTTTCTTTATTTTTTTCAATCAAACCTATATGATAAAAATATTTTCTTAGTTTCAGTGCATTGAATTTCCAGCCGTCGAAAGAGATCGAGTTTTAATATTTGGAGCTGAAAGAGTCCAACCATGGACTGCTTTCCTTCTTTGCAATTAATTACCGGTATATAGGAACCATGTTCTGAGAAATGGGGGTTTAATGCATTTGCAAAAAGTATCGACCCAGGTCAGCCTGCTCAGTCAGGGCACTCTGACATTGGCCGAAAATTTTTGCAATCGGTCAATTTTCTGCAGCTCAAAGGACCAGTGTACCTCATATTTCAGTCGGTTGTTATACAAAATGGATTTCATGGATCTATAATACTGTGTATCTTGCTTGATATCATGAATCTAGGAAATGAATTATACCCCCTTTTGCTAGAGCATGGCTCATATATAGGAGTCATGTTCTGTGAAAAGGGGTTTCATTAACCCTTTCCTAAACGACAAATTTTGGACTGGTCCAAATTTAAAGAGTTTGCAGACGACATTTTTAAATTTGATGAAAATGGCAGAAAGTTCTCAAATAGGGTAGAAAACACTGTGGGAAAAGGAGAAATTGCTCGTTACGAGCAATTTCTCCTTTTCCCACAGTGTTTTCAAAAGACTTGTACTGCAGACACGTGAAAACCAGGGCTTGTTTGGGAAAGAGTTACTGCATTTGCCAAAAGTATCGACCTTGGTGGAAACTTTTTGCTATAGGTTAATTTTCTGCATGTCCAAGGACCATTCTACCTCAGGATTAAGTCGTTCGTTAGTAAACGGATTTATAGAGCCATAATTGTGTGATGACTTGCTTGCTATAGTACATAACGGGGATTCATTAAACCACCTTTTGCCACTTGCCAGTGCATGGCTCTAAATCTTAACAACTTCTTTTTATGATAAATGTCTCCTAGAGGATGCGCAGAGCCGTGTGCAAAAATGTAATCAGTTAAGCTCGAAGATGCAAAAAAGAGAATAGACGAAAAATAAAATCATACATACTTGACCGAGGATCGTTCCTCAACGGCAGACTTGGATCCTTTCTCCATAGATTTAAACATGATCCTTATCACCACGATAAGTACGACAGAGTTGATCTACCACCATGCGAAAAAAAAAGCAAACCTATGATTTAATCTGCATTCAAACAATAAAACAAATCAATGTTTAAATCTGAAAACACACAAGACCAATGCAGGGAAAAAAAATACACTCCATGATGTAATATGTAATCAAACAATAAAACAAAGCTATTGTGGTAATGTAAAATCACGCAATAACTGTAATCATAAAGCAATTTGCTGGTCTGAAACCGCTCAACATTGACAAACCAAAGTGGTGATCTTAAACCAAACAATAGAAATGGACCTTTGTGTTGATCTGCACCCACATAATAAAAACAAACCAATGTGATGATCTAAACCCATACTATAAAAACAAGCATAATTCATGGGGTGATCTGAAACCACACAATAAAGACCAACTTATATGGTGATTTGACACGGAGTGTTAAATTTTGATTCAAGTTAATCATCCTAATTTTACACGGGTTCTTTTTAGGTCATTTGATGCAAATTTAAGTCAAAAGATTTACTTTAAATTTTCCACCTACCACAATGACGAGACTAACTGCAGGTATGAAAGCCACCAAAAGGACTTTATGTGTGAGCCAGCATCTGCAAAGAAAAATTGCTAATTTAACGATTCAAAAAACTACAATCGATACACTTCAGATTATTATAAAAGAAATTTCACCAGTTTCAAACATGTATTATGCATTGGTATCATGTTCGTATAAGTGTACAGTATATGTCATTTCTTTTTCGCGCTCAGTCCTACTGATTCTGAGACACATACGCGTTTTTTGCATTTACATTTGCAAAGGTCACGCAGTCTCAGGTCAAAGACACTTTCAAAGGATTTTGTTACGTGATACAGTGCATTTTTTTTTATAAACTTTGCTTTGAAAAGAAACAAATACTATTGAAACTATGGAACAAAATAAAATGCTAAAAGAAGGTTTGATGGTAAGGCTTATCTCGTATCCATGAATTGACACAAGATGACGACGTAAGTAAAGCATCTTTTAAAGGTGGAAAATACTCACACAGCGCCAGTTCCGTAGTCATCATGAAAAATTCCTGCTGATATTCCAACGATTACAAATGGAACCCCTTGAAATAAATGGAAAAGTACAAAATGGAATTTCATCGTTCCCATGTAAATAATTAGGCAGTGAATTATGTCCACAGCATTTTTGAGTAAGTCACAAATGCTTACGTACACTTTTTCTTTTGATCTCAATTTTTCATATTAACTCTTTCATTGAGAACCTTCCGAGTTGCTTCAAAATGATATATTTCTAGAAAGGCATTCAGAACGGCAGATAAATGACTGACATAAATATTGAGCTTAGCCTTCTTAATATGTTACGACGCTACAAAAAGATTTTGACTAAAAAAAAAAGACACTCGACTGTAGACGAGGAACATTAAGCAATGACTGTTAACCTTTTACCAGAAGACAAAATTTTACACCTGTCCAAAGTGAAAGCATTCGCAGACGACATATTATATGTAGCTTAGCTGATGGGAAGTGACTTTGAATGGACGGAAACACTGTGGATAAAGGAGAAAATGCTGGTTACTAACTTTTTCTCATTTTCCTGTAATGTTTTCAAAAGATTTCTTCTTCGGAGACGTTAAAACTCGGATTAGGTGGTAGAGGGTTAAAAGGGGAAAATATGCTAAGCGAACAAAGAAAATTCCATCACAGAAACACGAACCTACGTCTTAAAAATTGTAAGCCAGTATTTTACCGAATGAGCCAGGCGTGCAGTGTAAATATTGACTGTGTTTATAACATAGTGATAGATTGTCACGTGATATATAACGAAAGGTTCATCGAGGTAGAGTTATAGCGGCTACCCTCTCTGGACAACAGTATTTTTACAAGAAAAAGAATTAAGACAAAAAGGGACATCTGTCTTATAAATATTTACTAACAATATCTGAGACTACATTTGCAGGTTTACACAGATTATCAATTATCAGTTGGTATGGTTTTTGAAATTTCTGGAACATAATCGTGCTTTGAGTTCCAGAATGAAAACCTGAAACATATCTAAAAACGAAAATAATGTTTACCCCATCCTATAAGGACATATTTCTTCATGTTTGACTGTGATTTAAATACTTTCACCAGAACGAGGTACAGATGAGCGCCCTCTACTAGCATCCAACAAAACATGGCCACTAACACGTAATGTAGACAAATTGCCAGTACTTTGCATACGATCTGTAAAGGAGATACTTCAATTTTTTACAGAAAGATCCCAGTGTTTTATTACCCTGAAGATGAAGGCGTTTGAAAACATTTTGAGAAAAACAGAAAATGCTGATGATCAGCCAGTACTTTGCATACGAGCTGTAAAGGAGACACTTCAATCTTTTACAGAATGATCCCAGTGATTTATAACCGAAGATGAAGGCTTTTGAAAACTTTGTGGGAAAAGGAGAAAATACTGATGATCAGCAACAATGTTTTCGACCCTTTGGAAGACAATTCTCATATTCTAAGCCACATTACATTTGTTGTAATGCTTTAACTATTGGTGTGTTTGAAATGAACTCCGCTTGTTAAGGCTTGAAACAACACAACTTTATTTATTGTCAATTTGTGTAAGTAAAACAGGAGCCGTTGAATTGCACAGAGTGTGTTGTATTGCACGGACAAAGAATCTCTAGCACTGTGTTAATAGCTGTATTGGCTGCAGTTTTTATAATTGAAGCACCGTGGAATACTGTTAAACTGAGATGAAACTAAGAAATCAAGATAATTGTTACGACCATTACAATTCAAACACCGAAGGGATAAAGAAGAAACCAAATTGACCGTAGGATCATTACTATGTTCACTGAGAGACACGTATAATTGATTCATCTCTGTGAAAAGAGTGCTTAATGCATTTGCAAAAAGTATCGACCACGTCAGCCTGCGCCGTCCGGGCACGCTGACCTGGGCCGAAACTTTTTGCTTTTGGAAAATTTTCTGCATGGATCTCATAATTCAGAATATTGTAAAACAAAACGAATTTTATGGATCTTTAATACTGTGGTGACTTGCTTGGTATAGTGTGTCAAGGGGATAGATTAAGCCCCCTTTTGACAAAGCATGGCTCAATTATCTAATTAGAATGGCAAACCTGTACGGCCAGAAACACATATTACGGAAGTACATAATGAGGACAAACAGGAATTAGCTTTTGATGCTTTTTTGTCGATTGAAAGAAAATCATATCATACTAAGCACTGAATATACGTTTCGATTCAGATTGACTCTGCTACTGCTCCCGAATGTCAATTTGCTGTATCACTTACTTTATTTTCCGTTCTGTCAATACCAACCAGGAAGAAAACTTGTACAAGAATTATAGTCAGTGCTAATTGCTCGTGAATCCGAACTCGCTGATTTTTCAGTCTGAAAAAAGGCACATTTAATTTTTTTGCTAAAAACAACAAAATTTCGAATGTGTTCACATTGGAAGCATTTGCAGACGACAAATTTATAAACGTACATGTATGTCAAACGAAAGTATTTTGCCTTTAAACGAGTAATTGACATAATTGGGAAAAGGAGAAAATGCTGAAAACTAGCATTTCCAAATTCTCAAACCATGTTTCCAAAGCCCTAGACGTCATTGGGACCATGAAAAACAAGTCGACAAACATCGCGGATAGCAACAGACAGATGTTTGCACTGTGCCGCTCAAAGGAAATAAGCTTGGAAATAAGTTTTATGTTAATTCCTGTTTGTTCTTTGGACATGTTTTTTTTTTTAAAGTTTCCCTTGTCCATATCTCTTTGTGGCATATTTTACAAACAAATTGCGTCTGAGCTAATCGAAAATTGAAATTTGTGCTGAGTGAAGAGGAAGCTATAAACACACTTACCTGAAGAATTCAAACACTATAATTGAAATACAACATCCAAGAATGGAGAGAGTACCGCCTCCATATGATAAATAGGTTAGTATCTTCGCATCGAATTCGTCTATAGAGGTCTGCAAAATGAAAAAGTAAAAGGTGGAATGGTTGGTTTTTGAAAGTGCCTGCCAATATCTGACTAATGAGACAGCTCTGTCGCACAGATTTGAGCCATGCTCTGACAAAAGTGGGCTTAATGCATCTCCGTAATGCAGTATACCCAGCAAGTCATTACATGATTAGGGATCCAAAAAATCCATTTTGTCTCACCAACAACAGTGTATTATAATGTAGAATGGTTCTTTGACATACAGAAAATTGACCAATAGCGAAAATTTCGTTTAGCTTATCAGAAAATGTGTCACTTAAATTTAAAAGTAGAATAAGAGTACAATTTAGAATGTTTGGTAAACAGGGCCCCTAGAGTAGTGCTGGTTAGATACACTCCCCATGTTCGCGCACTGGCGGTGGTGATATAACAGAAATACTGCTGAAAATGGAGTTTAATACCAAACAAACATACAAACCTCTACGTCATAAATGTCCATAAGAACGGCGAAGTTTGTGAGATGGTTGCAGTAGCAAACAGTGTTGTTCTCGTCACTTTCGACATCACTTCTTATACAACCAGCGTGCGACCATCTGTCTGTTTTGTTCCTAATAACGTGGAAAAAAAAATGCAACAATATGCAATATTTCCATTTAATGGTGGGATAACAAGATTTTTTTTTTTTTTTTTCTAACAATGGTTTTCAATATGCATTTCATGTAACAGTTCAAAGATATAATATCGTAGAACAAGATAAAACATGTGCACCTGTTTCTTCTGTTTTTTCTTATTTTCCTTTGCAGACATTCAAAATCATTTAGTCGTATTTTCTTAGTAGCATAGGCGCCGGTTTGGAGACAAACAAAGATGACGTAATAGTTCGTAACTGACGCCATCTTGTTGCTACGACCTGACCTTCAATGTCCGCGACTACATTCTATGCCGAATATACAGATGCATGAGTCAGGTATTAATTAGAATTCCTTAATGGACAAAAATGTCAGAATGGTGCTGAGTTGATATACTTTACATCAACACATTATGAATAGGAAATGAAAATCAAGAGATACATGTGTAAATAAAAGTGAATATCAAAGGCAACATTTTAAGCTACCTGTCTCTTCAAATTGATTTGCAATTACAACAAGACTGTTTGTGGTTTAACCCTTTCCCAAACAAGCCCTGGTTTTCACGTGCCTGCAGTACAAGTCTTTTGAAAACACTGTGGGAAAAGGAGAAATTGCTCATACCGAGCAATTTCTCCTTTTCCCACAGTGTTTTCTACCCTTTTTGAGACCTTTCTGCCATTTTCATCGAATTTAAAATTGTCGTCTGCAAACTCTTTGAATTTGGACCAGTCCAAAATATGTCGTTTGGGAAAGGGTTAACAGTGCCTCCCCTTGCCAGTATATATTGATGTATGGCAAAAAATGAAAATATTTGACAAAATATTTTATAATGAATAAAGATGATACCTAAATACAACTCATATATATGTGAGCTATCAAACTATAGACTTGCACTGAGTATGGCCTATGAACTAACTACATAATGATGTAAACAATTTTTTTGCACACCGACGCAGGACCATGACAATTGCTATTTATTTTTTCTCCTTATAAAATATGAAAAAGGGGTTTATTGCATCTCCGTGATGCATACAGTAGAGTGCTGTTTTTCATGGTATAGCCTTTAGTTGAAGACTAAAATTTATTTGAAATAGCACTCTCATAAACATCCTACGTGGCTCACTTGAAAGCTTTTGGTTACGACTAACAACAGTTGAATAAGGAAAGACACATGGGTGAGCTGTCATCATATTCGACGAAAATATTCTTAAAATTGGCATGAGACACCGTTACACAACCCAAAACGAAAAAGTTTGGGTGGTTTTATGTTTAAAAAATTGATGTCACACAGAATTGTACTCACATTGCTGACATATTCAGGAACACACAGCGGGGGACTAGTAATGCCTCTGATGTATTCTGAAAAAGGATTTATGAAAAGTGAATGTGTACACCATCATGGCCAAGTTTTTTTACCAAAATACCCTGTTTTTTGTTTTTGAGACTCAGAGGCAGTACACTTTCAAAAATACAATGGGAAAAAGAAGAAAAGCCGCCTAATGGTGAATAATTCAGAGAAATCATGGTTTGGCGCAAGGCCATCAATGAAGAAAGTGGATATGAAATCGTTTACATCCGTTACTATATGTATTGTATGAACTGGTATATGAAAAAAAAGTAAACAAAGAACTTAGCTGTCAGAATTATACTGAGGTACATCAAATGTTGAGTTTGCTCCTTTTATGTTTAACTCAGATTTCAACATAACCTTAGTTGTATAAGCCGGTGCCAGCATACCTATTCATGTTCTGCTTTTGTTTCTAAGCGAAAGACTGCTCTCAGACATATTTCACTCTTTACCAAACGACAAACTTTAAACTTATTCAAACTGAAAGTATTTGCAGACAACAAAATAAACATGACTCAAAAATTGAAATTCATTTCGGGAAGGGTAGAAAACATTGTGAGAAAATGAAGGTACATAGATACACATGATAAACTAAAGAAAAAGCAGACCTTTATTGAAAAAGTTATTTTCACAGAGCTTTTCAGAGACTTGAACAAGACCTGATCAGCATTTAGGACCTTGCTGGCCAGCACATCCGAATTGATGTAGGGTTCCAACAGTCGTCTGAAACAAA
Source organism: Tridacna gigas (assembly GCA_945859785.2). NCBI lineage: Eukaryota > Metazoa > Mollusca > Bivalvia > Cardiida > Cardiidae > Tridacna > Tridacna gigas. The sequence continues at coordinate 26,568,052 of OX244033.2, read as the reverse complement.
AATAATTCGGTTATTTATATACATTTTTAGTATTGCTCTCAGAGAAAATCACGTAAGTGAAAAAAAAAAAAAAAAAATGTTGAAGCTCAAAAGATTCAAGAAGCAATAGAAGAATTCTTAATACCTGTTAAAGTTACCTCTCTCAGGGATGGAAATAAACTTGTATTTTCAGTGAAAATTAAACGAAGGTAATTCGGTTTAATCAATCATTCAAACCTTTTTATAAGGTCGAGATATGTATATATAAGAACCCAGTTTCAAGTATTCTTATTAACCCTTAAGCTGCTAACCGCGGCTCACTGACCTTTTGCGGACAATGTAGATCAAAATCAGACTGCACAGAACGTGCAGTCTGAGTTTGGATCTACAGTGCACGATAAGGAGATATCGTACAATATTATTCGGGTTTTTACTGTAGTCTTGAAAGTTTTATTTAACTTATTTAGCAGGATAAGGATTAAAGGCTATCCTTTTGCTCACGAAAATAATTTATGGATTCAAAGTACTAGAAGTAAGGGGTGGAGAATCAATGTGGGAATTCACGCCGATTTGGCCAAAATATTTCCTACGTCAGACAGCATGTTCTTTGCATTTTTGTTTATGGTATACCTAGACTGCTAGCAAAGCCGGATCGAGCTGTTTTGACATTCTGAAATTTAAACTCTCACGATTAAGTCCAAAAATATAAAGAAACTTATTCCAGTGCGTTTTGTCAGACTTATTTAAGCCCATATCAAGCTAATAGCAACGTTTGTTTACACATCCATGTAGCCCGTTCTTGGGGTCTACACTCTCCAACTTTCGATGAAATGTTTATGTCCTGAATACCATTTGTACCCCTTTTCATACGACCGCGTGTTTTTACGTCTTTTATACAGAAGCCTTTTTGAGAACATCATGGGAAAAGCAGAAAGTGTCAGTAACTAGTATTTTTTCACCAACAAAATACTACAGTACTTTGAGCACAAACTCTAATTTGAGTCGCATCTAATTTACCATCTGCAATTATTTTCAAAATGAAAAACGTACAAAATTGTGTCCCAGGGTAAAGACTCAGAGTAAACCAAAAAATATCTATTTCTGTTGTTTATTTCAGCAGGATAAAGGTTTATTTTTCTGTAGCCCTTGTGCACGTACAGTAAGTTTGTTAAATTACCTTGGTCCATTTATTTCAGTGTTTGTTGATGTCACAAGGTTTGCGATGGACGGAAACTTTGCATAGTACAGATGGATATAGGGATCTGAAATAAGGAAATAAGAAAAGAGACTGATGGCATGACATGTATATGTCATCTGTAAAAACTTAGTTCCGTAATAGTTTTTGTGGCATTTGTCGAAGACAATGCCACTATGAGTTCAAAGACAATTCCACTATGAGCTCAATACGGCATTTTGAAAATCATGTATCGTAGTTTGTGCAAAACCAAAGGAAGTAAACCCAATTAAAACCAATTTTTCTAAGATAAGTAAGTGTTTCCATTGCACTCAGACATGAAATTGAAAATGTCGTATTACAATAAATTGGATTAGGCCATCGATCGTAGAAATACTTCCTTTTTATTGAAAATAGCTTAATCCGCTATGGCCTTCTATAGTGGCGTGATGATACGCACATACCGTGCTTGTTCGTCCAAGAACCAGTTCGTTCCAAGGTTTATTCGTCCCAGGGCTTGTTCGCCTGGACTTGTTCGTCCAACAAGATTGCACCCTTCTCTTTTGGATTTTGCATGACTATATAGTAGGTTGACTTTCAATCGAATATTTTGAAACTATTTCTGTTGTTTATTTTTCAAATTATTTAGTCCACACAACGGCTCCGTTGACAAATACCACACCAGTGTTTTTCAACGCCTTGATTATCTATAGTAGTTTGCCTGAACATCTTGTACAGCGACGACGATTTCAGTAATCTATCGAACTTACCCTGGAACAAAGTGCGTTGTACTAACAAGTGTTGTTTGTAATTTAGCATTAACAGCAGTACTTCAGTATGCCAGCGCCCTACATTAGAAATCTAGGAGTTCTGAGGTCAGGGTCCGTATTCACCAACCATTCTTAAGAACGTTCTTAGTCTTAGTCTCAAGGATTTTCTAAACTTGAAAATAACACAACTTTTGATTTATTAAACCATTTGGTTTAGCCAATCAAAAGTTGTGTTACTTTCAAATTTAGAAATCTTGAAGAATAAGACTAATCATGTTCTTAAGAATGTTTGGTGAATAAGGACCCTGATCTGCGCGAGTACAATGTTTGATCTAATGTCATTGCTAACTATTGTAGTCTACCTTATCACCGAACTTTCTAATCTGGAGTGTTCAGACAGGGTTAGAAACAGCAAGACATAAAAAGACGTTTGTTATAAAAGACCACAGCTGTTTTTTTCTTGGTTATTTCAAAGGTGATGAATTTTTCTTCCTCTGGTTTTTATTTGTTTGTCTATTCTTTTAGTGTCACGACTGGTTTTTCGGAGCATCAACGGGAAGCGTACGTAAAAAGGACAATATTGACATACCGCTTGTTCCTTGAACAGCGTTTTTAAATATATCGTTTGGTAGGAATATTCCATTCTCGGGGTCCCCATAAGCTTGCTTATCTGCAAACCAGCTGAAATTCTCAGCTCTATCTATCACGTGCACTGACAACTCTGTAAGTAAAGCGAAAACAACAAATCAGTGTCAAAGTATAACTGAAACGCAACTTCATTTAACCCTAAAGCTGCTAAGCGCGACTCACAGAACGTGCAGTCTGATCTTGGATCTACACTGTCCGATAAGGAGTTTAATGAATATCAAAATTGCACATAATTTTTCCTCATTTAAACGCATTTTACAATCTATACTTCGTTTGTTTAAATCTTTTTATGAAAATCTTAACCTTTTCATTTAAAACTTTTGAGCAGGCAGGGACTGTCCAGCTACTTAATGTTTTTTATGCATAATCAAAATTACTCGTACATTCGGTCCTTCTTCATTTATATACTTTTTACCACCAATTCATCATTTTGTTCAAATCCTTTTGAGCTCAATTCATTCATTCGTTCTTTTAACTCTTGACTACACAATCCCGATTTCTAACGACTCTAAGGAAAAAGGCTTTTGAAAACATGGTGGGAAAAGGAAAAAAATGCTAGTAACTAGCATTTTTTCCTTTTTCTGAACATGTTTTCTACCGTTCCAAAGAAAACTTAAGTATTTGAGCAGCAATTAATTTGTCGCCTGAAATCCTTTCAAAATGAACAGGTCGTAAATTTTGTCCTCTTGTAAAGAGTTAAAAGACAGTGTAATAACTACCTTATATCACTATTACAATTTGTGTATATGTATTTCGATTAGGTAAGTGTAAATGGGAAGATAGGAGAAATAATGTTAAATCGTTTTGTATTATAAACCTACAAATTTTCCGACTTAAATGCATGCATTGCACGCTGATAAAATCTGAAGTTGCAGAAAATCCGTATCTAACAGTGTCAAATACAATCCAAAACATAGTATGATTTCGTAACCGCTTGAGGGCTACTTTTAGCCTGGTTCCAATTTGATTGGTCAAGTGTTCCATCAAAGTATAAGTATTCGTCTTCCATTTTTGAAAAAAAAAAAAATGGTAAGCAACCACAAACCAGTATTTGCTTTGATTTATTTGTCGTTTTCAAATAAGATTCTCGATAGATGTAATATTTTGTTGTTAAAATTTGTAGGTTTGTAACAGAAAGAGCGCCGTATTGCGGTAACTTTCAGTGTGCTTGTAATGTTTCGAGCTGCTAAGGAAAATTTTGACATTTGACCTGACGAAATGTCAAAGTCTTCCAACGCAGCTCGAAGCAAATACAAACCCCAGGTAGAGTACTACAACATAAACATATTTCGTACGTGAATTTGTACCCACCTAAATTCTCTACACTGACAGTTGCATTTTCTGACCTCGCCTCATTTTCTGCTGCTCTTTTCCTCCTCTCTGACGTCATCAGTTTACTAAACTGCTTGGCAACGTTTGTTGATAACTGTTCTACAGTTTCGAGAATCTTTGTAACTTTCTTTTCTATATAACCCTATAATATAATAAGTCAGGCTCTGAGAATAGATAGTTTGATGTATCGGCAACAGTATCGACCCAGAAAGGACTGCGCAGTCCCCGCCGGCTAACCTTGTCGATCTTTTTCTTTTCCTTTATTAAGGGCATTCAATCTCATGATCCAGTCAATTTTTTCCCATGACATAATAGATCATGTTATGCGACTTTTTTTTTTATTAGAGCCAAAAAGTTTTCAGATGCTTTCATGTATTAAATTTTAATTCATAGTGCTTGTTGATCTTTTAAAATGATATTACGAATTAAATTCGTCATCTGCTATTTCTTCAGGCCGTCATCTGCTATTTCTTAAAGTCGTCATCTGCTATTTCTAACTCATAAAATGATATTTCTTATTGAATTCGTCATTTGCTATTTTTTAAAGTCGTCTTCTGCTATTTCTTAAAGTCACCATCAGCTATTTCTAAGAGTCGTCATCTGCTATTTCTTAGAGTCGTCATCTGCTATTTATTAAAGTCGTCTTCTGCTATGTCTTAAAATAGTCATCTGCTATTTCTTAAAGTCGTCGTCTGCTATTTCTTAGAGTCGTCATCGGCTATTTCCTAAAGTCGTCATCTGCTGTTTCTTAAAGTCGTCTTCTGCTATTTCTTAAAGTCGTCATCTGCTATTTCTTAGAGCCGTCATCCGCTATTTCATAAAGCCGTCATCTGCTTTTTCATTTCAGGATTTTGTAAGCTTACAATACTTTTCTCTGTTTTGATTAATTTCCTCAGACATGTATTCTCAAGCATAATAAAATTAGGCATAGAGACTAAGCACTTTTCACTAACCCCTTATCTTCTAAATAACTAAAATGAAACTTTTAAGACCATAGTAAATACCAATATTGCTACATGTATTTCAAAGTTATTTGTGAGGAACAAATTAATATCCTTGTCGGACAATATAGATCCAAGATCAGACTGCACGTTCTGTGCAGTCTGGTCTTGATCTACACTGTCCGCAAAAGCTCCTCGAGTCGCCCTTGGAAGCCCAAGGGTTAAAGTATTATGTTAAAAAGGTTCTTTAAAAAAACTCACATCTCTAGAAAATTTCCACACACCAACCTTGGAGGTATCTACGATGTTGGATACTACTTCACTGCAACCCTTTTATGACAAAGAAATACTATTCTTTTAGTCCTTTTCGTCGTGTTTTGACAGAACAAAGGAAGAAGGCTTTGGAAAACATCGTGGGAAAATGAGCAAACCTCAAAGTTTCCTTTAACCTTTTTACCAATCAAAACTGAATTTTAGCGACCCTGAGAGAAAAAAACAACATTTTCTTACATTCCCATACTGTTTTTCAAACTTTCAAGACTGGCAAATTTCCATGTTTGAGCAACATCTGATATTTCGTTTCCAAGTGCTGTCCAAAGGTGGACAAAAAGACTTTTTTTTCGTCTGATACAGAGTTTTAAATATCTAACCTACTATGTCATTATCTTTAGGTTTAAAGATACATCCTTACATCCAGAGAGAAAAAAAAAAAAACGCCGTTAATATTTGACAGACTGTAGAATTTACTCAGCTGTGAAAACATAGATAAATTACCGACATACACGAACCATGCTCTGTAAAAAGGGGGCTTAATGCATCAGCGAAACGTATCGACCTAGGTCAGCCTGCGCAGGCTGACCTGGGGGGGGGGGGGGCTACTTTTCGCTATTGGTCAATTTTCTGTATGTCCAGGGACCAGTCTACCTCATGATTACGTCTGCTTTTAATCAAAGTGGCTATTATGGATCCATAATTATGTGATAGCTTGATTGGTATCATGCATCACGGAGATATATTAAACCCCCTTTTGCCAGATCATGGCTCATATATGGTGTGAGGGATAAATACATAAATCGGAAATCTTCGATTCACAACCATAAATTTCATTACAGTGATTTCTTTGATGGCCTCCAGAAAGTGATATGCATTTTCTATCGGTCGTAATCTATGCAACCTTGCATTTCTCAGGGGTAACATTTGGCATGAAGATACAAGACTGATTAAAGTTTGATAAAATAAAGATTAAACGGGTTAAAAATTAGCTGAAAACGAGTATAGATGTATCTTTAAGACGGTACCAACAGTGTACATCTCATTTCTTTTCGTCATATCCTAACTGCTATCATAATAAGAAAATGTATACAACTGTGTGTACTCATGCAGTTAAAAGATTTTTAAGACAATGAGAGGGGAAAAAAGAATAAGTTCATATTACATAAAGACACTGAGAGAAATAGATGAAGCTCATATTACAATGTTGAAAATAGGCCATTCCCTTTCCCAAAATATTTCTCCCTTTATGTCACAAAGAAGGAAGGAAGGAAGGAAAGAAAGAAAGAAAGAAAGAAAGAAAGAAAGAAAGAAAGAAAGAATAGACGCATCGAAAGCCAATGCAAGTGAGATATATTGGTAAACTCCAAAAATAGACTACAAGGTAATGGATTCATTTGTCAGTTTTTCGTTGTTATACTAAGTTATTCTTCGTCTTTAAAACAAAAACAAACCGAAAAAATGTATGTTGATGAAGAAACTAAAGTGACACAACAAAAGCTTTGTACGGGGTTGAACTTTTTCCGCCAAAACACAAGTGAAAGCCGTCAATCCGCTAATTCGGTAGATAAGTACACAACCTTTGTCATCACGGGAAATTCTGGCGTTGCTAAAACATGAATTTCCTGGTCTGGTTTGAAGTATGCGAAAACTGAGTAACACAGACAGAAAACTGTAACCATTAACATATCCCAAGTTATTTATCTATGCTATGCATATCTGATGACTGGAGACTGGATGTCTTTGTGACACAAGGTCTTTGTCACGTGAACTTTTTTGTGGTATTTTTTGTAAGCTCTTCAACAGTATTCATCAACCCTATTAGATACAATTCAAATTCTAAACTCGAACATTAAAGCCCTGTCTCTACAAATCTAATGGTTAGTTTTGGAATATAAAATAAGATTTATATTTAACTCTTTACCAGATGGCAACAATGTAGACTTGTCCAAATTGAAAGCTTTTGCAGACGACAAATTAGATGTGGCACAAATGATGGAACTTATATCAGAAAAGACAGAAAACATTGTGGGAAAAAGAGAAAATGCTGGTTACCAGTATAGTCTCTTTTGCCCACAATATTTTCAAAAGCCTTCTTGCTCAGAGTCGTTAAATTGGGTTTATTTGGAATAGAGTTGAAATGGCTGGTGAAAAATGAATAGCTAGTAATGGTCATTTAAAAGACATGATACTCTGTTCACTTGCAGTCGATTCATGTTGGACGAAAACTAACAAGTGTTTCGAACATCTGTGTGAGAGCTTGCCTATGCTCCAATACATTTCATTCACAAGTCAATGTGTCGTAGACTATATGAAATGACTTAAAATAAAAATCGATAAAAAGCCGTACTTTTGTAATATTGTGTAAATCAGATCTTCCTGGATCTGACTTCAAAAGAAGGTCCGCCAAGACTCCAACTGTATCTGCGGCAGCTGTCAAATCACCAGCGAAAAGAATATTTTTGATGTCATTTCCGGTTGCATTTTTCATACCGGAAGTGATGTCAATTATGCTTTCCGGCTGAACGGTGCTGTTTTCCAGTAAGCTGTTAGCAAGCTCCAATGTATGTTTGAAAAATGGGCTAACGCACTGACTCAAGTCGGGAAGATCCCATTCTGCGTGGTTCTCAGAGGTCAATGAATTGTCGATGCATCGGCGTGTCGCTAATCCTGAAGGGTTTAAGAGAGAAAAAAAATATTTATGATAGACGTTTCTGTCTAGAATTATATCATGCAACCATCATTATTGTTTGTGCGATCTTTGGCGGCCCATGTATTCTGGGCAACTTTTAACCAGTCATAGGCTACTTGCACTGGTAATGCTCACAGTGAACTTTACTAATTGTTTTCCATTTCATAACCAAGTGGGGCAAAAATTGCTTCTGAATTCCGAGATATCTATTGACCGAAAAGCCTCAAAAGACACAACGGCACTTTATGGGCAAATTTTTCACCTGAACTTGGTCTTGACCATTACCACGATAAACGAGCAATGGGTCTTGCAAGAAATGATAGCTTATTTAATACTCAAACCCAACTGAGAATCAACTGGATTTGAATATTAAATAATTTTGCAAGAATTTTGCAATTATTGTCCCAGTCCCACATACAGCCCTTCATCAAGTATAACATTTTCTGCAACTATCACATTACCTTCAGCCTGTAATGGACATGGTTTTATGTCGGTGTTTCGAATGGCCGTGTCAGACCACACAATGTGACTCCCTGGGTAAGGATCCTGGGTCCCTAAACAAAACGTACCGTCATACTCTGCGAAAAAACAAAAAGTATGTAATATTTTCACGAAAAAGGTTACATACCTACATTATAATCTCAAATCTATTCTACAGTGTCTAATACTGTCCAGTGTTTTCTGATTTTGTAAAGAGCCTTTCTTTGTTGTTGCAATCACGTAAGACTCAGAACACAGCACAAACATTTGAGCTATGCTCTGTGAAAAGAGAGCTTAATGCATCTGCAAAAAGTATTGACCAATGTCAGCCTGCGCTGTCCGCACAGGCTGACTTGGGTCGAAACTTTTTGCTTTTGGTAAATTTTCTGCATGTAAAAAGGACCAGTCTACCCCCATGACTTGGTCGGTTGTTATAAAAAATGGATTTTATGGATCTCTAATACTGTGATAACTTGCTTGGTATTAAGCATCACGGAGATGCATTAACCATTTACATGACAATCACTACTTTTAACGACGCTGAGAAAGAAGCCTTTTGAAAACATTGTGGGAAAAGGAGAAAATGCTGGTAACCAGCATTTTCTCCTTTTCGCACAATGTTTTTCATCCTATCAAAGAAAAATCACATCATTTGAGCCTCATTGAAATTGTCGTCTGCAAATGCTTTAAATTTGGATGGGTTCAAAATATTGTCTTGTGGTTAAGGGTTAAACCTCTTTTAGCCAGAGCGCAACTCCAAGCATCACGTAGAGGCATAAATCCCCCTTTAACTATAGCGCAACTCATGTGGCTTTTTAGATATTGCCACAAATTTATTCAAGAGGACAAAGTTGCAGAAATTCACCAGGAAGCTTTAAATATCGGCTAAAATACTGAATTTGTCCACAAGACTGGAATACAAACATCAATGAGGTAAGAAACAAACTAGAGATGAAAGAAACGTGCTTGTTGGTTAAAAAGTGACTAACCAATGTCGTCAGAGTTTAAAAAAGATCACCTTTAGTAACTGTTGTTGTTACGGGTGTTGTCGGAGTTGTTGGTTGTGTTGTTGTCACTGTTGGTGTTGTGGATGTAGAAGCAACTGTGGTTGTCGTTGTTGTTGTTGTCGACATTGTTGTTGTAGTCGAAGTTGAAGTCGTTGTACTTGGAGAGGTAGTTGATAAAGTTGTGGACTGAGTCGAAGTGGCTGGAGGAGATTTACACTTGCTTCCTATCACACCATAGTTACAGTACGTGACTGGGGAAAGAAATAAAATATAAGTGTTTGTTGGTCCACATTATTCCCATCCTCCTAGACCCAGTTCCGATGTATCCCGTAAACTACATTCATCGCCCCTGGGTTATCTCACGTATGCTTTCTCGTTCTCATGAATTATTTATGAGGCATTTTGATTGGTAATCTCAGTTTTTCAGTGAGAAAATTTAATCTATTTTTATCGACCATATGCCATTATTTCTATTTTTACCTCGTCTACAACCGATCAAATCGCTTGTTTCAGATCAAGCTTGGCGATACTTTAAATATGGCTGAGGCCGTGAACATCATTGACAAAAGTTTACAGAAAACATTCGGCGTCACCCCGAAAGAGTTCCAGCTTAAAGCCCTAGCAGCTTTGGTTTGGTAGCAAGTCAAATGCCACAGAAGGAAGGCCCGCCGGCGGCCGCAATATTTGTTGATAATGATGTGGGTTTTACTCGGTTTATTGATAGTAACGGAAGAAATGTGATTATCATCCAGTACAAGAGAGTATCTTTATGTCATCGACAATTCGACTGGCTATTGGGTGTAATTCGCAATCTTATGAGTACTCATAGAAACGACGGCTTCGCAATAATTGAATGTCCCACGGGTGATGAAGGTAATACTTCACACCTGGGTTAACGAGGGTGCATTTTTCCACACTTGAGGTCGTATTGACCAAACAATTTATATTTAGTTCTTTTTCTGAATTCCGAGGTTAGCCTTTTTACTGGCTGAGACAGAGCGTCTTAGTCACCCGGATACGTAGTCCTGGAATTCAAAATAAGAATAGTGTTTCGAAAGTTGGTGGATGCGTCCTCAAGTATCTGGAGGACTTAACTCTAAAGCCCTGGAACCGACTTACGTTGTTTGTTTTTGAAGACAGTGTAGATCAAGATCAGACAGCACTCTGATCTTTGATATACACTGTCTGCTACCATGTTACTTATTTTAACGGAAACAAACTTGAAATAGCAATAGTTCATGCTGTTTTTCCCAATTATAGAATCAAAGAGGTCCAAATCATTAATTCAGCACTTTAAGGATTAAAATATTTCGCATCCTTTACACAGTGAAGATATCGTAAAACTATGTTCCAAAGAGAAAAAAAAGCAATTGTGCACTCACGTTGGAAATAAAAAAAAAATCGTTATTGTTTGCATCTTCCACATGACAATAGGCGCTTTTTTGTGGAATTCCTAAAACTCAATGGACTATTTTCAATGTCGCCTGCCGCAGATATTTTGAGATGGGCTGGGCACTGAGAAAATAAACCTTATTCCTTCCGAAGGGAATCGATATTGAATGTGTATTGATATATTTAGTATTGCCATGTATGTGATATAGATATTGTATTGGCTTCGAGCTGTTGGGAAATAATTATATCTTACGAGACTGTAGGTCGAGCCAGATGTCGGAATTTTTCTGTCCAATGAGATGCAATTACATGTACAAGCACCAGGAAAGTTACTATAGCTTAGTATTCCTTAACATATCGGTATTCTATACCTACATACTCGTATTTTAACGACAGATTATTGCAATTATATACAATTTAATCAAATACCCGTAAGAAATTAAAATCAATATCGGTTAAGTATACAAGAATACTTCTTTTTATGAATGGTGGATGAAAAATATAGCGTAACAATTTGACCAATGAAATTGGAAACCAAACTGAAAGTTGTCCGCCCGCCGATTATGTTACCAAATCATGTCTGGAGCCTTGTTCGGTTCTGTGTTGATAAAGATTTTACCCGTCGTATCTAATTTGGACGAGTCTAAAATTTTGTCTTCTGGAAGAGTGCAGGGTAGTATATAGTATTATCGCGTGTAACGATAAAAATTAGTTCTTGGATAAACAGATCACTTACACTCATAGAAAACTGTAAGTTCATCCAGCACATCTAGGTCCTGTGGAGTTTGTGCTTTATGTACGTAAGTTATAGTGATATCAATGTCCGGATTCAAAACGGCAATAGTCGCCTCGTTGTTATTGTCGAGAATAGTAGAAATATTGGAGCCTGAGGTGCCATTCTTACAGAAATTAATGGGCAGATAGCCGATCGAAGATGTATGCTGAAAATAAGACAAATGTGATCAAATAAGTATTCAGTGCTCGATCATTACCAAGGTTTTCATTAATCCTTAGGCTGCTAAGCGCGACTCACTGACCTTTTGCGGACAGTGTAGATCAACATTAGACTGCATAGAACGTGCAGTCTGATCTTGAATCTACACTGTCCGATAAGGAGATATTGTTCTTCAAAAAGTAAGCTTGAAATAGCATATTATTCGGGTTTTACTATCCAGGCTTTAAGGGGTCCACCATTCAATCAATCAATTAAAAAAATTATGAAACTTATCAGCAGTTTAAGGCTTAAGCTGTAGAAGGTGGTGGTAGCAACCACTACAAAAATAAATCATTAAAAAATCATCAATAAATAAAAGAATGACGCCACTTGTCCCGAAACGTCTTGAACACCCCTCGTAGCAGCACATGCGTTCAGTTTTATTTTTGTCTCCAATCTCTGCCTTTCTTTTAATGCTTTTTTGGCAGTTAATCTCAATAACTCTTTACCATACGACAAAATTTTAGACCTGCCCAAATTGAAAGCGGTTGCAGAAGACAATTTGAATGTGGCTCAAATGATGGTATTTATTTCTGACAGAGCAGAGGAGCATTTTGGGAAAAGGAGAAAATGGTGGTTACCTGCATTTCCTCCTTTTCCAACAATGTTTTCAAATGCCTTCCTTTCTCGGGATCGTTGAAACTCTGGATTAGGCGATAAAGGGTTTATTTTTGGGGCTACTTACATGTATATACATAAACACGTTACTACTTGAAGTCGACTTTTTGTCACGCAGTACCCAATTTTGCAAACATTGTGGTGAAAAAAAAAGGAGAAATTGCACGAAGCGAGCTCTTTCTCTCTTTGTTTGTATGCTCTTACGTTTGAGACATCCTCTGGCAAAAGGGGCTTTTAATGCATCTCCACGATGTATTATATCAAGCAAGTCATCACATAGCTATGGATCCATAAAAATCCATTTTGTTCAACAAAGTAACATAATTATGGATCCATAAATAATCCATTTTGTTCAACAAAGCGGCAGAATCATGAGGAAAGATGGTGCTTGGACATGTACAAAATTCACAAATAGCAAAAAGTATCGACCGATGTCGGCCTGCGCAGACTGCGCAGGCCGACATCGGTCGATACTTTTTGCAGATGCACTAAGCCCCCTTTTCACAAAGCAAGACTCATTTATCTATGCTAATTTCTTTGTGCGTGGGTTAAGAAATTACTACGTGGATTAGAAGAAGCAGTTTTTCGAACAGCCTTACCTTAACAAAGCTATGATTGGGTTTGCAGTCAAAAGGGAATTGATCGAATTTTATCTTCAGCAACCAGTTTGAGCTGTTAACTTGGCATGGTAGCACGACCCGACCAGACTGCTCGCCGCCGGTCTCCAAATTTATCGTTATGTTTCCACTTAACGATGTTGGGCATCCTACGTCTGGCCTCTGTGCCTCGGGTCCTGTGTTCGCTAGAAAGGAAAATTTGGGAATTTTGGTCAAAACTTTGAATGGCAATTTTCTAATTTGGTGATATAGGTCGAGATAAACTGGACAGAGCATATATACTAAACGGAAAAAGAAACGCAGGGTAAACAGTTTATGCGCTAAAATGGACTTGTTTGGTTTGATTCGATATTTTGTTTTTGTTGCTGGACATATTATTTTTCGACAAATAGGCAAATTTTTATTTCAATGTATCGAGGTTTTGCAGAGTTATCAAACAATTTTCGCATTATCCCCAAATTTCCTGTAATTCAGCAGTTCAGTCGTTATCGCACGAAATGTTTACCCTGCGTTTATTTTTTCCGTTTAGTATACAATGTTAAAGCATTTCAAGTGTTTCTTCACAGGTTATTCACACATAACAGTCTTGTTCAGTAAGTAATTGTTCACTATCGGCACGGTGAACACAACATCCAATAGTAACTGTTAACCCTTAAGCTGCTAGGTGCGACTCAAGGAACTTTTGCGGACAACGTAGACCAAGATTAGACTGCACAGAACGTGCAGTCTGATCTTGGATCTACACGGTCCGATAAGGAGATATCTTTCCCCCAAAATACCTTTGAAAAAGCATTTTTTTTTTTTTTACTGTCGGGTTGAAACTTCTATCTCACTAATTTAGCAGGATAAGAGTTAATAAATAGTTGTTGCCTAGAAATCTTTTAAAATTGAGAAAACAAAAAGAAAGAGGGAACTTAAAGATACATCTATACTTTTAAAAGTCGTTTTCAGCCAGTTTTAAACCCATTCCATCTTTAATTTATGAAACTATAATTGTTCTTGTATCTTAATGCCAAATGTTGCCCCTGACGGCTACAAGGTTGCACAGATTACGACGGATAAAAAACGCATTTTATTTTTTGGTAGCCTTTAAGAAATCACTCTTGTCCTTTCCGGTTTTAAATGAGGGCAAATCCGTTGAGTTGAAAACGAGTATATATATGTCTTTAACCCTTAAGCTGCTAATCGCGACTCACAGACCTTTTGCGGACAGTGTAGATCAAGATCAGACTGCACAGAACGTGCAGTCTGATCTTTGATCTACACTGTTCGATACGGTATTTTCTTTCCGGTGAAATCAACTTTGAAATCGCAATGTTTGGGCTTGTAGTTTTGAGCAGAAATGTGCCTTTCAGTTATTCAGCAGCTTAAGTGTTAATACTTTGTTACCTTGGCTATGCACCTGGACACACGAGAGTAGTATTAGAACAGAGAAGTGTACAAACAGCGCGCTGATTCTGGATATTCCTGTAATATATAAAAACATAATCACAGCAGAAATAATAGATCTGAGCTGCTCTGGCAAAAGGGGGCTTAATGCCTCTCCGTGGTGCATGCTACCAAGCAGGTCATCATCATATAGGGGTTTGGTCCATAAAGTCCATTTTGTCTAACAATCGCCTAAATCATGAGGTAAACTGGTCCTTGGACCTGCAGAAAATTGACCAATAGCAAAAACTTTCGGCCCAGGTCAGCTTGCGCGGACTGCACAGGTTGACCTTTGATACTTTTTGCAGATGCATTAGGCCCCCTTTTCACAGAGCATAGCTTATCTATATGAGCCATGCTCCATGAAAGAGTCGTTCAATACATCTGCAAAAAGTATGGACCTATGTGCATAAGCTGACCTAAGTCGATTTTTTTTTTTTTTAACGGACAAATTTTCTTTATAAAAGAGTTTCCGAGTTTTCTCTTATTTTTGCTGTCATTTATATCATACACTGCTGGAGAATGTTTTATCTGATAAAAATCTGTCCGAGTTTCAATGGATTGATTTTTCAATCATCGACAGAGGTCCAGTTTATATATTTGGACTGAAACCATCCTTTTTGGTGAGCTACTTTTTCCAGCGATTGGTGCTTGGCTCTCCATGAAAGTTAAAGGCCCAATGGCGACCAGAAAAAAAATGCAGTTGTTAAAATGAAAAGTATGGAAAATATTGTGAAGATAACAATCTGTTATTTTGTGGTCGGTTCAAGTTTTAGTCGCTGGCAGACTGAATTTTAGAATCAGGCAAAAAGTAAAAAAAAAAAGAGTGACCCGGCAACTTTTAACCTAGTTTTGAGAAATTAATTTCTTTGCCGGCGACTTACACTTGTACCCGCCGTAAAATAACAGAATGTTATCTTCACGATAATTTCTATACTTTTCAATGGTATGATTTAAATTTAAAATGCATTTTAATACACGTTTTGTTTTCCTTTGGCAGCTATTGTTACTTTGATTCACGTCAGTTATATCGCGGGGGCCAGTGTTCCTATCCATATGCTTTCCCAATTTTTTTTAAACAGTAATTCGCATAATATTCTTCCCAAGCCACTGGCTGCTTTCCGGACAACCATCGTCGAAACAGTGATCAGCAGTGAGAGAAGACTGAACCTTGTCGCAACGACTATCATGAACCCTAGAGAAGAAAATGACGAAACTGGGGATTCGAACCAGCGAACCTTTGGTCTCAAGTCCTGTACGCTACCGATTGTGCTGCCAGTCCCCGAGGTCAGAGAGAATAAGATTAGATGAGCCATGCTCTGGCAAAAAGGGGGTTTAATGCATCTCCATAATCCATTATACCCATCAAGTTATCACATAATTCTTGATAAATAAAATCAATAAAATCAATTTTGTCAAAAAACCGACTGAATCGTGAGGTAAAGTTGTCCTTTAACATGCAGAAAATTAAGCAAAAGCAAACAGTTTCGACTCAGGTCAGCCTGCGCGTACTGCGCAGGCTGACCTGAGTCGATACTTTTTGCAGATGCATTAAGCCTCCTTTCCAAAGATCATGGTTCAGATGTAAGAGGGATTGGGGCGAGGGGCGAAAATGTGACATTCATTTTGTACGCTGCACCCGACCTGCCCCGACATAAGTGATGACGGAGCGCGTTACTAGGCAAGGTGTATCAATGGCTCGTTAACCCCGGGACCCCAGCGCAACTGACAGGTCAAAAATGCTTATCATTGTGGTAACCTAGTTATTTAAATACTTACAAACAATAAAACCTACATCACAAATACGTTTTGATCTCATGGCTTTGCAATTCGAGTCATTTTATCTCTTGCCTTACTACAGGAAACCTTACAAGGCTTTTCGGGCTTTGTAGATCAAGATCAGAGCGACTCTATAAAATTAGTGGACAATGTGAGTCATGATCAGGCTGCACGGAACGTGCAGTCTGATCTTGGACTCACAATGTCCAGCATATTTTGTGCGATATTTCAACAAAACAGTCTCGAAATTTGATTAGAAATGGCCAAGCTTAATGAAGTGAAAATGTCCATTTAAGTCTTTAGCAAACGACTGGTTCAATTTGAAAGCATTTGCAGACGGCAAATTAGGCATGACTCAAATTATGAGATATGTCGCTGAAAGAATAGAAAACATTGTGGGAAAAGAAGAAAACGTTGGTTACCAGCATTTTCTTCTTTCCCAACAATGTTTTCCAAAAGCTCTTTTCTCTTCACGACCACCTTTCACTATAAACTGCGTAGATTTACGCAAATTGTTTTGAGATTATTATATAAGTACACATACGATCCCTGCTACCCTTCAAATGTGTAAGCTAGTGTAAAGTTATGCAAGTGTTTACGCAAATCGTAAAGTTATGTAGCCTAATGTAACTCGTTTCAGACTTACTGCTTGTTTACCTAAATTGCGTACGCAAATTTCGTGAGTACGCGGTTAAGTGAAAGGTAGCCCAGGGTCGTTAAAACACGGGGTTGCGTGTTAACCCTTTACCACACAATCCCGAGTTTTAACGACC
Source organism: Tridacna gigas (assembly GCA_945859785.2). Lineage (NCBI taxonomy): Eukaryota > Metazoa > Mollusca > Bivalvia > Cardiida > Cardiidae > Tridacna > Tridacna gigas. The sequence goes on along the minus strand of OX244033.2, from coordinate 26,551,158 downwards.
CCGAGGAAGAATCCTTTTGAAAACATTGTGAGAAAAGGAGAAAATGCTGATAACCAGCATTTTCTCCTTTTCCCACAATGTTTTCTACCCTATCAAAGACAATTTACATCATTTGATTCATATTTCAATTGTCGTCTGCAAATGCTTTCAATTTGGACCAGTCTACTTTTTTGTCGTTTCGTAAAGAGTTAAAGGGTTCAATTAGTGTAGGTTAATTTATTACTGCCTTACACAGCGTTTTTGTGCTTAGCGAATCTAAAGCTACCTGCAGAAAAAGAACTTTCACTGTGACATTGGGGCAAACGAAGAAATTATTCATTTTCAACTCATCACAAATCGAACGAATGTCAGACTAGCCCAAATTGAAAGCTTTTGCTAGATTACGTCGTGTACTGAAAGTTTAGTTTAATTTTTCCAGAATTCATTAAGTAATTACAATTAAATAGGGTGGTTTAATGCATCGTCGTAATGCATTATAGCAGGTACCGTATATATACGATCCCTGATTATACCAAGTAAATCGTAGCATATTGCGGATCCATTTTTGTCTGAAATCCAGCTGTACCACGGGATAGAATGGTCTTTTGATAATGCAGAAAATACACCGACCATAAGCAAAAGGTTTCGACTTAGGTCAGCCTGCGCGGCCTGCGCATGCTGACATGGTCAATTCCTTTCGCTGATGCATCTAATCACCTTTTTTTTACAGAGCGTGACTCGTGTATTATATGTTTTGCAATTTTAAAAAATAACACAATATAGAATTCATATCCTTGAAAGTTTAAAAAATTTTACAAGATGAAAATTAGCCTATATCCAATAAAACTAACGCAACTTACCCATTGATATTTGTGATGAGTCAATTAGTTTGTAAATCTTTGTTAAATGTAGGATTTTTTTCTGTAATAAACTATCTCATTTTCCTTGTAAACAGATACAGTTTTGGAAAAGTTTCGCCGTATCCTTTGTAATATTAAAAAGTTTGACGGTTTCTCACAAATTCTAAAGTCTGTTTCAACGAGTATATCTTATATATAATTTCTAGATGATGTTTGAAGGTCCATCCCTTTTTCTTTTTACTATTAAGAAAGTGTCCATTAGAATATTAAAGTCAACAATTTTCAAAAGTCACAAATAAGTCGTAATTATCCTTTAACAAACAATTCCGTGTTTTAATATACCCTGAGAAAGAAGACATTTGAAAACATTGTGGAAAAAGGGCGAAAATGCTGGTAACCAGCATTTTCTCCTTTTCCCACAATGTTTTCGACCCTTTTCCAAAACAAAATTAAATTTTTTAGTTATGTTTATTTTGTCGTCTGCAAATGCTTTCAGTTTCGACCGGTCTAAAATTTTGTCGTGTGGCAAAGAGTTAAAGAGTTTTTATCATAAAACTACGGTATAAATAATAATGATGTAAATGAAGAACACGACAATGATGATGATGACGATGATGATGATCATACTAGCCCACGCCTATTTACATTCACATTTCCAAATAATTCATTTAAACAAAAAGAAAAATCCTTTCATCACTATTTGTGGAATTTAAACATGTCCTGTAACCACTAAGTTGTTTCTAGAACACTATCAAAGGCGAAAGTTGTTGATAATTTGAAGATAATTAAAACCACTCTGAGATGTTAGAAGGATGCGATACAAACACAGCATCCTCTTTACCGTATATAACCGCCGCCTGACGATACGACAATGTCACCAGTACCGTCAGTCAAATGACCTTTTACCATACAATTTCGTGTTTTACGAACCCTAGGAAGAGAATGAATGAATGAATGTATGGTGTTTAACGCCGTTTTCAACATTATTTCAGTTATATCGCGGCGGCCAGTGCACCTATCCATGCTTTCCTGGAATTTCTTTTTACCAGTGCTCCGCACAATATTATTTCCAAGCCACTGGCTGCTTTCTGACATAATCATCGTCGAAACAATGGTCAGCGGTGAGAGAGGAATGAATCCTGTCGCAATGACTATCATCAATCCTCGGAAGGAAATTGGCCGAGCCGGGGATCGAACCAGCGACCTCCTGTTCTCAGGTCCTGTACGCTACCGACTGAGCTACAGGGGCTTGCCCCCTCTAGGAAGAGAGAATATGGGGAAAATATCGTAAAGGGAGAAAATGCTGGTGACTAGCACTTTAGTCATTTCCCTGAATGTTTTCTACTGCTCCAAAGACATTGATTTAGCCATACTAAGTTTGCCTTATCCTTTGCATCTTCGCAAGCCAAGGTGACGATCACTACGTGGATCGGTAAGATCCCCGTAGTGATCGTCACCTTGGCTTGCGAAGATGTATCCTATGCAAATGATTTCTATTTTTGCAACAAGAAGTATCTTTTTAACCCTTATCCTGCTAAATAAAAGAAATGAGACTTTTAAGCCCACGGTAAAAACCTAAATTTTCTATCAAAGGTATTTTTGGAGAAAAGATATCTCCTTATCCGGATAGTGTAGATCCAAGATCAGACTGCACGTTCTGTAGAGTCTGATCTTGATCTACGCCGTCCGGAAAAGGTCAGTGAGTCGCGCTTAGCAGCCTAAGGGTTTAAAAAAAGACAGACAGCGTAATTTTGCGTGCAAATAGCCTCTCATGATAGGCTTGTCCTAACTTTTGTCCAATCACAAATTTCTATTTATTCATTCGAGTGTATCAATACCAATGGGTAGGTCAAAAGCCAGTGCAGCTACGCCGAAAAAAGTCTAATTTTTTGTCGTTTGGAGAGTTAACGCCTACCATCTGCAGACGATTCTTTGTTATTATAGAGTCATATGAGAAAAATGTCAGTTTCTGGCATAACTGCGATGCAGTCGAGAGGGGCTATCACACTACACTATCACACTGCCTCGTTTCCCCCTTACCCCCCCCCGCCCCCCACCCCACGAAAACAGCCGAGCTATGAAAAGAAACTTCTGATTTCACATCAAACTTCAATTTTCACCTTGTTGTTTATTTGTATTTAGTTGGCTCTAAATATGTACATATTTTATGCCAAATAAACTTTATGTTATGTTACGTTATAGAATCCACTGCCAGTAAGTGTGTGTCAATAAGTGGGTATATACCTCATGTTCACCGCACACCCTAGTCTCTTATCAATCAGGGCTACCACCAGAAGTAACTACGTCGTTAAAACAATGAGGACGGGTTTGACAAAACTCGGCGGACACAATGTTTACATCACCTCTTACCTGTTTGACCTTCTCCATCTCACCAGCGTTTGGTTTTATCGAACAGAATAGAACGGATTCTTTTGTCGGTTAGAACCGAGTACCTCAGACATGTGGGCTGCTAAATATGCTTTTGAAAACGATGCACATCGCGATCAGGCTGCAGCAAACATAATTTGATCTTGAACAGAGCATGTCAGCATGCCCTGAATTCATTAATGTAAGGTAGGTGTTCACCAAACGACAAAATTTTAGAATTGTCCAAGTTGAAAGCACACGCAGATCACAAACTAGATGTCTTTCAAATGACGAGAGTTTTCGTTGGATGGTTAGAAAACATGGGAAAAGGAGAAAATGCTGCTTACCAGCATTTTCTCCTTTTTCCGCAATGTTTTGAAAAGCTTTCCTACTCGTGATCGCTAAAACACGGGTTTGTTTGGCAAAGGGTCAATATGTAGTGGGCAACTGAAATTAATTAAAGCAATATACGAGCAACTAGATTCTGATTTTGACTGAAAGATGTAGAACTTTATTTCTAGTGGTTGACAAGTTACAATCTTTCCGGCGTAGTAACGTGTAGTCCTACTTTGAGAAAAATGAAGCATTCTACATTTTTGCAAAAGTCAATGCGTAAGCTCTTTACGAAACGACAAAATTTTATGTCAAATTCACTTGTATTCCATAGGGAATGAATTACATGTATACACACATTTAAAAAAAGAGTAAACATTTTAAAAGTGTGACAAAATTTTAGACTACTCCTAATTGAAAGCATTTGCAGACGACAAAACAAAAGTGACTCAAAAATTGAAATTTGATTTTAAGAAGGGCAGAAAATATTGTGGAAGAAGAAGAAAATGCTAGTTACAAGCATTTTATCCTTTTTCCACAATATTTTCAAAGGTTTTCTTTCTCAAAGTCGTTAAAATTCGGAAATGTGTGGTAAAGAGTTACTTGGAACAGGGATCGTATATACAATATACGATCCCTGCTTGGAACTACTAGCTTCAGAAAGCAACGACGAAGATCATTGTGAGCAATCAAACCTGCTGTTGCACGTCTTTTTGATGGATAGATTCATGTAAACTATAGAAGGCAAGTACTATTGGCTTGTTAACCCTTTACCAACGACAAAATTTTGGACTTGTCCAAATTGAAAGCATTTGCAGACGACAAAATAAACTTGACTCAAAAGTTGAAATTTGTTTCTGGAAGGTTAGAAAACATTGTGGGAAAAGGAGAAAATGCTGGTTACCAGCATTTTCTCCTTGTCCCACAATGTTTTCAAAAGGCTTTTTCTTCAAGGTCGTTGAAATCTGTGATTGTGTGATAAAGAGTTAAACTGAAAGTATTCCAAAAGTTTAGACTCATCCAAATTGAAAGCATTCACAGACGACAAAATAAATACGACTTCAAAGTTGAAATATGTGTAGAAAATATTGTACGAAAATAAAAAAAAAAAAAAAAAAATGCTGTGTACCAGCATTTCGTCCTTTTCGCACAATGTTTTCAAAAATCTTCTTCCTCAGCGTATATCAAAGTACGGAATCGCGTGGTAAAGAGTTAATACTGCTGGTGGTGGTTTATGACAATTTCCAAAATGTTTTCAAAAGTCTTCTTCTATAAGGTTGTTTTAACTCGGGATTGTTAACTAGAGGTTAAAAGCGGGTACAAGATTTTGTTTCACAAGTTTTTCACATATTTTAACGAAAACTGCCTATTTTTATTTGACTGAAAAGATGGCTTTGAAACTTAGATATTCACAGAACTACATGAACTAGACACGAGGAATGTCTCCATTTTTATCTATTTTTTCTGTGAAGGCACATGGCTCACTAACGGTTAAAATTCGTCCCGTCTCAGAATTTAATGAATTGTATGTGCATGAATACAACGTTGTTCAACACTTTACCACGTAATCCCGAGTTTTAACGACTTATAGGAAGCTTTTTAAAAACATTGTGGGAAAAGGAGAAAATGCTGCTTAACAGCATTTTTCCTTTTGCCACAATGTTTTCTACTCTATCAAAGACAGAAATCATGGTTCGATTTACATGTATTTTGTCGTCTGCAGAAGCTTTCAATTTGGTCCAGTCCAAAATTTTGTCGTTTGGTAGAGTTAAAAATTCTTTTTATTGGCTGTATGTTGAGGAGAGTCTGGTTTCTATGGTAACAGTTTGCACAAGGAAGTGTTCATGCATGCATGTGACTGTCGGAATTTGTTCTGACGGCTACTTCCTCATTTTTTGTTAAAATTCTTTTTACTCGATTTTGAGGGGAAAAAAATTGTGGTTTTGAAGAACAGGGTAGATAACTCCATACATTTTCTGCACTTCAACACAAAAATTACATTGGATACGACAGAACTGTTTTTTTGTACTATTTACTCAATGTTTATTGAGGGGAAGTAAAAAGTCTCTTAAGTATGGCAATGGGATGTCTAAGGGAACACAAAGAAAAGACCAACACAATTTTGGCTATTTCTTTCCTCTTATTCAATTGCATAACTATAATACATTAACATGTCAACAACTGAATCAATCAAACATTTAAGCTCAGACTAGAACTGTCGCAAAGCGGACAAATACCCCAAACCAGCACCTTGTCACTGAAGCAGCACCATCGGAGAATGGAAATGATTTTCTAATAAAGTTCGCCTGTGACCTTGACCTTTGACCCATGTGACCCAACAAGGATAGGGTACATCCTTGGGTCATGAGCAACACATGTACAAAGTTTCAGGGTTCTAGGTCAAACTGCTTTTAAGTTTGAGCACGGAAATTAAAAAGTCTAAAGACAGACAGATTAACTCTTTACCACACAATCCCGACTTTTAACAACCCTTAAAAGAAAGCCTTTTGAAAACATTGTGGGAAAAGGAGAAAATGCTGGTTACCAGTATTTTCTCCTTTTCCCACAATGGTTTCTACCTTATCAAAGTCATCTTCCACAAACTGAGCAACATTTAAATTGTCATCTGCAAATGCTTTCAATTTGGACAAGTCAACATTTTTGTCGTGTAGTAAAGAGTTAACGGACAGACAGACAGACATAGTGAAACAAGTATACCCCCCTCCACTTCATAGGTGGGGGATATAAATATGAACATATAAATGTCTTTTTTTTTCTGCCAATCAATTTGCATACAGAAAACAATGACTAAAGTGTTATCTTTTTAACTCTTTACCAAACAACAAAGTTTTAGACTTGTCCAAATCAAAAGGCCTTGCAAACGACAAAATTCTACATGTCTTAGAGGATTGGATTTGTCTCAAGATGGCAAGCCCCGGAAGCTTGGTTGGTAGCATACAGGACTTGAGGACAGAAGGTTGCTGGTTAGATCCCTGGCTTGGCCAATTTCTTTCCAAGGATTGATAATAATCATTGCGACAGGATTCATTCCTCTCTCACTGCTGTCCATGGTCTCCACAATGGTTATGTGGGAAAGCAGCCAGTGGCTTGGAAAGAATATTGTGCTGAGTCCTGGTAAAAAAAACACCAGGAAAGCATGGATAGGTGCACTGGCTGCCAGAATGTAACTGAAATAATGTTGAAATTAGCGTTTAAACACCATACAATGAATCAATCATTGTCTTAAGATGGGTAGAAAACAATGAGAGAAACTTAAAGGAGAAAATGCTAGTTAACAACATTTTCTTCTTTTCCCACAATGTTTTCCAATGCCTTTTTCCTCAGGGTTGTTACAACTCAGGACTGTTTGGTAAAGGGTTAATAATGGAATTTAAGAACAGACTTAAAAACAATTACATATGTACTCAATGCTCACTGTAAAACTTGCACTGAAAATGTCTTGAAAAACAACAATTAAAAAGATTCAATATAATGAAAAATGTTAACAGTATTAGTGCCATGCTCTGTGAAAAGGGGGTTTAACCCTTTACCACACGATAAAATGTTAGACTAGTCCAAATTGAAGGCATTTGCAGATGACAAATTAAATGTGACTTAAAAATTGAACTTTGTTATGGGACGGGTAGAAAACATTGTGGGAAAAGGGGAAAATGCTGGTTACCAGCATTTTCTCCTTTTCCCACAATGTTTTCAAAAGGTTTCCTTTTTAGCGTCTTTAAAAGTCAGGATTGTGTGGTTAAGAGTTAACCAATCTGCACAGAGTACTCTTACAAACATGAAAGTTCGCAACAAATGCATAGCTTAAATACAAACTGCCCTGGCTGGGACTCGAACCTGTGTGGCAAAGATCCTTGTTTATCAAGGTTTAAAAGACCAATACACAAACCACTGAGCCAAAGAGAATTCTCTCTAATGCAGTTGTCAGGTATTGATTTCATAGGGGAAGAAACTATGCTGTAAGGAAGACTTTCATGTATACTAAAGGAGTTCAGGAGTTCACTCAACTCCTGTAACACGCCTCCTCTTAAGAGTCATCATCTTGATTACAGAAAGCCTTATTAGGCAGTAAGTCTTTTATTTAAACAAGAAATGGCTCAATGGCCAATCTCATGCAATTTTTTAGACAACAAATGGCTCAATGGCCAATCCATGACGAGCCCCCATCTTACGAACATTAAAGTTCTCAACAAATGCATAGCTCAAATACAAACAGCCCTGGCTGGGATTCGAACCAGTGTGGCAAAGATCCTCATTTATCAAGGTTTAAAAGACCAATACACTAACCACTATGCTAAAGAGAATTCTCCCGGACGCAGTTGTCAGGTATTGACTTTATACGGGAAGAAGCTATGCTGTAAGGAAGGAGTGATCTCCTGTAACAGTACTATGCAAAGTCAGCCTGCACAGGCTGGTATGGGTTGATACTTTTGCTATTGGTCAATTTTCTGCATGTCCAAGGACCATTCTACCTCATGATCTAGTGATCTATTTTATGAATTCATTATTGACAACTTTGCTCGGGATAATGCATCACCGAGATAATTTTTTTTTTTTTTTGCAGCAAGAGTAGATCAATATCAGATTTATCTTTGATCTACACGGTAAGCTTTGCAGAAACACTACAGACAAAAGCAAACATGAAATTGAGATTATTTGGATCTTATTTCTCGGCTGAAAATGTCTGTTGGGTTTATTCTACAATCTAAGCGTATATCATGATTCAAAAGACTTACAGGTACAAGTATATGGGAGATCAAAAATGTGTAAAGCATAACCACCTGTAAAGCGGGGGACTTTGATGAAGAAAAGCCTTGTCACATGAGGATAATATGAATCTAGGTTCAATGTCTTACCTAACTATCCCGAGTTTTAACAACCCTGAGGAAGAACTATTTTGAAAACATTGTGAGAAAAGGAGAAAATGCTGGTAAAATAAATTTCAGTATCCGAGTCGCATTTCTTTTGTCGTCTGCAAATGCTTTCTATTTAGACAAATCTAAAAGTTTATGATTTGGTAGAGAATTTCTACAATTGCAAATAATAATTAGTCTGCCCCAAGATAAAGCAAAAGCTGTTAGTAAGGCTAAATGATTTTTTCTAAGTCTTTAAAATGGAAATTTGATGATAAAACTTTTATTTTTAGGCAACAATATAATTACAGAAAAATCTTACTGAATTTGCTTCTAAAAATAGTCACCTAATCATTAAAGATAAGTGGGACAAAACAACCAATGTTTGTATTTTACAGTCCTAAACAATTGCAGGGTGCAATAATTATTTAAATATACACTTTTGACATAAAAAATGGCTTAGAATTACTGTAGCAACAATATTGTGTGGTAAGATTGTAAAAATTATGACGATCTAAATAAATCGTTTACAACTCCGAAAACAGGCCATTAACTCTTTACCACACAGTCCTTCCTTTTAACAACCCCAAGGAAAAAGGCTTTTGAAAACAGTGTGGGAAAAGGAGAAAATGCTGGTAACCAGCATTTTCTCCTTTTCCAACAATGTTTTCTACCCTATCAATTAAGAAATTCATCATTTTATGGCCATTTAATTTGTCTTCTGCAAACGCTTTAAATTTGGTCCAGTCCAAAATTATCTTGTTTGGTAAAGACTTAATTGACAATCTGGCAGCACCTTGTTGGGTTAATTGACATTAAACTGTTGGATGTACTCTTCCATTTTTCACTCATGCATGAAGATCCTGTACCTTGCTGGCTGTTATCTGGGAGTTTCCGCTGAAATGGAAATCAAACTAGCATTACTCAAAGTATATGGTTTGTGTTAATTAAACTACTTTACTGTCTTGCCAGTAGCTCAGTAGGTAGTTTACAGGACTTGAGAACAGGAGGTCACTGGTTTGATCCTCGGCTGGGCAAATTTCTTTCTGAAGATTGATGGTAGTCATTGCGATTCCCCTCTCACTGCTGACTATTGTTTCGATAATGGTAATGACAATCATTGCGATTACTCTCTCACTGGCAACCATTGTTTCAATAATGGTTATGTGGGAAAGCAGCCAGTTGCTTGGACAGAATATTGTGCATAGTTGAAAATAACTCCAGAGAAGCATAAAAAGGTGCACTGGCCGCTGCAATATAACTGAAATAATGCTGAAAATGGCGTTAAACACCATACAATCAATCAATGTTCACTGTCTTCTCAATCATTGTGTAAAAAATATTGATAGACAGGACATTACAATTTGGGTGAAATACATTCTATTTTAAAGGTATATCTGACAACGGCTTGTTTCAATGGGTTTTCTAAAAAAGCTTAATTTTTCTAATATCGCTAATTAACCCTTTACCACAGAATCCCAAGTTTTCGAAACCCAAACAGAGTAGGCTTTGGAAAACATTGCTGGTAAGCAGAAGTTTCTCTTTTTCTTCCTTACAACACCTTTCACCACTACAGTTGCTTTTGCCGTCAATGTAGATCAAGATCAGGCTGCACAAAGTGAGCAGCCTGATCTTTCATCTATACTGTTCCCCGTGCTGATACACTGCAGAAAAAAGCAAGCATGAAATTGAAACTAGTATTTGGGTCATATTTCTAGGATAAAAGTTTCTGTTGAGTTTATTTGGCACTCTAAGGGTTAATTTGCTATTTGTTTTGCAAATATTTTAGATTTTGTCCAGTCTAAAATGTTGTTGTCTTGTAAACAGTAATCTCAGCCAATCAGTGAAGCTGTCATATTAGCTGTACTTACCTGTTGAGTCAGAAACAAGTACATGTGACATATGCAACCATGATACTTTTAAGCAGTTTTATGGTATGGTAATAATATGAATGTATGATCCCCATTTTGAATGTGTACTTTTTCGGTAGATCTACTTTTGCTTTCAAAAACTGGAAAGCAGGATTTGATTGGCTGACAAAAAGTTAAACAGCAGGTGACCTTCTAAAGAACATCCTCAAATAACCTTTACCACACGATCCCAACTTTTAACGACCTTGAGGAAGATGGCTTTTGAAAACATTGTGAGAAAAGGAGAAAATGCTGGTTACCAGCATTTTCTCCTTTTTCCACAATGTTTTCTACCCTATCAATGACCAATACTGTTATTTGAGCAACCTTTAATTTGTCGTCTGCAAATGCTTTCAATTTGGACCAGTCTAAAATTCTGTCGTTTGGTAAAGGGTTAAACAATATTTCTGCTTTTTGGTAGAGGGCAGTGCACCTATCTATGCCTTCCTGGAATTTCTTTTACCAGTACCTTACACAACATTCTTTCAAAACAACAAGCTGCTTTCACATATAAACATTGTCAAAACTATGTTTAGCAATGAATCCTGTAGCAATTACTTGTGTCATTTTTCAGAGAGAAATTGGCAGAGCTGGGGAATCAAACCAGCAACTTCCAAGATTTAAGCCTTGTCCTCAGATATAAAGCTGTTTTCAATACAGAAGATTACTCACTACTGATTCTTGCCGACTCTGTAAAATTCATCCACGTACTCTGACCGTCCCAGTAACTCAACAAAATCTTCATCGTGAGTGATCACTACAAGCTGGAAATTGCGCTGATGGCTTCTTGCTTTGATTATTCTGGAGGTAAAGAGGATTTAACCCATTGCTACACATTTACAAAACAACAAAATAAAGAATAGAATTCAGAGCATCTGCATCTGCTGACAACATATTAACCCCTTACCACACAATCCCAAGTTTCAACGACCCTGAGAAAGAAGCCTTTTTAAAACATTGTGGGAAAAGGAGAAAATACTGGTGACAGCATTATCTTCTTTTCCCTCAGTGTTTTCTACCCTATCATTTGAGCAACATTTAAAGTGTCGAATGCTTTCAATTTGGAAGAGTCTAAATTTTTTTCACGTGGTACAGAGTTAAAGGTGTCTCAAATGTTAGACATTGTGAGGAAAGGTAATAATACTGGTTAACGGTATTTTCTCCTTTTCACACAATATTTTCATAAGCCTTGGCCCTTAGGGTCATTAAAACAGGAGATTGTTTGGTAAAGGGTTAAACTTTAAACCCCTTGCATTTTTTCCTGGGTTTCACCAAGGCTACCCTAAGGCTCTAAAGTGTCTTGCCCATGGAGACTCCCACAAAAACCCAAGAGGATCCAGTGAGGCTCTAACGAGGGGCCTCCAGATCACCAGTACTACACTTTACCACTGAACCCCCTAGATAACTTTCAAAGCCTCCTTAAAACACATGGATAATAAAACATAGTGAAGGTAAATTTTAATACAAGAGCATAGCAGCAAAAATTGACAATTATTCTTTTCAGGAATTTCTTTTTTTGCCACAGTTTTCAAAAGTTTTCTGCTGCAAGACAAAGTATACTGTCTACAGTTGGAAATGTATATAACTCCTTACCAGAACACAAAATTTAGACTAGCCCAAATTAAAACTGAAGGCATTTTTAGCAGTCCAATAAAATGTGGCTCAAATAATTTGTCTTGTCTTTGAAAGGCTAGAAAACATTGTGGGAAAAGGACAAAATGCTGGTTACCAGCATTTTCGCAATGTTTTCAAAGGCCTCCTCCCTCTGGGTCATTAAAACTTAGGGTTGAGTGGTAAAAGGGTTAAAGAAAGATGCACTTACATCTGAGTCATGCTCTGGCAAAAAGGGGCTTAATGTATCTCTGTGGTGCATGACACCAAGCAGTTCATCACATAATAATGGCTCCATGAAGTCCATGTTAGTTAACAACCAACTGAATCATGAGGTAGAATGGTCTTTGGACATGCAGAAAACTGACTACTAGCAAAAAGTTTCAACCCTGGTCAGCCTGTGCAGACAGCGCAGGTTGACCTGGGTCAATACTTTTTGCAGATGCAATAAGGCCCCCTTTTCACAGAGCATGGCTCAATTCTATTTGATACAATCTACTTACTCCACAAGCCCACAAGCCAAGCTCTCTATATTCTCTCTGTCCAAATTAGTTGTTGGTTCATCCAGAGCTAGAATACCACAGTTCAAGCAGAAAGTCTCCGCAAGGGCAAGTCGTATTATTAGGGATGCTAACACCTAGTTTAAAGACATTCATTGGTCAAATGGTGTTTTACGTCTTTTTTAACATTATTTCAGTCACATCACAGAGCAGCTCACATATTCATGTATATCTTGGGTAATAGGCCTTGGCTCTGAAGTGTCTTGCCCAATGACACTCCAACCAAATACCTAGTGCTTTGAGTGAAGATCAGATATCTGCACCTCAAGGTTACGAATCCTTTACTTTACCACTAAGTAATGCAAGACTCCAGGTATAGATATGTAACAAAATTAATAAAGTAATGGCACTTGTACCTGCCCGCATATTTATGATTTAGATTTAATCACAGGTATTATCAATTTTCATTTTTTAATCTTACAGTCTGAGAGGTGATTTTCTCTATAAAACCTTTCCTAAACATTGCACAGTCTTAACCCTTTACCGTACAATGATGCCTTTTAATTACCCTGGGAAAGACCTTTTGAAAACATTGTGGGAAAATGAGAAAATGCTGGTAACCAGCATTTTCTCGTTTTCCCACAATGTTTTCTGCCCTATACAAGATAAATTACACCATTTCAGCCACACTGATATTGTCGTCTGCAAACGCGTTCAATTTGGACAAGGCTAAATTCTGTCGTCTGGTAACAAGTTAATGATCCTGGAGATGAAGTTCTGTGAATACATTGTAAGAAAAAGAGAAAATGCTGGTAACCAGCATTTTCTCATTTTTCCAACAATGTTTTCTAACCTTTCAAGGTCAAATTTCATAATTTGTGCAGCATTTAATATATCGTCTGCAAATGCTTTGAATATGGATCAGTCCAAACTTGTTGTATGGTAGAGCTATTTGAGTTGTATCTAGGTGGCCAGTATACCTAAACACATGCTCTCACAAACTCAGTTTACCACTGCTATCCCAAGCAAAACTCAACAGTCTTAACCCTTTACCAAACAATCCCAAGTTTTAGTATCCCAAAGTAAGATGAGTTTAGAAAACTTTGTGGGAAAAGGAGAAAATGCTGGTAACCAGCCTTTTTTTCCCCTTTTCCCATAGTGTTTTCTACCCTTTCTAAAACAAATTTCAAATGCTGAGTCACATTTAATTGTTGTCTGCAAATGCTTTCAATTTGAGCAAGTATAAAATTTTGTTGTTTGTTGAAGTGTTATGGACTTGTCCATATCCAGAACATTTGCCAACAATAAATCAAATACCACTCAAATGGTGGAAACTCAAATACCACTCAAATGGTGGAAACTGTCTTTGAAAGAACAGAAAACACTGTGAGAAAAGGGGAAAATGCTGTTTACCAGGTTTTTCTCCTTTTCTCACAATGTTTTCAAAAGCCTTTCTTCTCAAGATACCCACAATGTTTTCAAGGTCAAGCAAACTTGGGATTGTGTGGTAAAGGGTTTTAACTTCAAATTTGAAGCCTTTCTGGAAAACCCACCTTCTGACCGGCACTACATCGCCCTCTCATATCAATGACAGTGTCTCCAGGTTTGATCATGACCACACGGTAATTGTACACTTTACGTGTTTTAATGGTGTCTGCCTCATCCTCATCAGACCTTATTTCTATTGTCTCGATATCTGTCAAAATGGAAATCATACAAAGTGAATGTTCGCTGAAATGATGTCAAATGCCCCTTTCAACAATATCTCACTCATATCAAGGTGGTTGTACACTTATCTAATTCATTTTTGAAAAAAAAAAAAAAAAAAAACAGTAATGTAAATGCTGGTCACCCCTGAATTTCCTCTTTTTCCAAATGTGTTCTCAAACAAATTACTTGGTGAAGTGTTGAGTGAAGCAAAATATAAAAAAAAAAAACCCAGCATTTTCTCCTTTTTCCACAATGTTTTCAAAAGGCTTCTTTCCCAGGATCTTTAAACAGTGTTGTTGTGCGGTAAAAGGTTAAGACTGCAATGTTTAGTAAGGTTTTATAAGATCACATTATAAAATTACATTGTGGGAAAAGGAGAAAAACTTGATAAACAGCATTTTCCCCTTTTCTCACAGTGTTTTCTGTTCTTTCAAAGACAGTTTCCATCATTTGAGTGGTATTTGATTTGTTGTTGGCAAATGTTTAGGATATGGACAAGTCCACAATACTGTTGTTTTTTTTTTAATATTCACAATTTATGGCACAAGAGATTATATGTACATGATTTAACTCTGTACCAAACAACAAAATTTTGGACTGGACAAATTTGAAAGCATTAAATTAAATGTGGCTCAGATGACTGGATTTATTTCTGAAAGGTTAGAAAACAATGTGGGAAAAGGAGAAAATGCTGGCTACCAGCATTTTCTCCTTTTCCCACATTTTTTTTCGAAAGTCTAATCCACCAGGGTCAGTAAAACTTGGGATTGTTGAGTAAATGAGTTAAAGGACATGCCTCATCCAAAATACCTACCATTACCCTTATATGTATTCCTCCACAATTCACGGATAATTTTATTGATTTCCTCCATTTTTAGATTGTGGTAATTCATGATAGCCCTGAAAAAAAAAAGACATCAATGAGACAAGTCACTATTCTTGCTTAACCCTTTACCCTACAATGCCGCCTTTTGACGCCCCTGGGAAAGAAGCCTTTTGAAAACATTGTGGAAAAAGGAGAAAATGCTGGTAACCAGCATTTTCTCCTTTTCCCACAATGTTTTCTACCCTATCTAAGAAAAGCTGCACCATTTAAGCCACATTGAAATTGTCGTCTGCAAATGCTTTCAATTTGGACAAGGCTAAAATTTTGTTGTCTGGTAAAGGGTTAAACCATTACCAAACAATCCTAAGTTTAAACCAACCTGTTAAAAAAGGCTTTTGAAATAAAGGGAGGAAAGGAAAAATGCTGGTAAGTTACTATTTTCTTTGTTTCCAACATTGTTTTGACTCTTTCAAAGACAAATTCTTACAAAACATTTGTTGGGTTCAAATGCTTTCAATTTAAGCAAGTCTGATATTTTGTCCCCTGGTAAAAAGATAACACCACTCACCTGTCGAGAGCCTTGTGGTATTTATCTAGATCACCATTTGCCAACTCTGTGGTCTGATTAAAACAAAACAAAACAAAATAAAGCATGGTCTCCCAATGAGCAAAGTCTCCTATTGCCAAAATGTACCAATACAATCACATGCTAAAGCCTAAATTCATGTTTTTAACCCTTTACCAGAGGACAAAATTTTAAACTCATCTAAATCCAAAGGATTTGCAGACAAAAAGTTAATGGATCTCAAATGATAGAAATTTTCTCTAAAAGTTAGAAAACATTGTGGGAAAAGGAGAATATGCCAGTCACCGGCATTTTCTCCTTTTTCCACAGTGTTTTCAAAAGCCTCTACCCTCAGGATCATTAAAATTGGGAATTGTGATAAAAGGTTAAGACAATTCTTATCAAACAATGCTTCTGTGAATCTACAGAGTAACAATGCATTCAAAAATATTGTGACATATGGATAAACCCGTATTCTGAACTGTAAAATATCTGGAGTCTAATCTACACTGATCTTCACTGTCTGGAAAGTAACCACTGTCATGAAAGATTTTCTCAGCCTTAAACTATGAATCACACAAAATGTCCTAAATGCAAACTACATTTACCCGAAGATCAATCATTTTCTCTCTGTACTTCTTTTCTGCATCCTTAAAGGCTTCTGACTGTAACTCTCTCTTAATTGACCTGATCTGATCTTCAAACCCTCTCTGCCTTCCCTCTGCTGTATGACGCTACAAATGAAATTATTCCAAGTTCAAGTTATGTTCAGTCATTTCAAGTAAATTACTTACCTTTCAAAAGTGCATTAGAGATAGGGATTTTAGATAGAAATATGAGCCATGCTTAATGCATCTGCAAAAAGTATCCACCAAGGTCAGCCTGTGGAGTCCGCACAGGCTGACCTGGGCCGAAACTTTTCGCTATTGGTCAATCTTCTGTAGTTCCAAGGACCAGTCTACCTCATGATTAAGTCAGTTGTTCAAAAAAGTGGCTATTATGGATCCATAATTATGTGAAGGTTTGATTGGTATGATGCATCATGAGCATGGCTCAAATATAAATGCAAACGCATATAAGCCATGCTCTGTGAAAAGGGGACTTAATGCATCTGCGAAAAGTATCGTCCAGGTCAGCCTGTGTGGTCTGTGCAGGCTGACCTGGGCCAAAACTTTTCGCTATTGGTCAGTTTTCATTATCTCAAAGGACCAGTTTAACCCATTCTTAAGTCGATTATTAAAAAAAGTGGCTTTTATTGATTCATAATTATGTGATGACTTGATTGGTATTTTACATCACGGAGATGCATTAAGCCCCCTTTTGCCAGAGCATGGCTCAACTACATGTATTGCAGTGGTAAACCTTTACCAAACAAAGGTTTAAAGACCTTGTGGATGAAGTTGCATTACCCTCTTTTCCTAGAGCACTGCTCAATCACATATTCTATACATATTGTTACTCTACTTATCTATGGATTCAGCTATCTGGTTATTGAATATTGCAGACTTATGTATAAAACTGCTGACAATATTAGACGGTATAAATATATAATTTGAATAATTAAATCGTACATTAAAAAACAAGGGTAACACTATATAGCACCCCCATTCTGGGACATAAATAAGGATTTTTCAAAACATGTACCTCTCGAGTCAAAATTTCCACTTGGGATTGAAGGCTCCTTTTCTCTCGTGACAGAAAGGCCACATCTATGTCACCCAGTTTGTTTTGTAATTTGTCAATCTTTCTGGATAAAGTATCACATTCTTTTTGTTTACTTCTCAAGGTCACATTGGTCTGGAGGTCAAGCTCTCTGACCTAAAAAAGAATAAACCATTATAATAAGAACCCTATGTTTTGTAGAATTTTCCATGGAGGAAAGTTTTTGAAACAGGAGCATAACTGTGTCCAAAGTAATTTGAAAGTTACATGTCCCTGAGGTATTTGGTTCCCCTTTTGATAGTTGACCAGTCCAATATTGAGGAAAATTTCTTCGGGAATGACAGAAATACGAGGAAATGCCGAAGGTTTTGCGTAAGAATGACACAGACGATGACATGACTACAGCAATGCTTGGACATTCCCCTTTCAAAACAGGAACACTAAAATTTAAACACATACTATTTGAACCATGCTTTGTGAAAAGGGGCTTAATGCATATGAGAAAAGTATCGATCCAGGTCAACCTGCGCATTCCGCGCAGGCTGACCTGGGCCTAAACTTGCCGCTACTGGTCAATTTTCTGTATGTCCAAGGACCAGTCTACCTCATGATTCAGTCGGTTTTTTAAAAAAGTGGCCATTGTGGTTCCCTTTTCATGTGATAGCTTGATTGGTCCAATGCATCATAGAGATGCAATAAGCTCCATTTTGCCAGAGAATGGCTCATTTCTATTGCTAATTGCTTTTTCTGTACCTTTTGATTGGACAAATCTTTCCTCAGTTTATCAATGTTCTTCTCAATCTCTTTCTTCTCATCTTCTATTTTTTCAAGCTTCTTTTCCAATTTCTCTTTCCTTGAACGACTTTCACTTAGATTCTCTGATTTTCCAGACTGGTTGTAGCTAAAAAACAAAAATCTTCATAATAAACAAATGCCCCCTCTCTAGAGTTCCTTGTCAACTTTACTTACATGAAACTGAAATTATTATGACCTCACTGTGACCTTGACCTTAATTCTGACTCCATACAATTCTAGTACAGTAACTCTTTACTGGATCACAAACTTTTAGACTTGTCTAAATTGAAAGCATTTGGAGATGACAATTTAAATGTTGCTAAACCCATTGCCACACAATCCTTACTTTCAACAACCCAAAGGAAGGAGGCTACTGAAAACATTGTGGAAAAAGAAGAAAATGCTAATAAACATCATTTTCTCCTTTTCCCACAACGTTCTTCTACCCTTCCAAAGATAAATTTCAATTTCTAAGTCAAACTTGTTTGTCGTCAGCAAACACTTTTGATTTGGACAAGTCTAAAATTTGGTCATATGGTAAAGAGTTAGGTAAAGTGACTATCGTTTGTAGAAGGCACAAACATTGTGGGAAAACAAGAAAATGCTCATTACCAGCATTTTCTCCTTTTCCCATAATGCTTTCAACAGCCTTCTTCTTCTCCAGGGTGGTGAAAACACAAGTTTGTTGGGTAAAGGATTAAACCTAATAGCCAAGACAGATCACATACATGTTCAACTTACATTAACTATTCATTACAAGAATACCTCTTGACAAAACGACAAAGTTTTGGACTCGATCGAATTCAAAGCATTTGCAGATGACAAATTAAACTATTGCAGATGACAAATTAAAATATTGCTAAAATGATGATTTCTCTCTTTGATTGGATAGAAAACATTGTAGGAAAAGGAGAAAATGCTGGTTACCAGCATTTTCTCCTTTTCCAACAATGTTTTCCGAAGTTTTCTCTTTCAGGGTTGTTAAAAGTCAGGACTGTGTGGTAAAGGGTTCAAAACCCTGACCCGGCATGATTTCAAGGCTTTTGATAAATACCCCATGTAATATATCAAGTGATAGTAAACTCTACCTTTTGATTTCCCTGTTAATGTTTCTCACACCAGTAGCATGGCCTTTGACAGTGTCTACCTGTGAAAATAAGAGGTTTATTACAAGAATACACTTACATAACAAGATGAATACACTTACATAATATCTTGTTCTTAAACAATCTGGAGTTTTAACAACCCAAAGAAGAAGGCTTTTGAAAACATTGTGGGAAAAGGAGAAAATGCTGGAAACCAGCATTTTCTCCTTTTCCCACAATGTTTTCTACCCTTCCCAAAAGGAATTTCAACTTTTGAGTTACATTTATTTTGTTGTCTGCAAATGCTTTGAATTTGTACTAGTCTAAAATTGTGTCCTTTGTTAAAGAGTTGAGGATTTATAGTGACTTTCCTTGTTCTATCTATACAGGATACCTGTCGCGAGGCTCTCTCTCTCTCTGAGTCTCTCTCTCTCTCCCTGAGTGTCTCTCTCTCTCTGGCTTTTTAAAACATAGTAGGAAAAGAAGAAACTGTTGGTAATCAGCACCTTTTTTCTTTCCCCCAAAAATTTCCTAGACTTTCAAAAATGACTTTTATTATTTTGATCCTAGTTAAATTTGTCATCTGTGAATGCTCCCCATAGGGAGCAGTCTAAAATTTTGTTGTTTGTAGAGAATTAATGATAGGCAAGTTTTACAAATTGATTATAGGAATAACACATAAGCAATAGCAATAAGATTTTTTTCTTCAATTGAACTCTTGGTGTATATCTTTTTAACACATCACCTATGGACAACTCTTTAGGTCTAGCAGCTTTTAGACACAAACATTATGCAAAAAGGAAATACTTCTGTGAGCTGGGTCAACCTTTGGTATCAATTGTAGCACGGTGCATGTTCTGCTTAAGCTTTATCACATAATCACCAGTTTTAGCCACCCTGATGGAGAAGGCTATTGAAAACATTCTAGTAAAAGCAGAAAATGCTGGTAACCAGCATTTTCTCCTTTTACCAAAATGTTTTCTACCCTACCACAGACTGATTTTATAATCCGAGTCCAATTTAATTTGTTGTCTGCACATGCTTTTGATTTGGTTGATTGACTGAATAGTGTTTTTCGACACTTTCAACATTATTTCAGTCATTTCATGAGAACAGCTCACTTACTGATGTATGTCCTGGCTTTCACAAGTACTAGGCTAGGGTAAGTCCAAAATATTGTCTGGTAAAGAGTCAACCCTTAACCACACAATCCCAACCTTTAACCACCCTGAGAAAGAAAGCCTCTTGAAGACAAAGTGGGAAAAGGAGAAAATACCAGTCCCCAGTATTTTCTCCTTTTCCAACACTGTTCTCTAACCTTTCAGAGACAAATCCAATCATTCGATCCACATGTAATTTGTTAATCTGAAAATGCTTTCAATTTATTGCTCTGTAGCACAGGGTTAAGGTTTCCAAAAAGCTATCTCAAAAAGATTGATTTATGTAAGTTGTAAAAATATGTTTCACAATCAATGTAACAGTAGAACTGTCGCAAAGTGGACAAATACCATCCACCAGCTTCTTGTCATTGAAGCAGCACAATCAGAGAATGAAAATGATCCTTTACCTTTGACCCATGTAACCCAAAAACAATAGGGCACCTCATTGGGTCAGGAGCAACACTTGTATAAAGTTTCAGGTCCTA
The DNA here is from genome assembly GCA_945859785.2 of Tridacna gigas. Lineage (NCBI taxonomy): Eukaryota > Metazoa > Mollusca > Bivalvia > Cardiida > Cardiidae > Tridacna > Tridacna gigas. The sequence goes on along the minus strand of OX244033.2, from coordinate 26,530,439 downwards.
GTTCAAACTGCCATTGAGTTAGATCACGGAAATAATTTTCAAAAAATTTCACCTGTGACCTTGACCTTTGACCCATGTGACCATGGATGGACTGAAAGACAAAGACATACCCCCCTCTTCTTTGTAGGTGGGGGCTATAATGACTATCACTAAAACTAAAACATTGCTATATAAAGGGGGGGGGGGTATAATGACTATCACTAAAATAAAACATTGCTATACAAGGAAGATAGATTGACAGGCTCTCCTACCTCAGCCTTGGCAGTCTCCACTTTATCATCTTTCTCTTCTACCAGTTTGTCTTTCTCATCTTTCACTTTGTCAATCTTACCCTGCCATGCATTTGTACACAGAGTTGAAGTGAGATTTTTTAGGCGATAATTCAAAATGTTTGGATTTTACTATAGGTTGGAATTTTTCATTTGTAATTTTTTCCTTTCTAGAAATTTAAGAGGTTAACCCTTTACCAGACGATAAAATTTTAGCCTTGTCCAAATTGAACGCATTTGCAGACAACAATTTCAATGTGGCTCAAATGGTGCAATTTTTCTTTGATAGGGTAGAAAACATTGTGGGAAAAGGAGAAAATGCTGGTTACCAGCATTTTCTCCTTTTCCCACAATGTTTTCAAAAAGCTTCTTTTTCTGGAGGCATCAAAAGGCAGCATTGTGCGGTAACAGGTTAATGTCAATATTCATATTTATTACATACCTGAAAATTTTCAGGTTCAAATACATGTGTCACACACAACAGAAAATAAATCTGTATCTACACAGTGAAAAATATGGTTTAAATATGGTATATACGGAATATTATGTTGTAGTGTGTTTCCTGGGGGCTTGTATTTACTTCGAGCTGCGTGGGAAAATTTTGATATCGCGCGAGACCAAAGGTCTCGCGCGATATCAAATTTTCCCACGCAGCTCGAAGTAAATACAAGCCCCAGGAAACACACTACAACATAATATTCCATTTATTATATACCTAAACTAGCAAAAACCAAAATATATGCATTTAGTGACAATTTTATTCGAAAACGAAGCATAGTTATAAGAAAAATTGGTTTAGTAGGCGTTAACATCTTTTTTTCTTGAATGGCGGATGAATTTTATTTAGTATTATTTCCACCATGCCCATTGTGTTAACATATAAAACAATAATATTCGATCTAGCAGCCGACAGTTGATGTCACGATAATCTCGTTTAATATTGCGTTGCAATTGTACTTTTTTCAATAAAGGGCAAATAGTTGATTAATATTATTCGTATGTTTTGTTTTAGACTTGGAATAATGCTTTAAATTTAGTTTGGGGCAGATCTTCACACACAGAAATATAAGATTTGGCATTACTAAAAATAGATTGAACACGTCTTGAGATCATGCTTGATTTTACTACGTTGCGTAAAATCAAATCGAGAATGACGTCATTATACCATATTTGGAAACGTATTCCACTGAGTGGAATACAAATTTTTTTTCCGTCGTGTGTGATTTTAGCCGCGTGCGACGCATGTATTTAACCCGGAAAACTTACAGGTATATAATAAAATGATGTATCTCAAGCAGGGAATATGCACACATTAATATGGGATTTTATTTGTCAAAATTTAATGCTGATGATATTCATCCACCATTCAATGAAGTTATTACTGACTAATCCATTATTTTTCTTGTTTACCGTTTTAGAATAAAAGGTCAATAATTGCAATACCTTGTTGTTGAAAGTTGTAGGCATATAATAAAAAGGAATTAATGTTGTAGTAACTTTCCTGGTGCTTGTATTTGCTCCCCATAGCATAAGAAAATTTTGACATCTCTCCGAACCTTTGATGTGATATCAAATTTTCTAACGCTGCTCAAGCCAAATGCAAGAACAAGGAAAGTTACTACAACATAATATTCCATATTCATTCCCTAAAGTTGGTTCCACATTACATTGAAAAAGGACAAAAAGTATGTTATAGATAAATATGATTTGGAAATGTTGAGACAGATATATAAATGCCCATAAAAGTAGTGTTAGCAAAAATTAAAAGCTTTTAATACAAATGTAAATTTGTAATGATTCAGATGTAACAGTGATTGCCTTATATTTATCTTGAGTAGGTATTGTTTGTTTTCATTGTATGCAACAAAATACATGTATTTGATTAAGTCTCATAAAATGCGTCTATGCAAACTTACATTTGTGCAGGATGCTCTAACAAAAGGGGGTTTAATGCATCTCTGAGATCTATTGGGTCCCCTTTTCACACAGAGCATGGTTCATTTTGATTTCTTCAAGACACTGTCCACACAGAAGAACTTGATAATTGAGAAACAAATATGATACACTAATAAACATAAGAATAATTTACCTGCAACGGTCGAATTCTCTCACTAGCTTCCTGTTGAAAGAGGAAAAAAAAAATCTTTATCAATATGTGATGAGCCATATGCTTTTTACAATATTTATTTATTTATTCATTTATTCATGTAATTGTTTATCTATGTTAAATTGAAAGTTCACAGAAATCATATTCCTGTTAACTTCCATCAGCCCATCACAGTGACAACCTTTGAAAACATTTTGGTAAAGAAGTGAAATTTCTCATAATCAGAAATTCCACCTTAATTTAAGCACTAACATTTGCCCATGTATGCATGAATATCAAAACTTAACCCCTTTACCACAATCCCGGCTTTTAACAACCCTAAAAATGAAAGCTTTTGTAAACAATGTGAGAAAAGGAGAAAATGCTGGTAACCAGCATTTTCTCCTTTTCCCACAATGTTTTCTACCCTTCCCAAAACCAATTTCCATTTGTGAGTCCCATTCATTTTATCCTCTACAAATGCTCTCAACTTGGACAAGTCTAGAATTTCGTCATTTGGTAAACAATATAATGATGATAACAATCTCTTTTTGTAAAATTTGTCAACAGCAAACTTGCTTCCGGAGATCAACAGAAATATAGGAACCACAGCAGTTTTTGGCTTTACCTTAATTTCTTGTGCATGACTTTCATTTTCCGTCTCCAAATTCATCTTATCTTCCTCTAACTTAATTCTCTGTTGTAAATCATTCTCTATACCCAGTTTCTCCTCTTGCAGACCATTGATTGAGGCACGTAAAGCTTGCATCTGGTCAGAGTGGTCCATCAGTTTTTGTCTCTTCTTGTCCAGTTGGCGGCTCAGAGAATCACTGCAAAAACATAGAAAGATTGTGCAAGCTTCTGTCAAGCTTTTCCAGAAAGTAAGTTCAGTTACTTGCATACCATTTCTTTTACGATCCTAACAAGCACAGGTTTTAAAGTCATTGTTGTAAAAGAAGAAACCAATTGGTTCTATTCCCCTAATGTACTCCAAAGCTGTATAATACAAAATTTTCCTTTCCTTCAATTGTTTTCCTTTGTGTGGTAATATGTAATAATGACACTGACAAAGAAGCTTAAAAAAAAAAGTGAGAAAATGCAGGTAACCAGCATTTCTCCTCTTCCCTCCATGTTTTCAACTCAGTTAAAGGAAAGTTTCACCATTGATCCGCATTGAAATAGTCGTCTGCAGATGCTATCAATATGGACAAGTCCAAATTTTACAAGAGCCTGTACAGTAATGGATCAGTAAGTTAATGCTTAACCACATAATCTGAAGTTTTAATGAAATTTAGAAAGAAAACTCTCGAAAATGTTGTGGGAAAAGAAGAATATACTGCTAACCAGCATTTTACTTTTTTTTCCGCAATATTTCTAGTCAGTTGAACACAAGTTTCTTCATCTGAGCCAAACTGAAATTGCTGTCTGCAGATTCTTTCAATAAGGACAAGTCTATATTTTTGTCCTTTGGTAAAGAATTAATGTATTTTCCAAACTTGAGTTGAAGACATCTGGAGAAGGAAGAACAGGAAATAAAGATGAGTAAACCTATGATGTATTCGCAACAGTGGTAAATCTTAAATACTGTTGGAAAAGGCATTAAACACAAGACAAACAAAAGCACTGCATGCAAGTGCAAACGCTTGGCTGACGTTGCTTGATTTTAAGTGAAAATTTTAAGTCAAAATAGGGGCATAACTGTGTTAAAGATACATAGATGGTTACCTGCCATTGTTGTACTAGTTCCCATTTTCACAATTAACAACTTGTTCACACTTAAAGCAAATACCTTCAGTAATAACAGAGATATCATAAAATGTCAAAGTTTTTGCACAATGACAACGCAGACTCCAGGGCTATGACAATACCTCAATGTTTTCTTCGAAAACAGCCAAGCTAATAAACCAAGGGGAGACTAGAAGAATTAAACTGACACTTTGATCTGCAGGTCATCCTTCTCGTCAATGACCATCTGTAAAGTACGACCAGAATCTGAAAAATAAAGTAGCACACCATACATTTGACTCACTAATGTACAGGCTATTTATAGAGTTATCATACGCTAAATCTCTTATGGATCACATCAGAAAGAAGGAAAAAGCTTTTTCCAACAGAGGGAAACCTTGTGGGAAAAGAAGCAACTGCTTGTTATAGGCAATTGCTCCTTTTCCCACTATGTTTTCCAAGGCTATTGATTGCAGGTGTAAAATTTTGTATTTGTACAATAATCAGTTTCAAAATTTATGAAACATACAGGATTAAAATGCTTCTTGAGATTTTAAGCTTTAACCCTTAACTCTTTACCACACAATCCCGACTTTTACCGACCCTGTGAAAGAAGCCTTTTGAAAACATTGTGGGAAAAGGAGAAAATGCTGGTAACCAGCATTTTCTCCTTTTTCCACAATGTTTTCTACCCTTCCCAAAACAAATTTCAATTTTTCAATCACATTTATTTTGTCATCTGCAAATGCTTTGAATTTGGACCAGTCTAAAATTTTGTCGTTTGGTAAAGAGTTAAAGTGCCTTTCACAAAAACAGTTGCCTTTGCAGCCAGTGTAGATCAAGATCAGGTTGTACAAAATGTGAAGCCTGACCTTCGATCTACACTGTCCGCTTTGCTACAACACTTTAGACAAGAAAAACCTCGAAATCAAGATTATTTGGGTCTTATTTCTAGACTGAAAATATCTGTTGGGTTTATTTGGTGCTCTAAGGGTTACCACTTTATCTCATGCAGACAGCTACGAGTCTTGCAGTTGACAACTTTTAAAATCATCATGGAGACAGGAGAAATTGTTTTTGAGGATGTTACAATCTATTTATAGATTTTGTGCTGTCTGGTAAAGAGTCATAAGGTAAAAGAGTTCACAGGATAAAAAACAATCTCTGGGAAGGCCTCACCTCCATCTGACAGTTTAGAAGCCTGAACAGCAATCTTTTTGTCCAGCTCTGTGATTTCTCCGTAATATCTGTCCATCACAACAATGTCAGGCTGGATATCCTTGGCCATACTTTCGTCTGACTCTTTCATGGACAAGTCATCTTCTAACTACAGTCACAAGGTACAACAATGATATCATCCATGAATCTCTTATAAAAAAATCCCAAGTTTTAACAACTTAAATAAGGAGACTTGTGAAAACATTGTGGAACAAGGGCAGCCCATGCAGGTGCCAATATCTGGCTGCAGTTGCTTCATTTTCAGTGAAAAATTCGAAGATGAAAAAAGGGCATAACTGTGTCAAAAAATTCTTTGGTGGTTACTTGTCCTTGTTGTATGGGTTCCTCCTTTGATAGTTAACAACTTGTCTTCAGTTATGACAGAGATATTATAAAATGTCAAAGTTTCTGGATGACGACAATGCCACAGCCAACAGAGCTTTGACAATACCAATGTTTTCTTTGAAAGCAGCAGGCACTTTCTCCTTTTTCCTCAATGTTCTTTAAAAGCCTTTTCCCTCAGAGCTGATATTCATACATGAAAAAATAGTTTTGAAAAGGTTCAGTCTTATTATTGTGTATTTACAGAATCATACCAGTAGACTTTTTCATGAAGAAAGTAGTCAGTTGCCTCTGAAAAGCTTTAATCTTGCTTTTTCTAGTTTTGGTAAGAGTGACCTATACCTTTCACTAAGCACAAAGTGTAGACATATATGCCCTTAATTCTTTACCACACAATCCCGAGTTTCAACAGCCCTGAGAAAGAGGCCTTTTGAAAAAATTGTAGAAAAAGGACAAAATGCTGGTAACCAGCATTTTCTTCCATTCCATAATATTTTCTACCCTATCAAAGACAACATCCACATTTCAGCCACATTTAAATTGTCATCTGTAAATGCTTTAAAAATTTGAACAAGTCCATATTTTTGTCGTCTCGTAAAGGGCTAATTGTCATGTCACCAAAAACAAGGGTAGATATGTGTTCATCCTTCACACAACAAATCTGTGTTTCAACTACCCCAAGGGAAAAGGCTTTTGGAAACATTGTGATAAAAGAATAAAATGCTGGAAACCAGCATCTTCTCCTTGTCCTATTTTCTACTTTTTCAAAGATATTACCAGCACTTTCTCCATTTCCAACAATATATTTTCTACTCTTACAAACACAAATTCCATCAATAAAACCGAATTTAATTTGTCGTCTGCAAAATATTATAAATATAAAGAAGTCTAAAATTAATTTGTCTAGTACAGAGTGAGAAGAAATCTTGTTAGTCCCGTACCACACAATCCTGAGTTTTAGCAACCCTTAAGAAGCCTTTTAAAAACATTCTGGGAAACGGAGAAAATGCTGGTAACAAGCATTTTCTCCTTTTTCCAAAATGTTTTCTACCCTATCAAAGACAAATTTCGTAATTTGTCCAACACTTTATTTGTTGTCTGCAGATGCTTTCAATTCTGACAAGTTTGAAATTTTGTTGTTGGGTAAAGTGTTAAAGTAACAGACTCACATCCGTAATCCTATCCTTCAATTTCTGTATCTCATCCTGACTTTTCTTCAGACTACTTTTTAACTTGGGGATATCATTCTTCTCTAAGCTCACAACCTTAAACAAGAACCAAAAAAATAAAATTTAAATTATGGGTTTGTTAAAAATCAATGTAAATGGCAGATCAAATCCCTCCAGTGTTGACAAAACATTTTCTTCATAACAAAACAAACAAACACCCCCCCCCCCACCCCCCCCCCAAATCTGACCAGAGCTCCAGACTCAATGATTTAATTACAGCGATCAATCTGGAAACAATGTTTACAAGGTATGCATGGCTTCAAAACTATAAATGGTTGACTGTAAACTCCCTACATAAGCAACTGGCCTATATATGGGTAGGCTAATAACAACTAGCAAACCAAACATCACGCTAATTCTAAATTACATGACTAAAACATGTGATTGGTTGAGAAAACATTGCTCCCTACTTAGAATTTTAAACTAGTGATCCCACAGACTCTGACAATGTGGCTTGAAAAATCAGGTGTTTGATTCATTCAGCTTTAATCTAGACTGGTGGGTGAGCTTTTGTTTGTTTGATATTTTAAGCAGTTCTGAACAGTATTTCGGGGTTTGTGCATACATTTATGAAGACCTGGTTTTCTTTTTATCTGTTTTAAAGACAACACTCTTTCAAAGATACAGGCTATTCTTGGCATTTACAAAGCCAACAAAAGGTTCAGCTGAAATAAGGAATGAATTCTGTCACAATAAATGAGCAATGCTCTGGCAAAAGAGGAATTAATGCATTTCTGTGATACATTATCACAAAGCATCATACAGTTATGGATCAATAAAATCCATTTTGACTAATAACTGACTGAATCATGAGGTTGACCGGTCCTTTTGCCTATAGAACAATTACCAATAGCAAAGAGTTTCAACCAAGGTCAGCCTACGCCAATTGCATTGGCTGACCTGGGTTGGTACTTTTTGTAGATGCAATAAATCCCCTTTTCTCAGAGCATGGCTAAAATATAACCAATCCTTTCAAGTATGATCAAGCTTGGCTTTGAACTTACAAACCCTGGTATTGCTAGTCTTGTCCATTCTATACTAGGATATCATTTTGACTAATAACTGACTGAATCATGAGGTTGACCGGTCCTTTTGCCTATAGAACAATTACCAATAGCAAAGAGTTTCAACCAAGGTCAGCCTACGCCAATTGCATTGGCTGACCTGGGTTGGTACTTTTTGTAGATGCAATAAATCCCCTTTTCTCAGAGCATGGCTAAAATATAACCAATCCTTTCAAGTATGATCAAGCTTGGCTTTGAACTTACAACCCCTGGTATTGCTAGTCTTGTCCATTCTATACTAGGATACCATGCAAACCACCCATGTAATCGACATCTGCACAAGTATTAAAAAATTCATTAAATCCACTGATGAGCCACTCTTATCAACCCTTTGAAATCTAACTCTAAATTTGTAGATAGCCATTCAGATGGCTGGGTTTAAAATTTTAAACTGGAACAATCGATGAATATTACACGGGAAGAATGTTGATACCCACATTTTCTTTCAGAGGTTTCAGCTGCATCAAGGCATCATATTTTGCTTGGAATTCTTCTATCTCTCTTTCAGCTTTTTCCAACTTGCTGGGAACCATGCATAGCTTTTTATTTAACTGAAATGTGAAAGTAGAAAAGTTTGTTCAGGTCCACAAGGCACCTAACATAAATACATGTACAACTCAAGTCGTATATTAAAATCATAGTATTCCACATAACGTACAAAGTGTTTGTAGAGTTTCTTAAATCATTAGATCCTGACACAAATTTGCTGCAGACAACTTCACACGATATCATAGTAAATGACAGAGAATCAAGGTTTTGTATGCGAATATAAGTGAAACAAGGAGGCAAAAAGAGAAATTGCTGGTTACAAGCAATTTCTCCTTCTGCCTTGTTATTACTTTCCTTGCAAAGACAACTTCGATCATTTTGGACGAGTTTCAATTTGATGTCTGCAGTTTCTTTTGGAATGAAAATTCTTTTGAGTTTAAGGCCGTTTTAACAGCTAAGGTCATATCACGGCAGTCAGTGAACCTATGCAAATATTTCCTGGCTTTCTCACACCAGTACTGACACAACTCTCTTTCCAAGTCACTGACTACTTTTCCCACATGAATTAAAGGTGAGATCCGAATGAACAATACTAAAATTTGGTTGTCTGGTTAGAAGATACACAAACCCTACAGAACTCTTCCACCCTCAATCTTACATCAGATATTAGGTCTCGCACTTCCTGCTCTGTTTCAAAAGCTCTGTGACAAAGGGGACAGCAGGGATTCTCTGCCTCAAGGTCATCTGAATACTTCTTAAAGAAATGTTCAGCTCCAAGTAAGGACCCTCTTTGACTGTGGAAAAATGGGAAAGACATGAATTTCATTAACTGTTTACCAGACGACAAAATTTTAGCCTTGTCCAAATTAAAGCATTTGCAGAAGACAATTTCAGTGTGGCTCAAATGGTGCAATTTTCTTTGATAGGGTAGAGAAAATTGTGGGAAAAGGAGAAAATGCCAATTACAGCATTTTCTCCTTTTCCCACAATGTTTTCAAAAGGCTTCATTCCCAGAGTCGTTAAAAGGCAGCATTGTGTGGTAAAGGGCCAAGTATATTATCACTTAAATACTAGGCATCATCATAGTCTTTTTTGAGTATACTATCAAGACATGGGAATATTGCAGAACCGCGTTGTTTGCGCTGAACAAATTTTCGACCTGCAAGGTATTTTTTCAGCTTTGGAAACAAGAAGAAGTTACAAGGGGCTAGGTAAGGTGAATACAGAGGGTGAGGGAGCACAATGACCTTTTCCTGCTTCAGAGAGTCTTGCACCTCATATCAAAGACAGTGGCTGAAAGTGATGGTTTACACATGTTGAAATAGAGTTGGAGAAAATGAATTCCACTGTCTTCATAGTATACGTAAAAAAGACAATGAAAATGCCTTCACAGTTTGGATCTTGAGACTGAAACATGGTATATCTGTTGGAGTTGAATACTTTGAGAGAACAAAGTAAAAATTTCAGCGAAACCTATGAAGAATCGAATTTTAGATACTTAGATGCATTCATATTTGAACACTCCTCGTATGTGATATAGTATTCTCTTACCATGGCAGACACACATGACCTCAAATAGATTTAGTTAAAAGTTATGCTTGCTAAAAAAAAACTTACTCTCTAGCCTTCTCCATTTTCTCCTGGATTGTTTCAAGTCCTTCATCAAAGTTCTGGCTACCACAGACATTGTAAATTTTCTCTTCCAAATCTGTAAACAAATATAAGGGCAGCTAATATTTGAGTGTTGCCAAAAAAGCATTTTCCTTACATACTGAACACATCTGATCAGGCATTTTCAGCCAACAATTTTCATTAGGAGCAAATCTCATAGTAACACTCAATTTTTAACCCTATTTCTGTGCCAAATGAATAATCTTCTCCATTTCTCTTTTTTTGTCAATTCTTCTGTTGATAATGTTAACTGGCTGACGAAATTTTTAACTTGTCAAAATTGAAAGCATTTGCAAATGAAAAATTATGTGTGACTCAAAACCTGACATTTGTTTTTGGAATGGTAGAAATATACTGGGAAAAGGGGAAAATGCTGGCAACCAACATTTTCTCCTTTCTCTCAATGTTTTCAAAAGCATTCTTCCTCTGGGTCTTTAAAATGTGAGATCATGAGGTATAGACCCTTTTAGTCTCTGACCACTTCCTGGTAACAAGACCGGAAAACTGCACATGCGCACTCATGTAGGGCAAAAAGACCAAATAAAACAGTGGCAGATTATTGAAAGTGTTCGCAAAATTGTTAAATTATGAGCGATTATATGAAAAGCTTACTCCCAGAGGCAAAGAAACGATAATCAGACTAACTTATTTGCTAACAGTTCAGTAATGTGGAAGAAAACGATCCATATTTTAGTGACAATGTAAGATGAAGATGTCAAAAAAAAACGTGTCGCTGTTTTGGGTTGATGTTATCATCAATGGAAATGTTAACCGACCCCAGGCAGTAACAGACAAACCCCTTGAAGCATGGGCTGGAACACTGCGGGAATGGGAAAAATGCATGTTACCAGCATTCTTTACCTTTTGCCATAGTGTTTCCACAAGCCAAGTGATGTAGGGTCGTTAATTAAGACGTGGGAGAGTTAGGTAAAGGGTTTATAAAGGGTAGCCATCTAATATATCACATACTTGTTAGTTCAATCGACAATACAGTGGATATTTTAGTTTAACTTCCATGGCGGAGGGTGTGGGTCGAGATCGGCGTTGTTCATGCTGTTACCTCTAATAGTTTAGAGAGTGTGTATTGTGATCAATTTCATCATGAAACAAATTTTGGCGCAGACGTATTTGAAAACATGAATGAATGAATCAATGAATGATTGAATGAATGAATGAGCGGATGGATGGATAGATGGACAGATGGACAGATGGATGGATGGATGGATGAACTAACATGCGAACGAAGAACGAACGAACAACTGTATATTGCCCTGTTGTCGTCTGTGGCTATGCTTTCCACCAGGGATCGGTTGTAACATGTAATTTAGAAACATTCCTTTTCTGAAAACAATGGTGGAAGAGGTTGAAATAATGTTTACCAGCATATTCTCCTTTTCTCACAATGTCTGAAAAGCTTTCTTTTCTCTTGGTCGTTAAGGCTTGTGATTGTTGGGTAAAGGGTTAACTGGAAATCGTAACTAATTAGTTGAGCACATTGGATAAAGGGAGGCATTTTAGCGTGTCATATACATGATAATGTAGGGAAACAATATGAACCTTAGCCTTAACCCTTAGCCTCCATTATGTGACGGTGATCTTGAATTTACTTTGCGAAAAGCATAATGAGAGATCTGTTTGCACATGGGGGTAGCATGGTCTTGAAATACACGGTTACAAATCCTAATTATGGTTTAAGTAACACTAACTAGGCTTTATGACATAAACTTAACGCGAATTCCTCTTGTGCAGGTCAAAAATATAAGTACGGCAGGATATGGGTAAAAAATTATTAACATTAAACGACAATGGTCAATAAAATACAAAACGTTAACGGTGAAAAATTTCTTTAAAAAATATACGAGATCAAACAAATAATTTGAATAAAATATACGGGGACACGTTTAGGGGGCGTTTTAACCAATTTGTCATAGAAATAGTGGACGTTTTAACCAAAAGTAGGGCATTTTGACACTGGGACGTTTAAGCCAGATACTAATTTACTAATCTGTATGTACATCCCAGTGCACAGCATGATAACAGCATCCTGTAACACGATTAACCCTCACAGATTTTAAATAGCTGTCAACAGTGGCGATATTGAACTTTTTGCCCTACAAACAGTGCGCATGCGCGAAAAGTGGAATTCTGGGATGGTATTTCCTTGGCAACGAACGGCATTGTAAAAGGGTCTATATGATAAATTTGTTTCCCTATACAATATGACATTCTAACAGATTTCAGCAATTTAGAGACCAATACATATGAGCCATGCTCTGGCAAAAGGGGGCTTAATGCATCGCCATGATGCATGATGCCATATAAGTCATCACATGATCATGGATCAATAATATCCATTTTGTATGACAGACTGATTTATGAGCTAAACTGGTCCTTGAACATGCAGGAAATTGGCCAATACTGAAAAGTTTCAGCCCAGGTCAGCATGCTCGGACTGCAAAAGCTGACCTGTGTCAATACTTTTCGCAGATGCATTAAACCCCCTTTTCACAGAGCATGGCTCATACATAACCAAAGGTGAGAATTAAATTTATTCAGTCATTACCTCTCATTTCATTTTCCTTCTGCTTCAATGTCTCCCTGAAAAGGTAAAATCAACAAAGGTATCTTATTGCCTGTTAAATCTTTACTGCACAACATAATTTTAGACGTGTCCATATTGAAAATACTTGCAGATGACAAATGAGGCTCAAATAATCAAATTTATGTATGAAAAGGCAGAAACACTGTGTGAAAGGAGAAAATGGTGATGATCAACATTTTTCTCCATTTTTTTCAATATTTTCAAAATCGTCTTACTTAGGTTGTTACAACATGTGATCAATCAGCAAAGCATTAACACAGAATAACAATTATAGGTCAGATAGCAAAGCGCATATATCCATTTAAAGTCAAAGTCTTTGGCATGAGAATGTGAAGTCCAATTTCAGCTTCAAACCAACTTCATAAAATATTCCAAAGTCCAGAGGCAATATATGCCAAGTACAGTGCAATAGTGAATATTCAAACATAATTAAGAGATCATACAAATGAACCATGCTCCATGAAAAGGGGGTATAGTGCATATGCTAAAAGTGTTTACCCAGATCAGCCTACACAGTTCGCACAGGCTGACCTGGGTTGAAACCTTTTGCTATTAGTCAATTTTCTGCATGTCAGACGACCAGTCTACCTCATGATTCAGTCAGTTTTCAGACAAAATGTATAATTATATGGTGTCTTGCTTGGTATAAAGCATCAGATATATTAAACTTCCTTTTGCCAGAGAGTGGCTCAAATAGTTTGATTGGTTTTTTTATACCAACAAACAAAATCTCAGACTCGGCCTGATTAAAAACATTTGTAGACAACAATTTAGGCATCACTAAAATGATGGGACTTGTCAGTGAAATGACCAGAAACTTTGTGCGCAAAGGAGAATATGCTGGTAACCAGTATTTTCATGGTACATGAAAGGGGGCTTAATGCATCTGCGAAAGGTATCGACAGCCTGGGCCGAAACCTTTCGCAATTGGTCAATTCCCTGCATGTCCAAGGTCAAGACTACCTCATGATTCAGTCGGTTATTAGAAAAAATAGATTTTAAGGATCCATAATCATGTGATGACTTAAATGGCATCATGCACCACAGAGATGCATTAAACCCCCTTTTGCCAGAGCATGGCTCATATAAATTAGATAAAAGAATTAACATACTTACATATTCATTTTTCTCTGTGTCTCATACCTGGATAAATTGTTTTTGGCAAGATTCATCTCCTGATTACACGTCCTTACTTTATTGGTTTGTTTTCTGCAGAATAGGATAAAATTCTGATTAACCCTTAACCACACAATCACGACTTTTAACGACCCTAGGTAAGAAGCCTTTTGAAAACATTGTGGGAAAAGGAGAAAATGCTGGTAACCAGCATTTTCTCCTTTTCCCACGTTTTCTTCTCTTCCAAAAACAAATTCCAATTTTTGATTCATATTTATTTTGTCGTCTGCAAAAGCTTTCAATTTGGACTGGACTAAAATTTTGTCGTTTGGTAAAGAGTTAATAGTTATTTTCTTAAATTTGCTGCTGTTGATTTTTTAGAAATTTTCTACCCTTATTTTTTCCCAGTAAACTCACTTATCTCTTGGAGCGAAGTATGAATACAAGAGATGACTTTCAAAATTGTGGGTTATAAATGAAAATTAAGATTCAAAACATGAAATACCTGAACATAATTTACCCTTTACCACACAATCCAGAATTTTAACAAACTTGAGAAATAAGCCTTCATATATTGTTCCAAAAGAAGAAAAGCATATTCTCCTTTACCCTTTCTGGCCTCTCGCACGCAATTCCATCGTTTGAGTCACATTTGCCTTCTACAAATGCTTTCAATTTGAACCAGTCTAACAATCTGTCATGTGATAAAGAGTTAAACAAACAAAGAAGTTACTTTTTACAATTTCTAAATTTACTTAATGATTCATTGAACGTAAAAACGCATTTCAACTTTATGCAGCTGCTTTAGGAAATATTAACAAATGAGGTTTTCTTTTCCTTCCAATGTTGTGTAAGCATTGGGGCCATATTTCAACAATTCAAAATGTTGTTTGAATTCAAAATTCTAAGACCTGAAATCAGATAGCCTGTCATTGAACATCCCATCCAAGCAGATGGCAAGTCTTGGAATTCAGTAAAATGGTCAGCCCATGCTTTATCTATATTGATAAATGATTTAGTGATGCAAATGACTTGAATAGTACAATACTAAAATATGGCGAACCCAATATATTCCTCCAGCTCTCCCCGGATGTTACGTCCTGGTACATGACCAAACAGATGTTTGGCTGTGTCTTCATGCTTTGCCTTCCTAATACATGTATACAGAAAATCAGCATATGAAATAATACATAACAAATATTCAAAATCCTTTACCAAATTCATACAAAGTCATGACTGGCCAGACTAATTGTAAAATTACAGTAATTTTACAAGCTAACATTTATACAAAAGGGCATTGTACATTTTCTAAGGAATTGAGCACACTGGGTAAAAGAGCAATTACTCATTTTCCCATGTTTTAAAAGGCAGAATTTCAACTTGGGCATTTAGAGTTGTACAATGTCTATGCACTAAACTGTTAAATATCTCCTTTGGACAAGGCAGTTCCCAGTACATTTAATTCTGTCTAAATTGTTGCTTATACTGAATTATACACCATGGTCCAAGTGTCATTTGGCTTCACAAATTATGAATGCTCGAAAGTTTATACCATCAAATGTTACTGCTTGTCTCTCTTTTTCTGAGACTGGTGCATGAAAAATGTTTCTTTTCTACAGAAAACAGCATTTCTCCTCTTCCCACAAGGTTTCCTATACTAAGACTGAAATTATCATTTAAGCTTCATTTGTCACTAATTTCATTTGTACATGTCTAATTTTCATACAGAGATCTTTCTAAGCTAGCTTATAAAGTGGACTTACATTCTCCTAATACATTCTTCCTTTGTTGATTTGTCTTTCTTTAATACATCCAGCTGTGCCTGGGCCTTAGACTGTAGTGTTAACTGATTCATTTCAGAACTGTGGGTAGGTAATTGTAAAAACACTACCGTAAAACATACAGTGGCATGAAATTGGCATTTGGTGCAAATACAGCAAATGATTCTTCAGTTATCACAACTTAACCCTTTCCCAAACAAGCCCTGGTTTTCACGTGTCTGTAGTACAAGTCTTTTGAAAACACTGTGGGAAAAGGAGAAATTGCCCATAACAAGCAATTTCTCCTTTTCCCACAGTGTTTTCTACTCTTTTTGATAACTTTCTGCCATTTTCATCAAATTTAAAATTGTCGTCGGCAAACTCTTTTAATTTGGACTAGTCCAAAATTTGTCGTTTGGGAAAGGGTTAGTTTGCAATACTAAATAAAAATCAAACTGCACTGAATACTCTCTGCTAAGCTGCTGCATGTTTATTCTGGCAAAAACACTTATTAAAGTTGCTACATTTGGATATTAATGAGACTGAAAAAATACATTTAGGCAACATAAAGGTTGACAAGAAATTGTTTATCAATTTGCATGATGTATAACTTAAAAGTCACTACAAACACAGTTTTTTCTTAAATTCTTAACCCTACACAAAACGACCCTGAAGAAAATGGGCTTTTGAAAACATGGTTCAAAAAAGGAAAAAATGCTGGTACTTACCATTTTCTCCTTCTCCAACATTTTCTATCATGAGGGTCGATAATTTATTATTTGTGAAAGGGATAAGGAGTAAGTCTCAAGCAAAAATAAAAAAGTTTGGTTTTTACCACTAAAATCAAACATAAAATGCTAATATCACAGAGGTAAAAATCTTCCTTTTCTACTCATACCCAAAGAGTGTAAAAATGAGGAATGAAGATCACTGTTTGTATCTTGAAAAAATTCAATATCAAACGATCAGTATTAGGGATTTATTACCTCAGTTCCCTGATCTTGGCCTCCATTTTGGACTTCGCTTTATCCATGTCATTAATCTCTTGTTTAAGATCATCTGTGTTCACAGCTGTTTCTTTTGTCTGCAAATCATGTTCCTGTAACAAACAAATTAACAGAGCCACTCTGGCAAAAGGGGGTTTAATGCATCTGCAAAAAGTATCTACCCAAATTAGCCTGCCCAGGCTGACCCGAGTCGAGACTTTTTGCTTTTGGTAACTTTTCTGCATGTCTAAGGACCATTCTACAGCAAAGTAAAGTCAGTTGTAAGACAAAATGGATTTTATAGATCCGCAATTAAATTATGATTTGCTATCATCAATCTTCGGGAAGAAAATTGACCAAACCAGGAATCATACCAGTGACCCCGTTCTCAAGTCCTGTATGCTACTGATCAAGCTACCAGGCTAGGTGTAAGGTATAGTGGCAACAGGGAAAGTCAACAGTTTCCACAGTTTCCAGCAATCATTCCTTTTATCACAATGTTTAAAAGATTGGTCAGCTGCAGGATAGAAAAAAGCACCTGCAGGAGGAATTCAGCTATTAGCAAACTTTAGACATGTCAACACTGAAAGCATTGTGCTGACAACAACTAGAATGAGGCTCAAATAATTAGATTTTCCTTTGAAAGATTATAAAACATTTTGGGAATAGGAGAAAATGCTGGTTCTAAGCCTCCTTTTTAAGGATCTTTGAAACACAAGATTATGTGGTAAATATTAAAGACCTCAACATAGCTTAAACCCCTTAGCATACAATCCAGAGTTTCAACGACCCTGGGGAAGAAGCCTTTTGAAAACATTGTGGGAAAAAGGAGAAAATGCTGGTAAATAGCATTTTCTCCTTTTCAAACAATTTTTCTACCTTTTTTGAGTCTGGTTTCATCAGTTAAGCCAAATCTAATTGGTCGTCTGCAGCTGTTTTGAATTTGGACGAGTGTAAAATTTTGTTGTTTAGTAAAGAGTTAACATGACAAAAATTTTGGGCTTATCCAAATTCAAGCATTTACAGACGACAAATCAAAGGTGGCTCAAATGATGAAACTTGTCTTTGATCGAGTAGAAAACATTGTTGGAAAAGGAGAAAATGCTGGTTACCAGCATTTTCTCCTTTCCCCACAATGTTTTAAAAGTACATTTGAGCAGAAAACATTGTTGGAAAAGGAGAAAATGCTGGTTACCAGCATTTTCTCCTTTGCCCACAATGTTTTTATAAGCCTCCTTCTTCAGGGTAGTTAAAACTCAGGACTGTGTGCTAAAAAGTTAATGAAGTATATATTACATGTCTTTTCAGTTCCCTCTTCAGCTGGTCTAGTCTGGCACCTGAAGCTTCAATTTCACTTAGCTTCTTGTTAATGTTCTTTATCTTGGCACTGTTCTCTGTCTGATAGTAAAATACAACATACAACATGACAACAGATCATGAAATACAATGCAATAGATTCATCTGGCTTTACATGATAGACCCATCTAGTAATGAAATGTGGGATGATAGACCGCTGCTGTCATGACATGCCAGATTCATCAGCCATAAGAAATATTATTCTGGTCATGAAATGCAGTAAAACATTGTTTGATTGATTGTATGGTGTTTAATGCCGTTTTCAACATTATTTCAGTTATATCACGGTGGCCAGTGCACCTATCCATGCTTTCCTGGAGTTTCTTTTACCAGTACTCCGCACAATATTCTTTCCAAGCCACTGGCTGCTTTCCCACATAACCGTTGTCGAAACAATGGTCAGCAGTGAGAGAGGAATGAATCCTGTCGTGATGACTATCATCAATCCTTGGAAAGAAATTGGCCAGGCCGGGGATCAAACCAGCGACATGCAGTAAAACAGATAGATAGGGCCATGAAATGTAATATGAAAGATTGATTACATAATGAGATATAAGCATGACAGATGTATACGGTCACAAAATGAGGTATGAAAGATTCCTCTGGTCATGGAATGATGACAGATGGATCTCCTGTGGGGTGAGATTGAATGAGACTGAATTAGTCACAAAATGCAAGATGACAGATTCATCCTGTCACAAAATATAAAAATCATTTAACTATGAAACTTAATATGGCAGAATGATTCCACCTTAAAATGCAACATGCCATACACATCTGGTCATGAAATCCAAGTCGACCATGAAGGGCAACTTGCCAGATCCATTTAGTCATAAAATGTAATATAAAAGGTTCATCTGGTCATGACAGGATGACAAAATTATGTGGTCCTGGAATGGGACTGAACTGCATGAAATGCAATATGACATACTCATTCAGTCATGAAATGCAACAAGATTCATCTTGTCATAAAATGTGATATGAAAAGTCCTCTAGTCATGGAAAGGGAACATGACATGTTCTTTAGGTCATAAAATGGAATACTGTAATTAGGTTTGATTGGCCATTAAATGTAATCTGACAGATTCATCAGGTCATGACTGCGATACGACAGATTGCACCGTTCATAAAATACAATAAAAAATCATCTACTTATAAAAATGCAAAATAACAGATCATTCATATCATACAGTCAGCTTGATGACATCTGTTTAGAAAAATGAAATATAGCTTAAGTCTTTCTTACATACTTCTATCAAGATGAAACAATGTATTTGTTTATGTCCTGACATCTAGAAAATGTTATGAAAAGAATCTAAAAACGTCCTGAAAAGCTGTACCAAGTACACATAAGTTACGCAGGTTATTCATAAGCACAGACAGCTCTTCAAGTTAGTGGACAATCAGTACACAAAACACTAATTGCCAAATATTTACCATCATATTCTTTTTCATTCTCTCACTCTGTTCTAATTGAGTTTTTGTGTCTCTTAACTCATCCATTTTTCTTTGTATTTCTCTCTCATCCTCCTCATAGCTTGTCTGAAATCAGTAAAGATGAAATCTCAAGTCAAAGTCCTTTTCTAGTTCAGCAGCAATTACTTTTTACACCTTTGTGTTAAAAGACTGTCTTATATACAAAACACAAAAAGCAATGCAGGGTGAGCATTTTGTATTCTAACATAATAAGTGTTTAATTGTTTGATTCAACATTTTTTGACAATTAGCTAAAACTTTCATTACACGGTGGCTAGTATCTGTAAAACTATCAAACAATTTCTGACTGTACCACAATTATCTTATCATGAGCAGTTCTGTAGTTATCATATAAAATGTTTACCCTGTATTTCTTTTTCTGTTCAGTGTATTTTATGCTTCAAGCTGCTTACTTAGCATAATGTGAACCTGTTTTACTGGGCTTTGAAGATAGTCTTGGATATGCCACCACAATTAACTTATATGTGTTACTAGTAAGGCCGTGCCAAATGCCATTCCAACAAAAAACAAGAACATTCCATGTGGATGCCAACGCTCTGCTGCGGCTGCTTTAAGAAATAGATAGATTTTCAGTGAAAATTCTAAACCATCATTTATTCTGATGATCAATGTCTATTATTCTTTACCACCTGACAAAATTTAAGACTAGTCAAAACTGAAAGCATTTGCAGATGACAGATGGAATGTGGCTCACTTGAAGTACTTTGTCACAGAATGGGTAGAAAATGGATAAAATGGTAAGTGACCAGCATTTTCTCCTTTCCCCACAATGTTTTACAATGCCCTATTGCTCTGGGTAGTTAAAACTCCTGATTGTGTGGTAAAGGGTTAACCCTTTACAGGACAATGCCACCTTTTAATGACCCTGGGAAAGAAGCCTTTTGAAAACATTGTGGAAAAAGGAGAAAATGCTGGTAACCAGCATTTTCTCCTTTTCCCACAATGTTTTCTACCTTATCAAAGAAAAATCAAACCATCTGAGCCACATTGAAATTGTCGTCTGCAAACGTTTTCAATTTGGACAAGGCTAAAATTTTGTCATCTGGTAAAGGGTTAAAGGATGTTGTCAAGTGGTCAGCTACAAGTTTGTCTCTTAATTTAATGGATTAATGTACATTCTCTTACCTTAATTTCTCTGACATTTGCCTCCATGGTTTCAAGTTTCTTCTGCATATTCTTCAAAAATAGTTGGTACTTGTCATCTGTTATCTCCCCTGACAATCCTGTGTCAATACAGATGAAAGCGAAGAACTCAGATCAGTCATATCAAGTGTCTATCTCTGTCATAAACCAACAGAGGGAAAGAGAGGGGAAGAAAGAGAGAGATAGAGAAAAAGAGAGAGATTCTTCCATACAATCAATAGATAACATCACAAATTTGCTACTGTGTTACAATGAAATGATTGAATAATTGTAACGAGCAAAAGATTTAATGCATATTTGATTGGTCAATCAAGCCCCACTTCCTTCATGTCTAAACATTGACACTAAAAGGAGCGACTTATCTGACCTTTGTGTGCAGCAGGCTGATGATGTCATTGACATAATGAATTCAATTGGATACAGTACACATTTCTAAACATCCACAATGTACACACCCAAGCTTAGATCAGTATCAGGTTACACAGAACATGTCATACCTGACTTGTTGATTTTTTTTTACCTATGACTTGTTGCAGTTGTTGGCCATAAAAGAGCCTTACAAAGCATTTGTAGAAAATGTTAACCTACCTTTAAAGTCATATTCTCTCGCATATTCATGTATCAGTCTGTCCCTCTTCTTCACGTTTTCTTCTTGCCTCTGAAACAAACATGTAAGCTATAACATGAATACCACCCAATGGATGACATGTCACTGGATCAAAATTCTAAGGGCCATAACTCCTGTAATAATGGATGTATCACACGAAAAGTTCTGGGTCCATATTCACAAACCATTCTTAAGAACATTCCTAGTCTTATTCTCCAACATTTTCTGGATTTGAAAGTACTACAACTTCTGATTGGCTACTTGTGTTACTTTCAAATTTGGACAAACTAGGAGAATAAGACTAAGAATTTTCTTAAGAATGGTTGGTGAATAAGGGCCCACGAGCACTAGTTTCTATGGCAGGAAGGCTTCATTAAAATTTCAGCCAAATTGGAGGAAAAGACACAAAATTATGGGCCAACTACAAATAGATGGGCCAATTAACACATGGAAAACCTGATTCCAGTATGCCAATGTCAATTTCTTCTTGAGGAATATAATGAAGACCAACAAAGAACAGATGGTCAGACTGTAGATGTGACAACAGAAGAAATCATGTGAAATTGGTATAGATTTGAGTCAAGCTCTGGCAAAAGGGGGCTTAAGGCATCTCCTTTATGCATTATACCTGTCAAGCCATCACATAATTATGGATCCATAATAGCAACTTATTTTAACAACTGACTTATCATGAGGTAGAATGGTCCTTGGACATACAGAAAATTTTCCAGAGCTAAAAGTTTCAGCCCAGGTCAGCCTGTGCAGACCGTGCAGGCTGACCTGGGTCGATACTTTTCACAGATGCATTAAGCTGCCTTTTCACACAGCATGGCTAATTTCTATTTTACTTTGTGGTATTTTTTTTTTGTTCCAAGTCGTCCTTTACCAGCATTTTCTCCTTTTTTTTGGCACGTTTTCAAAAGCCAATTTCCTAAGGGTTGTAAAAAAGGGATTGTTTGGTAAAGCATTAAACAGCATGAAGTAAAATTTACTAATGATGACTGGGAAAGCATCCTTGCAGAATATGTTAACCCCTTCCCGAACAACAAATCTTGGACTGGTCCAAATTGAAAGAGTTTGCAGATGATAATTTTAAATTTGATGAAAATGGCAGAACGTTCTCAAAAAGGGTAGAAAACACTGTGGGAAAAGGAGAAATTGCTTGTTATGAGCAATTCCTCTTTTTCCCACGGTGTTTTCAAAAGACTTGTACTGCAGACACGTGAAAACCAGGGCTTGTTTGGGAAAGGGTTAATCAACAAGAATGAAAGTTTACAACATGAAAAATTTGACAACATAGTCGGAAAGTGTGAAATGGATAAAAACTGTTCAGAAACAGAAATAAGCACAAGATAAAAACACAACCTCTGCCTCTTGCTCGAGTCTGCCTACTTTCACCAGAATTGTTGACTTCTCTCTGTCTAGTTTCTCTTCTTGTCTGCTTAATTCTTGGTTTCTTTGCTCAAACTGAAAGAAAAAACAAAATACTTAACCAAAGTATACATGTTTTATGTTAACCCTTTAATCACATAATCACAACTTTTCACCATCTTGAGAATGAAGGCTTTGCAAATATTATAGGAAATGGAGAAAATGCTTTTCTCAAAATGTTTTCTAGCTAGTCAAAGAAAAACTATATTGTTAGAATCATATCTAAATTGTCATCTGCAAATGCTTCCAAGTCGGACAATGCTACAATTCTGATGTTTGGTATAGGAGCTAATTGATGTAAAAACTGAATCTGTAAGTCACTTTGAATGACCCACTTGACCAGTGCAACCAACAGGGTTCCTCAATGAGTTTTCTTATTACAGTTCCAACTCCTGGGTCCGTATTCACCAACCATTCTTCAACAACCAATTCTAATTCTGGATTCTGGGTACCAGCATTTTCTCCTTTTCCCATAATGTCTTCAAAAGCCTTTTTCTTAATTCTAAAGGCTTATAAAGGCATAGGTGTCAAATGTCATATTTGTACAGTAATGGGTAAGGAGTATCTATATAAAGAGTCAATTATCCATTGGAATTTGTTGGTCTGTTAGTATTGTTTGTTTGTATTGAAGTTTCACACCATTTTAACAGCTTAGGTAATATCACTGTGGTCAGTGCATCTACGCATGTGTTACTGGGCCTTCTTACACCAGTACCGAGGCAACTTTCTTTCCAAGCCACTGCCTACTGTTTTCACATGCATCAGAAGTGAGAGGCGAAAAATTTGCCGGAAAGAAAGTTTGCCTCAACTAGGTATAGAACCCGCAACCACTGGGTCACAAATCAGATATGCTAACCACTGAGCTATCCAGCCAGGAGTCTACAAGAGTAACATATTACCACTAAGTATACAAACTTAAAATAATGAGGCATAATGAACTTACTTCATGTAATGTTTGTTGTCTTTCTTCAAGTTTATCTTTAAATTCTGCCAATGTTCGTTTCAGTTCCTCATCAGAACCTGCATTAAAAAAAAAAAAAAATGTTCTTTTCATCATAATATATAAAAGAAGTTTAATTCTTTGATCTGTATAAATTTTCTTTTCTGAAATTTCTGAAATAGTATGACATGTAGCTGAAATATCTTCAATATTGTGACAGAGTACTGATTGATTGTATGGTGTTTAACGCTGTTTTCAACATTATTTCAGTTATATCGCGGCAGCCAGTGCACCTATCCATGCTTTCCTGGAGTTTCTTTTACCAGTACTACACGCAATATTCTTTCCAAGCCACTAGCTGCTTTCCCACATAACCATCGTCGAAACAATGATCATTGGTGGGAGAGGAATAAATCCTGTCGCAATGACTATTATCAATCCTCGGAAAGAAATTGGCCGAGCCGGGGATCGAACCAGCGACCTCCTGTGACAGAGTAAAAGTAACTCATACCAAGGAAATTTTGCATTTGTCTTCATGATTTTGCCTAAACGTTTCCATATATATCCATGTGCTAAAACTTAATCTATGTTGACTAGTCTACCTAAATTCTACAATCAAATTCTTAATATGCATTATTGAAAATTCATTTCAGGAGGCAATTAGTTAAAGCATTTGCAGTTTTTATTTAATTTCTCCTCGATACATTTACAAAGTTAACATAAACTAGTTTCATTGTTGGGTTTACCTTAACCCTTTACCACACAATCTCGAGTATTAACAACCCTGAGGAAGAAGCCTTTTGGAAACATTGTGACAAAAGGAGAAAATGCTGGTAACCAGCATTTTCTTCTTTTCCCACAATGTTTTCTATCCTTTTAAACTCATTTTCTATATTTTGAGCTATATTGTACATGTCGTCTAAAAATTCTTTGAATTTGGACAAGTCCAAAAATATGTCGTTTGGTAAAGAGAAAATTTAGATAAAATATTACAGGGAGAGAAGATCTACAATAACTATGAAGAGCTAAAATTCAAGGTCAATTCAGATTTTGATAAGTTACAGTACCTTGAAATTCATTCTTTACTTGATCCTGGAGTTCTTCCGCATGCTTTTCGATTTGCTTCTTCTCACTGGTGAGTTTAGCTAGAGAAATTACAGAAAAAGTTGGACTTCATTGATATGGCAAATTCAAGTTAAAATGTTAATCCAAACCCATACATAGAATAAATCTTACTAAATGAAATGATACCATTAGTGCTGTATTTTCAACTTTAATGATTTTTTCCTTTCATGTTTACATGACACATTTACAGCAAATGAAAAATAAAGAAAATATGACTGATACAGTACTCATATCTTGTGTGTATTTCTCAGTGTTTCACAATATTTAATTTGTTATTTTTATTAAAAACTGATGGTGAACTAATTTTGTAATGTTAGTTTAAATGTTGCTGCATGTCTAAAATACTCCTTTTCTTTACCTAAAGAAAGCAGCCAAGGTCTGCTTTCACAAAGCAGTCTATATTCAATCCTTACTCAGAATTCAAAATTAGCTACTTAATTAGCTGAGAGGTTCTGTCGTTGTCAATTAAGAGACTAAACTTTGAAGTATAGAATCAGAACAACATCTAGATTACTGGCAAATAATGACTCTAAACATAGAAACAGAATATCCAAGTTTAACTCTTTCACTGCAAATGGTAACTTAAGTGGCATTGTCAGCCATCTTAGATCAAAGATCAGACTGCATGGAATGTCTGCCAGCTTCTGTTTAACTATGACAAAAAATTGTTTTTCAAGTGCAGAGGAAATCTTTGTTTAGGTATCTAAAATAGTTCAGTTCACCATATTAGAAATGAGAGGTTTAAAATACATACTTATCTCATTCCTGATTTCATATATCTCTGCTGACTGTTCCTCAATCCGGTTCAGTTTTTCCTGAAAGTATTAATCATTGTGCTCATCAAAACACAATAAATCATGGACAAGGACAAACTTTACATTATGAAGCTTACTACTATGGTTAAAAACAAGAGGGCCATGATGGCCCTGTATCGCTCCACTGGCTTATAAATATAAACCACGAAGAAAAGTCTTCACTATATAAGCCCTTATAAAACTATGACCTCATGGCTACAGTCTGACTAAATGGGGAATATTGTATTAGAAGAATAACATGCCAAATGTGGGAGTTCTTGGCCTTATGGCTGGTAACAAGATGGTTTCTGAACTTTTCACTCCATAAACCCATGTAAAACTTGTGATCCCTGGTGCAGGGCCAAACTTGATCCTAGAGCTGTAACTTGGGCCCTCTTTGTAACTGTCCACTAAATAATGCTATAATTATATGCAAAATTTGGTAGCCTAAGCCTTATGGCTATGTACACCAAGATTTAAAAGTTTTCCCTATGTAAGCCTATGTAAATCTTGTGAACCCCCCCCCCCTCCAAGTATGAGGCCAAATTGACCCCAGGACTATACTTTGGGCACTTTTGGTAGACTCCAACTAGATCAAGCTTATTGCCAAATTTGGTAGCTCTAGGCCTTATGGTTTCAGACAAGAAGATATTTAAAGTTTTCTCTATATAAGCCTATGTATAAAACTTGTGACCCCTGGGGAAGAGCCAATTTTGACCCCAGGGCTATAATTTCAAGAAACATGATAGAGGTCTACTACATAAAGCTACATGCCAAATTTGGTAGCCCTATGCCTTATGGTTTCAGACAAGAAGATTTTTAAAGTTTTCTCTATATAAGCCTATGTAAAACTTGTGACCCCTGGGGCAGAGCCAATTTTGACCCCAGGGCTATAATTTGAAGAAACTTGATAGAGGTCTACTACATAAAGCTACATGCCAAATTTGGTAGCCCTATGCCTTATGGTTTCAGACAAGAAGATTTTTAAAGATTTCCAATATTTTTCAGTTTTGTTGCCATGGCAACCAGAGTTTTTGAAGGAATCAAATTCTTTCAAGAAATTCTGAAGAGGACCATGTCAGGATCATTTCTGTGAAGTTTCGTGAAAATCGGATGGGTAGTTTCAGAGAAGAAGATGTTTGAAATAAAAGTTAACGCACGGACGGACGGACGGACGACCGGACGGACGGACGGACGGATGCACGCACGACGGACACCGGGCCATGACATAAGCCCGCTGGCCTTCGGCCAGTGGAGCTAAAAAGCTCTTCTTTCCTTATCAAGTCTATAAAAACAATGAAAAGAGAAAAACCCTATCAGAAAACATTTTTTCTGAGGAAAATAGCACAATTTCATTCATTGCTCTACTTATTTCTTCTCTGCAACTGACTTATTTCCTCTGTCTCTCTTCATATATCTTCATATTTCCTCTTATCTTTTAATCCCTCTGTCTAGGCCTGAATTCTTCATTCTCTCTGTGACAAAAGTAATACAAACCAACTGCTCTCTCTCTCTCCCTCCCTCCCCCCCTACCCCCTCTCTCTCTCCCTCCCTCCCCCCCTCTCTCTCTCTCCCTACCCCCTCTCTCTTCCCCTAAAATGCTCTGGATTCATATCCACTTTTTAATACAAACCAACCACTCTCTCTCTCTCCCCCCATCACCTCTCTCTCTCTCTTCCCCTAAAATGCTCTGGATTCATATCCACTTTTTAATACAAACCAACCACTCTCTCTCTCTCCCCCCATCACCTCTCTCTCTCTCTTCCCCTAAAATGCTCTAGATTCATATCCACTTTTTAATACAAACCAACTACTCTCTCTCTCCCCCCATCACCTCTCTCTCTCTCTCTCTCTTCCCCTAAAATGCTCTGGATTCATATCCACTTTTTAATACAAACCAACCACTCTCTCTCTCTCTCCCCATCACCTCTCTCTCTCTCTTCCCCTAAAATGCTCTGGATTCATATCCACTTTTTATTCCTGTTCTCCTCCACAAACAAATAAAACTGCTGTTAATCCAATTCAAACTTAACTTTTACAAAAAAAAAAAAAAAAAACCTAGTACTTTATCTACACATAACAACAAATTGTATAGATGTACCTCAATGGGCTCCAACTCCTTGTTACACTTTTCTACTGATGCTTTAGAGGCTTCAAGTTTTCCTTCTTGTTCAGTCAAGTCACACTGAAACTGTGTAAATAGATTAGCAGGTGATGAAGAATCACACTAAGGTATCTACTGTAGAAAACTTTGAAAAAATAAAACAATAGGACCATGATGGTCCTTTATTGCTCACCTGAGTAAATAAAGACAAATTTGAACACTGATACTGGTGAAATTTAAATAACTTTGTTCAACAATCCAAAACTGATGCCAAATACAAATTCAACTCTTTACCAAAAGACAAATGTTACACACACACAAATTCAAAGCTGTTGCAGACGACAAGTTAAATTGCTCAATTGAAGAAACTTGACTCTCGAAGGGCAGAAAACTTTTCTACAATATTTAAAAAAACCTTCTTTCCCAGGGTCCTTAAAACTTGGTAATGTGTGGTAAAGGTTAAAAGCTTACCCCTATACCCCTTAAAGGTCAGGACCAAACATGGTATAAGTAGAGTATGTTCATGTGAACTAAAATGCAAAGTTTCATATAACAAATACATGTACACACAAAAGGGAAAAAAACCTAAAAGGGCCATGATTAGTATGCGGTTAAAGACAGGTGGCTGTTAAACACAGATTCATTTACATTTTAACTCTTTACCACACAATCCCGACTTTTCACGACCCTGGAAAAGAAAGCTTTTGAAAACATTGTGGGAAAAGGAGAAAATGCTGGTAACCAGCATTTTCTCCTTTTCCCACAATGCTTTCTACCCTTCCCAAAACAAATTTCAATTTTTGGGTTACATTTATTTTGTCGTCTGCAAATGCTTACATTTTGGACCAGTCTAAAATTTTGTCGTTTGGTAAAGGGTTAAACTACAACTTAGAAACATAAAATATTTGTTTCTTAATGCAGGTGGTTTCTTAACACAAACAGCTTTTTAACAGAGGTTAGACTGTATTGTTCTAATTCTAATCCGCATTATTGAAATAGAACACAGTGATAAGTAACCAAGCTCACCTGGAGGGCTTTATCCTTATTTTGTCTCAGAAATTTGATTACTTCTCTGTAGCCCTTCAATTTGTCGTCCTGCAACAGAAAAAAAAAACAACAGGTAGAAATATTTCAGACTACTTTTGTAACGTTACGGCAAAATAAGTAATTGCTTATGATGATGTAGTTTGTTTTTGCCAGTTGATTCTTGAGGTCAATAAAGCGGGTTGTCTCTTTTCTTAAAATAGATTTTAACTTTTTACCAATAGACAAAGTTTAATTCTTCACAAAATGACACAATTGTAGATTTATCCAAATTGCAAGCATTTGCAGACAACAAAATAAATGTGACTCAAAAATTGATGTTTGTTTTGGAAAGGTTAGAAAACATTTTTGGAAAAGGAGAAAATGCTGGTTACCAGCATTTTCTCCTTTTCCCACAAGGTTTTCAAAAGGCTATTTCTTCAGGGTTGTTAAAAGTTGGGATCATGTGGTAAAAGTCAAAGAACTTGCAGAGGACAAATGAAATGCAATTAAAATGTTTCGATTTGTCTTACCAAGGGAAGAAACATTGTGGAAAAAGGAGAAAATTCTGCTTACCAGCATTTCCTCCTTTTCCCACAATGTTTTACAAACGCTTCTTCCGCAGGGTTGTTAAAAGTCTGCATTGCATGGTAAAGGGTTAACCAATAAATTGTTTGGCCAGACACAGCCTGGTACCTCAACTGGTATAGCAATCACATGGTGGGTGTGGGGTTAAGTGTTCAAGTCCATGTTTGGCAACTACTTTTTTTTTTCCTAATTACCAGCATTTTCTCCTTTCCCTGCAATGTTTTCGAAAGTTTCATTCTTCAGGATCGTTAAAACTCGGAATTGTGTAATAAAGGGTTAAAAGTACTCTACCTGCTCTTACTTCACTTTCTACCAGCATTTTCTCCTTTTCCTGAAATGTTTAGGTGACATATAGGCCCATGGGGGCCGGGTGTTGAAATTTCTACATCATGTATTTGTAAACTTGCATGTAATTGTATAACACATGTCACTATAATAAAAAATTTACTTACTTACTTACTTGTTTTCAAATGTTTTATTCTTCAGGGACGTCAAAATTTAAGGGTTAATAGTACTCTACCTGCTCTTTCTTCACTTTCTTGATATTATCCAATGCTTTCACATAGCGAGTTGAGGCAAATATTGCATCAAACTTCTCTTTTAATTGTTTCCCTTCACTTAATGGCCTGTTTAGAAAAGAAAAATAAAATTTGAAAGATAATTAGGACAATGAAACTGAACCTATTTAAAGTTCTGTTAATCACTATGAGTTATGCTCTGTCAAAAGAGGGTTAAATGTATCTGCAAAAAGTATGGACCCATGTCTGCCTGCGCAGGCTACACAGGCCGGCATGGGTTGAAACTTTTTGCTATTTGTGAATTTTCTGCATGTTAAAGGACCAATCTATCTCAGGATTCAGCAGGTTGTTAGACCAAACTGGATTTCATGGATCCATAATCATGTGATGACTTGCGTGGAATAATGCATCACGGAGATGCATTAAACCCCCTTTTGCCAGAGCACCTTTCTTATTCTTTTGGTAAGCTACTACTTCTGCAGTACCACTGCAAGTTTTTATTAACCAATAAAAAAGTTACATATGATAAATCTATGAAAAGCCTTGAGATTGGCTAAACAGATTCTGCCTCTCTCAGTCAAAACGTAAATCAAAGAATTCAGCAAGTCCATGTATTTGGCTTGTTTAATTGACAAAATACCTTTTGCAGACTCCTTTTTCCAAATTGCAGCAGACATACTTTATAAATATTGTTGCAAAAGGAAAAGCAACAAGCAATTTCTCCATTTCCCACAATGTGTTCATGTAGATTTACATAATCACAATTTTAACATATAGCTTAAATTGTAAAAAACTTGATGTTTAGAATATTGTAAACAATTTAATGTCTATAATTTTTTCTTTCCACTTGTCTTGAAGAAAAAAGAACTAATTGCAAGTTGCAACTTACCAGTTAGCTTCCTCTTGATGACAGAAAATCACATTCTCTAACACAGCTTTTGATACCCCGAGTGACGTAATCATCTGTCAATATCAAAAACAAACCAGTCTTAACCTTTTACCAGATAATCCCAAGTTTTAACAACCCCGAGGAAAAAGCCTTTTGAAAGCATTATGGGAAAAGGAGAAAATGCTGGTAACCATCATTTTCTCCTTTTCCGTCCAAAGACAAATTTCACCTTTCAGGCCACATTTAATTTGTCATCTGCAATTGCTTTCAATTTGGACCAGTCTAAAATTTTGTCATTTGGTAAAGAGTTAAAAACACTCTTAGTCTAATTATAAGTTTAGAAAGTAACACAGCTTCTGACTGGCCAAACCAAATGGTTTAGCCAATCAGATTTGGTCTTGCCAATAAGAAGTGGTGTTATTTTCAAATTTAGAAAATAAGACAAAGACTGTTCTTATGAATGGTTGGTGAATTGGGACCCTGATATCTGAACCACTGACACCTGCACTGCTTAACTCTTTACCTGACGACAAAATTTTACACTGTTCCAAATTGATACCATTTGCAGATGACAAATTAAACATGACTCAAATGGTGAGATTTGTCCCTGATAGGGTAGAAAGCATTGCGGGAAAAGGAGAAAATGCTGGTTACCAGCATTTTCTCCTTTTTCCACAATGTTTTCAAAAGGCTTCTTGCTCAGGGTCATTAAAAATCGGGATTATGTGGTAAAGGCTTCACCTTTGTTAACAGCCACACTTGTTATATAACTTCCTTTGTAAGACTTGATCACGGTCCTAGCTTGCAAAACTTGACTTCAAGTTCAAATGAGTTAATGCTCAACCCTATTTTCACTAATGTTTCAGAAAGCCTTGTAACCTGAGGTTTAGGCCTTACTTTAACCCTGTACCGTACAATGCTGCCTTTTGACGCCCCTGGCAAAGAAGCCTTTTGAAAACATTGTGGGAAAAGGAGAAAATGCTGGTAACCAGCATTTTCTCCTTTTCCCACAATGTTTTCTATCCTATCTAAGAAAAGTTGCACCATTTGAGCCATACCGAAATTGTCGTCTGCAAATGCTTTCAAATGGGACAAGGCTAAAATTTTGTCATCTGGTAAAGAGTTAAAGATATGAAAGAAAAGCTCTGAAAATTAAGAAGTTACTCTATGTCACTAACTCATGAGAAATAGCATAAAACTAAAAGTTTTGTTAAAGACAGTTCATATCATAACTAGGCTGTAACCATGCCGTTTGATCTTGGATCTACATTGCTTTGTGAGATGTTAAAAAATTTTGTACGATAGGAGATATAAATAAGCCATGCTCTGGCAAAGGGGGGTTTCATGCATCTCCACCATCCATGATACCAAGCAAGTCAGCATATAATTAGGGGCCAATAATATCTGTTATGTCTAACAGCTGACTGTATTATAAGGTAGACTGATCCTTTGACATACAGAAAATTGACCATTAGTGAAAAGTTTAGGCCCAGGTTAACCTGCAAGGACTGCACAGGCTGACATGGACTGGCACTTTTTGCAGATGCATTATGACCCCTTTTCACAAAGCATGGCTCAAATGTATGTCCCTATTACCTCCCTGTCCATATCAGCACATTTTGATGTAATACTCTGCTTCTCCCCTGCCGCATTCATTCTGGTAATAACACCGTCCAAAGTTTTCATCTCTGTCTTCTTTCCCTAAAACAGAGAGAATAATAACTGTTTCATGATACAATATTTTGAACTGTATCATTTGCATAATCTTACAGTATGATTATTAAATATAGGCAATGTTTGCTTGTTTTGCTGCAAAAATAATGATATTTCATTAATCAATTGATTTATTAGTTGATTAATCAATTGGTGTTTTTGTCCCGAGTTTCACTGTTACTTGACTAGGGTTCTAAGGTGTCTTACAAAGGATCCCACCTAAAACCCAGGGTATCAAGTGAGGATCAAACCTGAGGCCTAAAGATCACAAATCCTACACTTTACCAATGAGCCATGCAGGACCCCAGTACTTACCTTTATGGAGGCATTGACTGATCTTTGGGCAACAACCCTCTGATGAGACAAGTCTTTGAACTGTAAACGTACTTGACCTTTCACCTCTCTCTCATGGGCAATCTAAAAAGGTAAAAATTCATTTCTTTAACCCTTTCCCAAATGATAAATTTTAGACTGGTCCAAATTGAAAGAGTTTGCAGACAACAATTTTAAATTTGATGAAAATGACAGAAAGTTCCCCAAAAGGGTAGAAAACACTGTGGGAAAAGGAGAAATTGCTCATTACGAGCAATTTCTCCTTTTCCCACAGTGTCTTTAAAAGACGTGTATTGCCGACATGTGAAAACCAGGGCTTGTTTGGGAAAGGGTTAAATTCTTTAAATATCGTATGGGTTCTGAAAACTTTTGTTCAAACTTCTCCCATTGTATGGTAGTTTCCTTAATATTTAGTACACTGTATTGCCAAAGATATTAATATTTGACATGACAGGTGATCAGTTTTTTCTTGGACTACGTTCTTCAAACCAGTGTAACTGTCTGTTGTTTGGTGCTTAACCCTTTACCAAACGACAAAATTTTAGACTAGTCCAAATTTAAAACATTTGCAGACGACAAATTAAATGCGACTTAAAAATTGAAATTTGTTATGGGATGGGTAGAAAACATTGTGGGAAAAGGAGAAAATGCTGGTTACCAGCATTTTCTCCTTTTCCCACAATGTTTTCAAAAGGCTTCCTTTTTAGGGTCGTTGAAAGTTGGGATTATGTGGTAAAGAGTTAATTTACAAATTAGCGTTACCACAGATGTTCAAATTTCAAATTTGACATGATAGTTATTTACCTTTTCTGGGACATTTTAGGCAAAAATACTCTTGTCTCAGAGTAGTATCATCCTGCATGTAATTTTAAGTTTGTAACCCCATCCTGCTGCCTCTCAACATTAGGTAGGGAAGCCCTTACAACGTCTGTTTGACCCTTTACTGTACGATCATGGGTCCCATTTTATAACCACATGGGTAAAGACTTTTGAGAACAAGGTAGAAAAAAAGAAAACATCGGTAACCAGTTTTCTCCCCTCTCCCAACAATGTTTTCTAGAATTTTATAGAAGAATCCTATTGTATCTTATCTTAACTGCTTTCAATACAGACAACACTTAACTTTTCTTCACAGCAAAATATCTGAAAAAAATATCCACGAAAGAGGATAAATTGATTATTTTGCAGAGTTTTTGAAAAGCCAAAGCTGTCAAAAACAGGCCTACATAAATTAAACTTTGAATAATAGAGCCTACCTTGGGGTCATGAATAAAGGCACCACCTTTAGTACATCCAGGGGGCATAACTCCTGTTGTCATATATTTCAGGCACTCAATA
Organism: Tridacna gigas; assembly: GCA_945859785.2. Taxonomy (NCBI): domain Eukaryota; kingdom Metazoa; phylum Mollusca; class Bivalvia; order Cardiida; family Cardiidae; genus Tridacna; species Tridacna gigas. The sequence continues at coordinate 26,496,483 of OX244033.2, read as the reverse complement.
ATAGTCTGAAAATCAATATTACACTGTGTTGGTTTACCATTTTACACCGATCTTCTCAAACTATAATACACAATGAGTGATTATTTGTCCACTAGGCACTATCAAGAGTGGTTGAGCAGACAGTGAAGATCAACATCTGATTTCACAGACCAAGCAGTCAAGTCAAGAATCAACACTGTCTGATCCTTTGTGTAAAATTTGCCTAGAAAAAAAATGTTTGTGCCTTTTTTTGCAACCTGAAGAAGTCCATTCAATATAAATAAGTAAGAATTATATCAGTGTATCTGGGTATTTGATGCAAATCACACTCCTTTAAATGGAACATCAACCCGTTAACCCTTTACCACACAATCCTGACTTTTAACAACCCTGATGAAGAAGGATTTTGAAAACATCTTGGGAAAAGGAGAAAATGCTAGTAATAAGCAATTTCTTTTTTTCCAACAGTGTTTTCTACCTTGTCAAAGGCTAATTCCATCATCTGAGCCACATCAGAATTATCGTTTGCACATGCCTTCAATGTAGACATCTCTACATTTTTGTTGTGTGGTAAAGAGTTCAATGCCTATCATGTATTCCCTACTGCAGTAAGTGGGAAGTATCTAATTTGTTTTTCATCAGATAGTGCTTTTAAAGCACCTGAAGATGCCTTTGCGAAATTCAGCCTTCAAACACAAATGTACAATGGACAAGTCTCTCCAAGCAAGCTATTTATCATTTGTAAATGAGATATGCTCTGGCAAAAGGAAGCTTAATGCTTCTCTGTAATGCATTATACCAAGCAAGTCCAGATATCTGCCAAGGACGCGCCATTGCGGGATCGGCACTATGAAATTACAGATGGCGCATTAAAAATATGTCTAACGGGCCAACCAGCAATTCAAAAATATGTCATGGTGGGAGTGAGTACAAAAAAATATCCGGGGAAAATCAACTGGTAGAGAGCGATTTAAGCTTTATTTGTTTTGTTATCTGAATAAAGAAAACAAAATAACGATTTTGTTTTTCGTATTGGCCATTTTTATTCGATAAGCTTATTCTATAACCAGGGATTTCCCTAATTTTGACCAATAGATATCTATGTCGCAAGAATGCTGTATGCATTTTTGAGTACGTTCTGCATCAGTTGATCGCAGTCTGCGATGGCTGAAAAGCAGCCAACGAAAATAACTATACAATGAAAATAAGTAGACCCAACCTCAGTTATTTTGGCAAACAGCCAAAATAGTTACCAAGACGGAGCCTACCGATTGGCTAAATACGGACTCGGATCATGCAGACTCAGAACACCCAGAAACCCCAAGAAGTAAGTCTGGCCCCCAAGCAAAAACTTTGTGGTATGAAAAACATTTTCAAAATAAATAGCTCTCGGACTGACTGACTTTGCCCCATGTAGCATTAAGATGGCCTCGCTTTTTAAGCATGGGTGGGCCCCTCTAGCTCAACACCTTGGTAGACCACAGCAAGTCATCACATAGTTATGGATCCATAAAATCCATTGTCTAACAACTGTCTGAATCGTAAGGTAGAATAGTCTTTCAACATGCAGAAAATTGACCATTACCAAAAAATCTTGGCCCAGGTCAGCCTTCGTGAACTGCGCAGGCTGCCCTAGGTCAATACTTTTTGCGAATGGATTAAGCCTCCTTTTCACAGAAAATGGCTAAAATCTTTTATTGACTCTATCCAACTTCAAATTGTAGAACAAATATTGTAATTTTCTCACTAGCTTATAAAATTTGTGAGACAAAAGGGAAACAGAAAATATTTTTAACCCTTTACCAAACAACAAAATTTTGGAGTGGACCAAATTGAAAGCATTTGCAGACAGCAAATTAAATGTTGCTAAATGATGATTTTCTTTTTGATAGGGTAGAAAACATTGTGGGAAAAGGAGAAAATGCTGGTTACCAGCATTTTCTCCTTTTCCTACGATGTTTTCAAAAGCCTTTTCTTTCAGGGTCGTTAAAAGTCGGGATTGTGTGGTAAAGGGTTAAAACATCTGACAATCTTACAGTTTTGCCAGTTCCATTTGGTCCCAAGATAAGAGTCAGTGGAGTGTAGAATTTGATCATCTGCTTATCTGCATCCTCATGACCAAAACTCCTGATACCCTGGATGCTCATTTTCTCTATTGTAGACATTGTTATGGATTTATTCTATCAGTTTTTTCTCTTTACAGTTTGAATTCTTTGACCTGAAACATTAAAAAGTACAAAACTCTTTACCAGAAAACACTAGTTTAGATCTACATGTATCCATATTGAAAGTATTTGCAGTATAAATTAAATGTACTGGTAACTCATTTAACCCTTTACCAAACGACAAAATTTTGGACCTGACCAAATTGAAAGCATTTGCAGATGACAAATGTTGTTAAAATGAGGATTTCTCACTTTGATAGGGTGGAAAACATTGTGGGAGAAGGAGAAAATGCTGGTTACCAGCATTTTCTCCTTTTCCCACAATGTTTTCATAAGCCTTCTTTTGTAGGGTCGTTAAAAGTCGGGACTGTGTGGTAAAGAGTTAACCCTTCACTAGGGAACAAAATTTTCGACATGTCTAAATTGATCAAATTTGCAGGTGCATGGAAAAACCGAATTTCACCTCTTGATGACCATAATTCACTTCTTATGACCGTATTTCACAACAAATAATGAATTCTTCCCCATGGCAGAACCCATTTAGCTAATCTATTATGTAAATACAGGGTTTTAGTTTGACCCGTAAACCCGGGTTTTGATGCACAAAAAATCTTCAAATACTCTTTTTTGATGCACAGAAAATTCCGATCAAGGGGTCATTTTGACCCCTGAAAATTTTCAGAGATGCATCAAAAAATATATATAACAACAATCATATCAAAAGATAATCATTTTAAAGGCGTGAAAGTCATCAAAATGGTGTTAAACATCAATTAAACTGCCGCATATATTCAGCAAAGTGTGACCGGAAGGTGTTAATTCTTGTTACCTATAATATGGGTAGGTTGACAACTGGCACTAACCTTGCTAAAAGTGATAGACCAGGCAATAAATTCAGTATTGGTGTATCCTTTTGAAGTTAAGCATTGATGTATGGATATTGAAAAACATCTTCACTCGCTGATGTCCACCATTTTGCTCAATATTTGTACCCAATAATAATCATACTTTTAATTTTATTAAAAACAGTGAAATTAGATTTGACGCCTAAAATTTTAGGGTCAAGGGGTCAATGACTCCTGATTTTCAGAGGCTAGCTAAAGCCATGAAATATAACATGTCGAAAAAATCTTATCAAATGGAATTTAAAGAAACCCCGACAAATTATTGATAGAAAAAGATGATTTCCAGAAAATTCGCATAAAATTATGCTACTCATAAATATATTTCATTTCAGGTCAAAAGTTATCACTATGGCAATAAAATTTGTCATTTTTTGGGTGAAATACGATCATAAAGAGGTGAAATTCTGTTCGAAATGAAATTCAGTTTTTCCATGGACCGTGAAATTAATGCTATTCATAAATGCATCATATTTACAGGTCGAAAGAAATCACTACTACATTATAATTTGTCATTTTGAGGTAAAATATGGTCTGTTTGAGGTGAAATTCGGTCATAGGTAAATTTCAGTTTTTCCATGCACTGCGAATTTGCAGATGTAGCTCAAATATTGGAATATGTGAAAGGGTAGAAAACATTATTGGACAAGGAGAAAATGCTGGTTCAGCATTTATCTCCATTTCCAACAAAGTTTTCAAAAGCCTTGTTCTGCAGGCCAGGGTCATTAAAATCTAGCCAATCTATGGTTGACATACCTATTTTCCTGGGGTACCAGTTTTCGAACCCTAAATGATATCCAAGTTTTCATGCGAACTATGAAGTGAATGACGTCACTGTTTTGAGTGAACCGCTAATTTGGATGTAAACAACAGTGTCAGTGCTGCTAATTTATAAAATGCAACAAAAACAAGACAGTACGCATGTTACTAAAAGATCGGTTTTAGTGACAAATTTCTTATTACTTTTTCCAACCCGATAGGTGCCTAATTTAAATTCTCTGTCTGATACTTTATTTTAATCCTGAAAAATTCCCGACATGTGACATAGTCTGCCTCGATGCCAGAAAGTCATGTAACCATACTGGAATAACGTGACAAGAGTCCGGTCTATAATTAGATCAGAGAATTTCATGACATATTTTGTTCAGTCGCTTATGAATGAACAATTTTTTCCAGAACATTCGCTGCTACAGAGAGAAAATGTTTCCAGCCCTTTAATTAAGATATTCAATATTTTTCAGATGTTTTACAATAAAATAATGTTTAAAACAATTCCTAATCTGTCCTCATGGGTGCATATAAATTGATAGAAGGGACCAGAATGCCTTAATTTTTGTTATTTTATTATTCTGATGCTGCTGTCACGAGAAGGCAAATGGCTGCCATGACACTAATCCATCCTTTTCATCGCGCTTCAAAAAACTTAGGATAATTGACTCAGGGCTGCTCATTTTCATTGTTCAAAACAGTCCCTCCTTGTGATAGTTAACCCTTTACCACACAATCCCGAGTTTTAATGACCCTAACATAGAAGGCTTTTGAAAACATAGCGGGAAAAGGAGAAAATGCTGGTAACCAGCCTTTTCTCCTTTTTCCACTTTGTTTTCTACCACATCTAAAACAAATTCCATCATCTGAGCCACACTGAAATTGTCGTCTGCAAATGCTTTCTATCTGGACCGGTCTAAAATTTTGTTGTTTGGCAAAGAGTTAAGGCTTTTAATGAGTTTTGGTGTACATCATGAATTTTAGTTTTTTATATATGAGCTGTTCTATAGATATTGAAAGCCACGAAATGAGGGTATGTTTTCCCATGTACAAATTCATCTTCCGGCAAAAGATTGAAGGGTGAAATATGTTCTTGCCGTTGAATATGCATGATTCAGGAAGAATTTATGTTTTTATATGCATTTCAATTTGATTTATTTTTTATAAAATGTTTTTTGTAATCAGTTCTTCATTTAGATATGCGTAAACTAAAATTGTCAATTCAGTCACACGAAATTAGGCAAGACCACCATAGAATGTGTCGAAAGGGGAATAATGGAATTTTATGACAAAATCGGAAAGATATGCGTCTCAATTAACAAGTATCGACCAGCTGGAAAAAATGGTGGCGTGGAAATTTGTTATTTTTCAAAACGTCCAGGTCCTAGAAGCATTTATTGTCCTGACAGGTCAACAGTTTGACAGTGCAATTACTAAATCGCGAAAACACATGACAAAGCTAATATAAAGACTGCTTTCTCGATGAATGCATTGGATATTTTTATCAATATATACCTTTTACATCTGCAATTACAATGGCTACAATTTAGCGACTTTGTTTCTTCTTTTTTACTAATTTAGAACAATGATTCCTGTCTACTTTCTGTTCACCATTCATTCCCGCGACTAGGGAGACACATTTTAAAGTTTGAAATCCAGCAGCTCTAAATCATCAATTTCCCGTACAAAATAATTAAAATAATACAAAAATGATTATTAGATTTAATTTGAAACCAAGCATGCAATAAATCACAACAGTATAGACATGTCTATTAAAACGAAAAACAATTTCTCCCCATTAGGGAGGCCAGGTGTAAACCACAGACCTACAGTGGGAGGAAAAATAATATGAATTATTGTACTCAGCTACCAGCGCAGTTTTCTAGCCTAAGCCAGATTTTTATGAAACGGGTGCCATTCGAAAGCATTGATTTTACAAAAGGCTTACGTAGAGGGTTTCGAGCATTGCTGTTTTTTGGCAAACCCTTAAATTGCAGTTTTTGAAAGCTTTGTGTAATGCACTTTTATACCGTGTTTGAAGAGGGATCCTATATTACATTGTAATATAGGATCCCTGGTTTGAATTATAAAACAGGTTTTATAATTACTAAGGCGGATAATGTCTAAGCGGAAAATGAAAACAAATATAATCACTCTTTTTGCCATTATCCCGGTGATCGTAATCATTGATTAAAAAAGATTATTTTGTCGATAGTGTAGACAAGGATCGGTATACATATCCACCCAGTCTTGTCTAGGTCCATGCTCTTGGATAACCATTTATCGTGTTTTAACCCTTTACCGAAACAATTCCCGATAAATTGAACACCGTTTGAGGCACATTCAACTTGTCGTCTGCAAACTTTTCAATTTCGAGGAGTGTACCATTTTGTCGTAGGTTAAGAGTTAAGTTGCTAAATTTAAGCGTTTAAAATAAAAAAAAAAAAAAAAAAATGCAAAAGGTGGGTTTGGAAAGAATAGTTAATTTCTTTGAATTTTCTTAATTCACTTCTAACACGGATTGTTTTTTTTTTTTTTTTTTAAGTTGGATGTTCGTGAAATTTGTGTCATTGAAAAGCTTAGATTCAAGACCGTGGTGGTCTTGTTGAAAAGGTATTGAATATTGTATCAAAAGGAATCTAGTGTGAAATGTAGGCTTTTTGTGCGTGCCAGAGTGATTTCAAAGTCACCACTCCCCTTGTAAGTTTTCTTTCAGCTGTTTAACTCTTTACCAGACGATAAACCTTCAGACTTGTCCAAATTGAATGCATATGCAGACGATAAGTTAAATGTGACTCAAAGGGCGGAATATTTTCTTTGAAAGGGTAGAAAACATTGCACGGAAAGAAGAAAATGCTTGAAACCAGCATTTTCTCTTTTTCACACAATGTTTTTAAGATCCATTTTCCTCTTGATCGATTAAAGATGGGATTGTTTGGTAAAGGGTTAAAAGTCTGGAAATTGAGTTTTTAGTGCAAAGTCTTATAAGCCAGACGGAGAAAAGAAAAGATTCTTCCATTGACTGTTTTATTTACGTGTCACAATCCCACTGCGATACACTTTTACCTCGATGTTTACTTTGTCCCTCTGACACTAGTACGAAACCTGATTGGGACGCATTAAATTCCTCTTTGGTGCTATTAAAAGTGCATAAATCAAATTCTAAGATGATTTTTTAGCATGATTCATATGTGACACGTCTGTTAACCCATGACAATACAAAGCGAATGCCAAATCCGTCTTGAGAGAAAACTTTTGAAACATTTTTTTGAAAAATGAGCAATTGCTCGTTACAAGTCGACGCGGATATTCTAGCTAAGTTTTCAGCTTAATTGGGGATTTAAAAAAAAAAAACTTGTCTCAAAATGTTTTTCTTTGTGTCTTGTGTCTCTTGCACACGCTAGTGGTGTGTCTGTTTATATATATACTGTGCGGTAAGGTATTCAGTGTTTGTTCTCACTTTATAAATACTTGGGTGTCAACTTTGGAATTTCACAGTACAAAAACACCGTTATATTCACTGGCTGGCTGAGCTATGCAGGTTCAAAGTGTGTAACTCTTGGGATGCTATAGATTGTTCCAGCTCTTTCGTTACCGGTGCCGACTTGCATTTCTGTACGTACGGCATAGTTTCAAATCAGACTGCACAGAACTGCGAGCTGCATGTAGCTCCTGGGTTGCTGAAGTTTATTACAGCTTTTTTTAGCTACAAGTGTAGACTTACATATGGGCCATGCTCTGGGAAAAGGGGGTTTAATGCATCTCTGTGAGGTATTATACCAAGCATGTTGTCACATAGTTATAGATCCATTTCGTATAACAACCGGCTGAGTCCAGAAGTAGATGGTCCTTCGACACGCAGAAATGTTACAAATAGCAAAAGGTTTCGACCAATGTCAGCCTGCGCGGACTGCGCAGGCTGACATCGGTCGACACTTTTTGCAGATGATTAAGCCTCTTTTTCACAGACCATGGCTCATATATTTTACGGACATTTTATCTAAATCAGACTGCACAGATCTGAGAGCTGCTTAAACTGAGAGTTTTTGCCAAGCAGATTCTTTCAAGACATTTACCGTGGTATTACATAAAATCCTCATTTCAAAACGGAAGAGAGAATGACTGGATCGTAATCAGGCCCATCGCCATGTAGTGCCGGAGTGGCCCGGTGGAAAAAAGCAGCGACTCCAGAAACCGGAATTTTCCCTCTCAGGGGGGGGGGGGGGGGGGGGGGGTGTTGCGGGGCCTTCTCTGAGAAAATGTTTGATATTTATGGGCGCCTCTATGTGCGTTTTTAATGCAATTTTTTGGATGCGTTTGGAGCCAGAACTCGATCCTCTTAATCAGTAAATTTTGCACATGGAACTTTCGGTACAGTCTCAGGACTTAAAATGCTCACACAATGTAAATCCAAAACGTTAAATGTACATACATGTACTTTGCCACCCGACATGTTCTTTGATTTAGAATAATTAGAAAAAATACTTTGAAAAGATTCAAACTTTCTTCTGTTGCCCCGAGAAAAACATGCCACTGCATTTTTTATGTACCATTGTTTGCCTACAAAATCAACACGAAGAGGTTCCTGAATACATTTTGGATTAAAGAATTTATTGTGTCTCTGATAAATCGTTCATTGAAAAAAAAATCTTAATCGAATAGGTAATTAGTCAACCAGGTTTTTCCCTCGTATATTCCCTTATTACGAGGCGACAATACAAAATTCAGACAAAAAGTAAACAAAAGATAGAGCGACCTGGCAACTTTTTACCTAGTTTTGAAATCAGTTTCTCTGCCAGCGACTAACAGTTGGACCGACCGTACAGTAACAGATTGTCATCTTCACAATAACTTCCATTCTTTTAAATGGCATGATTTAAATTTAAATGCATATTAAGACCCGTTTTGTTCACTTTTGGCAGCTATTGTTACTTTAATTTTAGCTATTTTGCACATATAGTTGGTTTAAAGCGTCGTCTACGAATTCCTTAAAGTAAGTTAGGATTTATCACAATGACCCATTAACATTATAACAATCATCATTATTATTCATGCAAGAATTTTGCATTGGCTTGTGAGAGTGTCACATGATCATGAACACGCACCGTTTATGTGTGATTGTACTTAAAATAGCTAGGTACATGTACGATGACGTCATATCTGGGTCCGTATTCACCAACTATTGTTATGAGCGTTCTTAGTCTTATTCTCTAGAATTTTCCAGATCTGAAAGCAACACAACTTCTGATTGCCTAAACCATTTGGTTTAGCCAATCAGATGTTGTGTTACTTTCAAATTTAGAAAATCTTGGAAAACAAGACTAAGAATGTTTTAAGAATGGTTGGTGAACATGGACCCTGATCTTGTATATGAGACGGTTTGGGACAAGAACATGTCAATACGCCCATTTAAAAAACAATTAGAACTGCAAGCATCTACTTTATTAGTGATTTAGGACGAAAGATCTTTCCGATGATAGCTGATAGTCATTGCGGCAGGATTCATTCCTCTCTCATCGTTAACCTTTCAACTACACAGGAGTTTTGCGGACGGTATAGATCAAAATTGTCTGGTATCCGATCTACACCAACCGTTTGTTCAGCGAAGCCTTAAAGACAAAACTCTTTCTGAGTTTCAGTGTATAGTATTTTCATCTGTCTAAAGGGTACGAGTTTATATATTTGGCGCTGCCAGAGTTCAACACTATTTCGACCTTTGTCTATTAAGGAAAGACGCCAGTGGTTTTGTAAGAATGTTGTGCGTGGCGGCACTGGGCCTACATACACTATGTAGAGGTCTTAGTTTATAGAAATCTTAGTTTAATTCTGAATTCAGAATTTGGAAAGTAACACAATTTTTGATTGGCTAAATCAAATGGCTTAGCCACTCAGAAATTGTGTTACTTTAAAATTCAAAAATTATTTGAGAATTAGGCAAAGAATTCAAGTGAAGGTCGAATAGAGGGCAAAGTCTGAAAAACTTAGGAAACGCATAGGAGATGCACAGTCAATCATAATATAACTGAAATATTTTGTAAGGGCATTTAACAGTGAAGAAACCACATAAAACCACAATAACTGATGGAATGAACGTAAGCATCAAGTATAGGGCGTATGTATAAGCGACCTGGATTGTTTCGTCTAAAGTCGTATTTGGAAATATTTCAACCTAACGTGATCATTTATCATAACGTTGAATGAAGGCGGTCGACACGTAAATGAACTTGAATAAATCCGCCTTTGACATCGGTAAGCCAGCTTAGAAGTGTTAGATAATGTGTTATTTATTTGATTCCTTGTGGTCGCACTGACAAATGACATTTTACGACTTTGATGCAAGAAGAAAAAAAAAAACAGTCTTATATATCAATTTCCTTGACTGACCGTGAGGGATTGATAAGGACATAAAAAAGTATTTTAAATTTAACTCTTTACCAACCTGAAAGCAGTTGTAGGCGACACCTTTACTGTGGCTCAGATGGTGGCATCGATCCTTATAAGTGTAGAAAACCAACACCTGCCACTGTAGAGTGCGATATAAAATGGAATGGCAATTTCAGCTCCCCTCCCCCCCCCCCTAAAAAAAATCAATTTTAGGACTGTTTTGGCCAGAACATTTTCTCTTTTAAACGGACCAATGAAGCCAATCAAAGTTCAGAACATAGTACAACCTGCCTTTATAGCCAGCTCTATCAAGGAAGTAACCCGTGTGAAGCACGCATGTTTTGTATTCTCAGTGGAGGCAGTCATGTTGAACTGTACCTGTACTGTGCAAACACCTGTCTTGAACGAGAAAATGTTTAGTATCCCTTGCCTGCTTGTTTTTACATATGTCGGACTGTGCGTATTTTGTGCAGTCTGAACTTGAATCTACACTTCCATAATTTTGTGTTAGAATGTTTCACAAAGAGCTGAGTGTAGTCCAATCTTGACTAATAGTTTCCCTCAAAAGGTAGTCAAAATCATGGATAGCATTCCAACGGCTAATGTGCATGATTTGACACAGAATAGGTCCGCCTTCTTAACTAAAATAAATGGAACAAACGTTGTCCGAGAACCATATATGGATAGAATACCGTTGTTTGTTTCCGATATCATATTTTTGCATTGCAATGGACTTAAATTTGGTTGTGGCCTTGATCAGTAACCTGTTACCAAACAATCCGGAGTTTTAACGACCCTGGTCAAGAAGCCGTTTGAAAAAATTGTGGGAAAAGAGGAAAACACTGGTACCAGCATTTGCTTCTTTTCCCACAATGTTTTCTACCTTGTCAAAGACAAACCCATCATTTGAGCCATATTCAATTTGGACGTCTGCAAAGGCTTTCAATTTGGAAAAGTTGTAAAACTTTGTCGTCTGTAAAAGCGCTAAAAGCCCTTTTTATTGCGCCATTTGATGACTTCTTTGTATACATTATATAATCCGGCATTAGACCGCATAGATATGCAACCGACAGTTTTGAAAAATTAATGTTCGTTACGTCAATCTCATACATCAAACTTTTTTCCTAATGCGAGCATTTTTTTGTCAGATGTTTGGCATATAACTTGATTTTTTGATGGACGACAGCGCCTCCAAGACCAGGGATTGTTTGTTTATACTAAGCCCTTTTTTAAAGCTTATTTGGCCTACTGATTGATTGTTAACAGTTAAGATCAGTTTCTCCTAGCTCTTTACCAAACGACAAATTCTTATTTTATCCATATTGAAAGCGTTTGCAAACAAACAATGGGCGCTCTGGGCCAAAAAAGACGTATGCGAACTTGCTCCAACGAACTGAACTCAAGCAAACTTACGAACTTCAGAGTAAGCCAATGCATGCCAAAATGTCTACTACGCTGGCAAACGCTTGATCGGTTTGTGATATGGGTAGATACTCTTTTTTTAAAGCATTAAACACTCTTTTCAAGGAGAGTGGCCCGAATGAATTCTGACCAAGAGTCTCTGAAAAGCACACACACACACACACACACACACACATCACGATAGATAATAAACAGAACAGAATCTTTATTTTGACTTAAAGCACAAAGGCTCATAGTCACACATGCGTACATATACATATGGACCATATGCATGTTATGAAGATGACAGTCATGTATCATGAAAGGAAATAATATTACCAATAATATAACACAATCATACATTGTAGTTACACAATGAGAGAAGCTGAAAAGTAAATTTTCTATCCTGGAGTTCATTGTTCGACTGAGTAGTATTCTTAATTAAAAAGATTACAAAGAAAAACGCGACCGTGTTGGCCATAGTCTTTGGAAGATTAGCACATACTTGGACGTAAGACAGTTACCGACAACTGGAGCTTGAAGCTAAGAAGTCCACATAGCGTTCTCGATATCCCTGTAAATTTTATTTACGTGGATATCAGAACAACATGTGAAATGCCTGACTCAATCCGTCACATAAATAACTTGACGTAACTGTAAATCTCCGCAGACACACTGACTCTAGAAGTTGATTGTTGACTGAAAAGTTGCAGTGACCCAGTCACATCTTAACTAATTAATTATTGTTGTAGGCCTACAGTGCTGTACGGTACGTAGGTATTTACGCACGTTTGCTGTCGAATCAATTTTCCGATGATTTCTTTTATTCAAGCCTTTACTAAACGATCTCGTATTTTAACGACTCGGTGGAAAAGGCAGTTGAAAACATTGTGGGAAAAGGTGAAAATGCTGGTGATCAGCATTTTTTCCCCTTTTCCCACAAATGCATTCCACCGTTGTAAACAACAACAAAAAATGCCATGATTTTAGCCGCATTTAAACTGTCGTCTGCAAATATTTTCACTTTTGACAAGCCATAATTTTTGTTGTATGACAGAGAGATAATTGTAATTTGTAGCTTTTTCCCTATTATCAGTTCAGTATCCTTCTAAAATTGTTTTACACAAAAGATTATTTGTATTTTGGGAAGGGGCAGGCTTATATTACTAATGAATTATTGGCAGAGAAGTGCTTGCAAAGATAAAACTGCAGGTATGAGTCGGTCGATCTTAATCTACACTTTCCGCAAAATATACCCATGTAGTCGAGTATGACACAATCAGGTGTTGTCGATCAGGTACTTGTTGTCTTATATTTTTACGAAAACGATCACGTGTTTTAAGGACTTTTTGAAAACAGTATGAAAAAGGAGAAAACGTTGGTGACAAAAGGTCACCGCACAGCGTCCCTGTGGCGGCCATAGGTAACGCAGAGCAACTCTATGGCTGATCTACTGTCGCAAAGGAACCGCTCTACGGCATATCTACAGCTTCTCTGAAAATAGAGGTAGTAAAGAATTGACCTTTAGGCTGCTAGGCGCGACGTAAGGTTCTTTTGTGGACAGTGTAGATCAAGATCAGACTGCACATAAGATGCAGTCTGAACTTGAGCCTACACTGTCGGATAAGGAGATATTCTCTCCTCCCCCCCAAACAAAAAAAAAACAAATAGCAAAATTTATGTTTTTCACTATTAGAAACAGCAAAAATTTAGGTTCTTTTACCATCAGCTTGAAAGTTTCATTTCACTTATTCAGCAGGTTAAGGATTAAAAAAATATTTTCCCTCTCTGAGTTATGATTCTACGGCGACCCCATACGGTTGTGAAGTATTAAAGACCCTGGAGCTACCAAAAGTAAACAATTGGGTGGTAAAATGCATTTAAATTCAAATCATACCTTTTAAAAGTATGGAAATAACTGTGAAGATGACCATGTGTTATTGTACGGTCGAAAAAAAAGTGTAAGTCGCTGGCTGAAAAAATAATTTTCAAATCAGGTAACAAGTAAACAAAGATAGAGCGACCTGGCAGCTTTTAACCTAGTTTTAGATTGACTTTTTCTGTCAGCGACTTACAAATGAACCGACCGTTCAATAACAGATTGCCGCGGGCCATCTTCACAATAATTTACATACTTTTAAATGGTATGATTTAAATTTAAATGCATTTTAATACCCACATTGTTTACCTCTGGCAGCTATAGGGCCTTTCAGGTCGACGTGAAGCCATTACGTCAAAAGAACATTTGACCCTATACTAGACAATTCCGTGTTATAATCAAAGCGCTGAAGGCGCTGAAAGCCTGGGCATCAGAAGGGGTGAAGAGGTAGAAAAATGAGGCCAAGAAGCTCAAAGTTGCTATCACATTTGTACAGGCTTAAAAACTGCTATCACATTTGTACAGACTAATAAAAAAGTATCCACATGTCTCACACTGATAGTCTGTGGAGTTGACAACAGAATAGAAAAAAATACATTTGTAAAGGCCAATATAATGAGTATTTTTGTATAGCTTTGGTCTCACGGTCTTTATGGATTGAAAGGAGATAACTTTCAAAGGATTTTCTGCTTCCTATTTTCTTCCTTTACGTTGCTTTGGCAACAAATCATGGTAGCAAACCAAAATGAGCAGTGTGCAACAGCAGGGAATATTTTTGGAAAGTGCAAAAATCCACAATGGCCAAGCAATGAATAATATTTTTCTTTCATTTTACCACATTCAGTTTATAGCTTGAAATAGTAACCATGTCCTTTGAGCAATGACAAGGAAAAACCCAAAGTCTTTAAAGGCTAATATCACGGAGCACGATCTGGTGTCTGAGAAGACAATCTTTTACGTATTTCTTTTTATTTTTAAGTTTCGGTTTCTATGGCAACAAATAAAAAGACGTCCGCCTTCGGGCACCAATGCTCGGTTGATTTTCAGTGAAAACACAAAGTTGAAAAAGGGGCATAAGGTGATAGTTATTTACCCTTATTGTTTATGTTTCCCTTTTGATAGTTAACAACTTGTCCAAGTTTTAAGTAAACATTTTCAGTAATGACAAAGATATTGTAAAATGTCAAATATTTTGCATGACGACGACACAAACGACGAAGATGATGACATTAGGGCTATGAAAATACCATGTCCCTAAAATCAGCTGAGTTAATAGTTCTCAGTCGAAAAAGGGGCATAACTAATTACTTTGCCAAAACTATTCTGGTGGTTACCTACCTCTGTTGTATTGATATAAATTCCCCTTTTAATAGTTGACGAAAAGTTCAAGTTTGAAGTAAGTATCTTCATTAATGACAGATATAAAATGTCAAAGGTTCTGAAAATTTAAAGTAATAAAAAAAAAAGGGCGTAACTGTGTCAAAAATATTTTAATGGTTACCTGCTCTGTTATATGGGTACCCCTTTTGACAGTAAATAACTTGTACAAGTTTGAAGTAAATATTTTCAGGAATAACAGAGATATTAAAAAATGTCAAAGTTTTCGCACGACGACAATGACGCATAGGCTTTGACAATAGCATGACGCTTTCTTCGTAAACAGTTGAGCTAAAGACTACCAGTTGAATAAAATCATATGGATGATACAATACTGCTCAAGGTACATTTCTATAAAAGTTTTGTCAAAATATCTGCTGTAAATGCCACTTTTCAACTTTCGCATTGAAAGTCTATGGAATCTCTAAGTTGCCATGATCAACCAAGTTGGAAAGCCGATTTTCATGAACAAAAGAGCCGTTGGACCTAAAGGCTCTCATCTGAGTAAAGTCATCTAGGATTGATAAATTTTAAGAGCTCCTGGTTGTGATTATGGAAAACACAAATGAGCCATGCTCTGGCAAAAGGGGGTTTAATGCATTCCGTGATTCATCAATCCAAACGAGCCATCATATATTAATAGATCCATAAAAATCCATTTTGTGGAGCAACCGACTGAATCATGAGGTACACTGGTCCTTTGACATGCAGAAAATTTGCCAAATGTAAAAAGTTTCGACCCAGGTCAGCCTAAATACCTGTGGAGATCAAGATCAGATTGCACTGAATGTCGAGTCTGATCTTCGATATAAAACGCCCACCAGTTACTTAACTCTTGACCACACATTCCCGAGTTTTAAGGACTCCAAAGATATAGCCTCATGATAACCTTTTGGAAAAAAAAGAAAATGCTTTCTTTTTTCCTACAAGGTTTTCTGCACATTCGCAGCCAATAACCAACATTTCAGTTAAATCTAACTTGCCGTTCACAAAGGTTTTCAATTTAGACAAGTCATAAATTTCATCGTTTTTTAAAGATTAACTGGTTTTCAATGGCTCATGTTACAAACTTTAATACATATTTGGTATTGTATGCTCCGAGCTTGCTATGGATCGAAATGGTTATGGGCCGAGATGTCATATCTGGACAATTCTGACAGGAAGAAATAAGGCATATGTACCAATCAAATACATAGTTATAACTTCAGACACGAGGTGCACAGTAATTTTACGAAAATTAAAATCTTGCCGAGGTTTTGAGACACCTTTTTCAGAGAAAGAGCACATCGTCTGCGTAAATACGCTATCATTATTTGTCATGCACATGGTGTGTAGAAAAAGGACAAACGAACGATCCCGATTAGCGCTCGGCAACAGCACTCGTCACATCTCGGTCGATTGCGTACCTACATCTAAACATTTGATCAACGATCACCCGAGGTTGGCCAATTGTTTCTTCACTGTTGAGCACACGAATTTGCAGTTATGAATAACCTCACGAGGGCCCCAAATTCTCAGTCAACACTTTCGTTCGATTAAAATCGCACATCTATCAAAGTTTGTTGTGAAAGTAAACCTTACTGTGATGTTCAAACGAAATATTTTATTATTTAAAGTGGTCGTTTCCTTCAACGTAGTGAGATGGATTGCAGGCGGTACTTTTCACTTTTACTCGGCTTTTTTCCGTAAATGCTTGACTCGGGTTTTTCCGTAAATGCTTGGATGGGGGTGAAATTCTGGTATACGATTCCTATAGCCGTGGCTTGGCAAGCCAAGCCCGGGCCAAAAACTTCGAGAATGACGGCTAATGAAAACATTGTTGGAAAAGGAGAAAATGCTGGTAACCAGCATTTTCTTCTAATCCCAAAATATTTTCTATCCTTTTAAAGACAAATCTGGCCATCTGAGCCTCATTTGATTTGTTGGCTGCAAAAGCTTTCAATTTGGACGTGTCTAAAAGTTGTCGTCTGGTTATAAATAGTCCCGGAAGGCACGCCTCCGCCTTTTACGTTTGCTCAGTTCTGTATCAGAAACCTAATCATTCTATCCAAATGTATTGGAAAGCTTGAGTTCAAATCCGTTTAGAACTAATTTTAAATCATAATCTGTCAAAGTATCCTCAGGTATGAATATATACAAACAAACCCTGCCCACAAAATAACCTTAGGAAGGATAAACTTACGTCTGACATTTTTTTTTTTGTTATTCACATCCCGCATAGAGGGGAAATTGGAAAATGTTTAAAGTAAATAAAAATGTAGGATTGTCATTTACCTGTTTGCTTATTACAAAATCTCCGTTACACGCAATCTTTGATTTTTCTTCATCAAACCATGTTAGTCTGCTTAACTCTTTCAGCATCCACCATATCAGCCATGCTCTGTGAAAAGGGGGCTTAGTGCTTCTGCAAAAAGTATCGACCCAGGTCAGCCTGCGCAGTCCGCGCAGGGTGACCCGGGCCGAAAGTTTTTGCTATTGGTCGACTTTCTGCTTGTCCAAGGACGAGTTTATCTCATGCTTTAGACGGTTGTTAAACAAAATGGACTTTATGGATCCATGATCATGTGATGACTTGCTTAGTACAATGCATCACAGAGATGTAGTGAGCCCCCTTTCGCCAGAGCATGGCTCATGTAGACTTGACCTCTTTCGTCAGCTGGAATTACATGTACGATCCACTGAAGCTTGCTAACTTCTTTTTTCTTCTTATCTTATAGGCTTCATTAAACAGGCGGGCGGTATAGATCCAAGATCAGACTGCACGTTTTGTGCAGTCTGATCTTGATCTATACCGTCCGCAAATGGTTATTGTTGACAGCCGTGCACAAACCAATTTCTTTAAGAGTAGTAAGCTGACTAGCTAAGACAAAGCATCTCGGTGAGTCAGTTAGCATGACCTCAAATCTGCAATAGAGTTGGTTAACGACATACAAGTATATAGGGTAGCCGAACACCATATATGTCGCAATGTATACACTTTTCATGTCTATTAATTATTATTTTTTTTTTTTAATTTTTCAACTGTTTTGGAAATTAGTGCCTATCGATAGAATGTAAGCGTAAACATCATCCAAGTTCATCCTGACAGTTTGTAGCGTATGATCTACGATGGTTAGTCACAATTCCAACAACGCTCTACTGCGAGTCTTTTTTCAGTGAAACTTTTAAGTTAAAAAACGGGGGATGACTGTGTCAAAATTATTTTGAGGGTTACCTGCTCTTCTGTCATAGGTTCTGCTTTTGATAAAAACTTTACAAGTAACAAGTGGCCCAAATTTGAAGTAAGCACCTTTAGTTATAACGGAGATGTGGAAATAAAAATGTCAAAGTTTTGGCACGATGACCACGATGCAATATAGAGACCGAAGACAACTAAGAGGGCTGTAGCAATACTTCGACGTTTTCTTCGAAAACAGCCGAGCTAAAAACACAAGAACACATAGAAACTAGTTAAGTAATGAACACCGATCACCAAAGACCTATCAACTTCGTGGGCCATGTGCTTCCTCAGACCTATCAGTCCTAGGCTGGAGCTCTTCATTGCCCTGTACAAGGACGCTTAAAAAACCAGACCATCCCGGCAATCATAAATCGAAACCATAGCATCTGGTTTACAAATCTCACGCCTCAAACCTTGACCCAAGAGCGACCCCTCACCCACCTGCACACACGTGTGAAATCATTTGTAAGAAAGCAACCTGACAGGTTCTAAAGGTCAAACATTGATTATTCCTTTAAAGCATGAGGTAAACCGGTCCTTTACCAAACGATTCTACGTTTTACGACTCTGAAAATGAAGGGCTTTGAGAATTGTGGGAAGGGATTAAGTCGGTGGTCGCTAGCATTTTCCTTTTCTAGCGTTTCAAAGACAAATCCTTTTGGTTGAATCAAACGTAACTTGTCGTCTGCAAATGCTTTCCATTTGAACACGTCTACAGTTTTGTTGTCTGGTAAAGAGTAAAGGAAACTCTTGGCTGACCTTTTACCCATAATCCTTCCGAAATTTTACTGCCACACTTTCGTAAAAGAAAGGTAATATGAGCCATACTCCATGAAAATGGGGCTAAATGAATCTGCGAAAAGTATAGGCCAGGTCGACCTGCGGAGTTCGCGCAGGCTGACCTTGGCCAAAACTTTTCGCGATTGGTCAATTTTCTGCATGTCAAAGGACCAGTGTACCCCATGAATCAGTCGGTTGCTATACAAAGTGGATTTTGTTGATCCATAATTATGTGATGACTTGCTTGGTATCATGCATCACGGAGATACATTAAGCCCCCTTTTGCCAGAGCATGGCTCCTATGTATGTTGTCTACGTTATTGTCTTTTTTTGCAGATCATGTCTAAAACTTTTAAAAGACAAGGGGAGAAAGTCGATCTAAATCAGACTGAAAGAATGCGCAGTCTGATCTAGGTTGACGATTTTCACGAGCAACAGAATTAGCCCTTTACCAAACAATGCCATGTTTTAACGATCCTGAAAAAGAAAACTCTTGACATCATTGCGGTAAAACGAGAAAATGTTGGTAACCTACATAAGTTTAGTACCTTTCCATCAATAATTCAACCCTTTCAAAGACATTTCGATGATGGTCATGTGGGAAAGCAGCCAGTGGCTTGGAAAGAATATTGTGCGGAGTACTGGTAAAAGAAACTCCAGGAATGCATGGATAGGTACTTTGGCCGCCGTGATATAACTGAAATGATGTTGAAAACGGCGTTCAACACCATACAATCAATCAATACAATCAATCATTTCAAAAACATATCCGTTCAATCGGTCACATTCAGTTCGTCCTCTGTGAATGTTTTCAATATGGGCCAGTCTAAAATTTTGTTGTGTGGTAAAGGGTTAACTTTTTACCTCACAACAAAATTTTAGACTTGTTCCAAATTGAAAGCATTTGCAGACGTCAATTGAAATGTGGCTTAAATGATGAAATTTATCGTTGAAAGGTATTAAACATTGTGGGAAAAGTAGAAAATGCTGGTTACCAGCATTTTCTCCTTTTCCAACGTTTTCAAAAGGCTTCTTCATCAGGGTCGTTAAAACTCGGAACTGTGTGGCAAAGGTTTAAGAGTTAGCATTGAAAATAAACAGCTGGTCAAATGTCAACAGACATGATATTAGAAAATTTCGCCATTGAAAGACATCATAGTGTCTAAACAGGCAGGCCCGATATCGCTCAGCTTACGAACTTTCCTTTTGAATGGTATTGTCAAATTGTATTGACAACTTTTAATAAATAGTCCATATGCGGTCCTTTCCCACAATTAGGATTTCTTCCAGTTACGTTAGTCATGAAGTTAGCTTTATTTATAGGCAGAAGTTAATATTTATTCTTAGGCTGGTTAGCGAGACTCGCGGACCATTTGCGGACAGTGTAGATTAAGATCAGACTGCATAGACCGTGCAGTCTGATCTTGGATCTACACTGTCCGATAAGAAGATATTTCCCCAATCCCATTAACCTTCAAATAGCAACATTTTGGTTTTCACCATCGGCTTGAAAGTTTCATTTAAGTTATTTAGCATGATAAGGGTTAATGCCCGAAAAAACCCGTAGTTGACTCTATAGGCTTGATTTTCAGACGTAGACAGTCTGTGGGAGGCGATTCTTTTTTAACATATTACCGTACAAATTGTAAAAATCGGTCTTTGTGATTAAGAAATCCAAACTGTTTATGCCATCTACCAAAATGAAACGGATGTTTTTACGACAACCCGAGATAGAAGCCCTTTGAAAATATCGTGGAAAATGCTGTTGAAGAAATATTGTGCAATGCCAGTAGTCAATATTTTCTCTTTTTCTCCAAATATTTTCTGTTGTTTCAAAGACAACTCTAATCATTTGAGTTTTATCAAGAGTTTCGGCAGTCAGAAATCATGTATTCAGCAACATGAAACAGTATAGTCCTTATAACTTATTAGTTCCTGGCAAGCTGAAGTAGGAAACTGATAAGTAGCCTTAATTTGGCGAAAACAAGCCATTTGAAAGTCATTTCAACATAATATTCCTCTCGTTATACACCCACAAATTAATAGAGAAAATGTTGCAAATCAAGGACTATTTTATTTACAATTAGTAAAATATTAAAACCAAATACATGTACCGTTTAAAACCTTACTTTATGTATAGAGGATGAATTTACTAACGTAAAATTTTGACCAATCAAATCAAAAACCAAACTGAAAAAGGGTCGCAGGCGGGTTACGTCATCATTTGATACGGTTTTCTTTTCTGTCGTATCCGACTTCGTTTTTTACCTTTAAATTTTCCATCTCAAATACATGAATGGCACGCGGATATATGGAATATTATCTTGAGGTAACTTTCCTGGTGCTTGCACCAGTATTTGCTTCGAGCTGCGTGAGAAAAATTGATATCGGTCCGGTCTCGCGAGATGTTAAAATTTTTCATTTCGAGAAGCAAATAGACACACCAGGAAAGTTACGACAACATGATATTCCTTTTATAATATATCTACAAAATTCAACGACAAAATATTGCAATTATTGACGATTTTATTCGAAAATGGTATGAGAAAATAAAACAAATACTGAGTTTTAGTGGGTATTATTTATTTTAACCACTATCTACAGACTGCCATGGGATGATGCAGTATAGACAGAGGTCCGATAGCAACCTCCATGAAATTTTGAAATTTTAACCCTTGGACTGCTAAGTGCGACACACTGGCCTTTTTGTAGCCAGTGTAGATCAAGATCAGACTGCACAGAACGTGCAGTCTGATCTTGGATCTACACTGTCCGATAAGGAGACATTTTTCTAAAACCAAATACCTGTAAATTTGCAAAAAATTGTTTTTTACAATCGGCTTGAAAGTTTCGTTTTATTTATCTAGCAGGATAGGGGTTAAGTCTAGTACCGGTTGAATCACAGCAGGTTCGAACCAAGACTTAATTATGCTGACGTCACGCAGACATTCCGAAACTTTGAAGACTTAGGAAACGGATATGATAGCATGATAACTGATTAATTTGAAGGTGATCATGATTATGATCAAGGATAATTATCATATTGATAGAGTGATTTAGTATCCTTAGCCTTTACAGAACGTTGATACTCGTTGATTTAGAAACGGATGAAATGACCAAAAGACGAAGCGATTTTGCATTTTTGTAAATAACGATAGGCAAAGGAATGGTGTATAGAAAACCCCTAAACGGGTGAATGAACTGATTCATATGTCATCACAAAAATGTTCTCTTATGAAGAATATTTTGATACCCAGTCGGTTCGAACTAAAGCTGCCTCAGTGCCGGAAATCCTTTAGTCAACAGTTTATGTAATATCGTCTAGATAAATAAACCAACAATATCCACCCGTCATGTTTCCTTTCTGTCAACAATACTCACTTGTCACGTTTCCTTTGTATCGTCTTAACTCTTACGGGGGTCCTGCGTGACTCAGTTGTTAAGGGGGAGTTCCTTGTTCAACTCTCATTGGTTCGAATGTCCTTTGGCAAGACACCATAGAAGTCCTACCTAGTAATGGTGAAACCTTGGAAAGACATGATTACTGTAATAAACTGTCGAGGTGACTTAACGGAAATAGTGTTTAAAAGGGCGTAAAATTCATTAAAAAATAAACCCCATCCTACCATTTTCTTTTTGTTTTCCCCACAATGTATCCTTCTCTTTGAAGGACAAATCCAATTCTTTGAGCAACATTCAATCTGTCGTCTGCAAATGCTTTCAGTGTGGACGATCCTAAATTTTGGTCGTCTGGTAAAGAGTTAGATAACGACGATCCCATCTATAGATAAAAATCATAATCATGATCCATGCTCTGGTAAAGGAGGGCTTAACGCATCTCTGTGATGCATTACACCAAGCAAGTCATCACATAATTATGGATCCCTAAAAATCCATTTTGTCGAACAACGGACAGAATCCTGAGGTGGAATAGTTCTGGGACATGCAGAAAATTTATTAAAAGCAAAAAATTCAGGCCTAGGTCAGCCTGCGCACAGGCTGACCTGGGTCAGTACTTTTTGCAGATACATTAAGCCCCCTTTTCACAGATATATTATAAATGGTTTATCAAGCTAGATTTTTTTTATGCAGGGCAGGGTTATTTACAGGAAATGTGACTCGAGACAGTGATATCATTCTGATCATGGAATTCGCGGTTTATCCACGTAAAAGTGCTAAATTTTGCAAGGCTGACCCGGGTCGATACTTTTCACAGATGCATTAAGCCATCTTTTCACAGAGCATGGTTCATTTTAATTAAAACATACAAAATGCCTGCTAATTGTTTCCAGTAGTAAACAGGTAATCCCCGATCATAATAGCGAATAAATAATAAAGTTCCCGCTTAATCCATTCAGTGCAATAAGCGAATACAGAGGCTTTTACGGACGAAATAGATCAAGACCAGACTGCACAGAACGTGCAGTCTGATCTTGGATTTATACCGTGCGCTTGTTTAGTCAAGCATTCAAAATAAAAACCTTAACTCTTTACCACACAATCTCGAGTTTTAACGACCCTGAGAAAGAAACCTTTTGAAAATATTGTGACAAAATGCCGGTAACCAGCATTTTCTCCTTTACCCACAATGTTTTCTACCCTATCAAAGACAAGTTCCGTCATTTAAACCACATTTAAATTGTCGTCTGCAATTGCTTAGGTTGGACCAGTCTAAAATTTTGTCGTCTGGTAGAGAGTTAATTTGTTTCAGTGGATTGTATTTTCAGCCGCCGAGAGAGGTCGAGTTTATAACTGAGCTGCGTTCTGGGATAAGGGGCTTAATGCATCTCCGTGATGCATTATACCAAGCAAGTCATCCTTGTCATTATGGATCCATAAAAACCATTTTGTCTAACAACCGACCGTATCATAAGGTGGACTGGTCCTTTGATATACAGAAAATGGACGAATAGCGAAAGGTTTCGGCACAGGTCAGCCTGCGCGGACTGCGCAGGCTGACCTGGGTCGATACCTTTCGCAGATACATTAAGCCCCTTTTTCAAAGAGTAAGGCTCACATACATTAAAGGCCGAAAAGGTTAAATCCCGATGCTTACTTCAAATGTTTTATCATTAGCGTTGCATCATTTTACGACATTTTACGGTGAATAGAAAATGGCAGTCCTTTCTCTGACAAAAAAGTAAACAAGAATGATCCACCAATTTATTAAAATCCCAGAAAGAAAGATTATTCGAAACTTCTGTTCGTATCAACCGTTTACCAGACGACAAATCTTGGACATGTCGATACTCAAAGAATTTGCAGACGACAAAATGAAAGGGACTTGAACGATGGGATTTTTCTTTGAAGCAGTGGAAAATATTTTGGACAAAGGTGCTAGTGCAAAGCATTTTCTGCTTTTGCAACAATTATTTCAGGAACCTTCTTCCTTGGGGTCGTATTTGGGGTAATGGCTTATGTGAACATCATCACCTGACAGGGACTCTGCAGTACCTTGCCGAAAGACACTCCGATGTGACCGGCGCCATCACTAGTATTCGAACCCTAGAACTATATGTACCAAGGGCCCATGAAAACCGAGGAAGAAGGGGGTTCTTTTCAATAATAATCAATACTACACGTATATAATACAGGTTGTAAACGAATCATGTCTCTGCAGTACCTTGCCTAAGGACACTCGGATGTGACCAGCGCCATCACTAGTATTCAAACCACAGAACTACATGTACCAAGGGCCAATGAAACCCGAGGAAGAAGGGGGTTCATTTCAATTATAATCAATACTACACGTATACAAGTTGTAAACGAATCATGTCGTGATTATGAAGGTGACCAGAGCGAGTTTCTTATCATACTGTAACCGAAATAGTTCATACAAGGTAGTCCAATCGTTAACCCTTTACCAAACGACAAAATTTTGGATTGGACCAAATTTGAAAGCATTTGAAAGCAACAAATAAAATGTGACTCAAATGACTATTTCTGTTTCGTTAGGGTAGATAACATTGTGGGAAAAGGAGAATATACTGGTTACCAGTTTCCCACAATATTTGAATAGGCTTTTTCCACAGGGTCACTAAAAGGCGGAATTGTCCAATCGCAAAAGCTTGTCATTTTGATCGACACCAGTGGGTGTGGCATTGATGCCAATCAAATAAGCTAAAGATTTATATTGGTTGGTGAAGATGTATTACAACTATAAGTGCTTAGCTTGTACTTAACGTTGACACATTACAAACATTACAGATAGAGATTGCTGCAAAAAAAAAAAAGGATTTACGAGGAAGTGTTACAGTGTTCAATAGTGTCTGAGCAGCTAACTTTCACCTTTAAAACAGATTTAGTTTGCTAGATTGATAAAAGGTCCAAGTAAGGTTTGATATAAGCATCACTAAATCCTTTAGTGTTGAAGGACAGGAATTATTAGATAATTGTTGAAAGAAAGGGAAGAAATCAGTTAAACAGTTAATTAAAGAGGGAAATACCCATAACTCAAATCAGATATTCAACAATTCCAAAATCTAGAAACTCTTTTATCGTCTATAGAGGATTACTGAATCTGTATTTCTCGTCCGATCTATTCAGTACTTTAACCAAAAATGAAGACATTTCACTTGCACTTGATAATGATGCTATGGATACTGTCAGTTGAAAGGACTTCAGTGGTGTCTTGTCCGACCAACTGTAACTGTAAGGCGAGAGCTGCTAGATGTGGTCCAGGTCTGACGTCACTTCCGGCCGGAGTGGATTCAACAGTCGGGTATTTGTCTATTTATGGTACGAAACTGAACCATAATACTGTATCTGCGTTAACAACAAACTATTTCCAAAGATCACCTAATTTGTTTTCACTGTCTGTAACATTCAGTGAAGTCCAGAGTATCGCTCCCAATACCTTCTCAGGATTAAACATGCTTCACGACTTAAATCTGGCGGACAACGCACTAACAGTTCTAAACGCTGCAATGTTTCAAGGATTGCCGAAGTTACGAACACTGGATATTTCTGGTAACATTCACTGTCAGTTTGATGCAAACACTTTCACACATATTAATTACATCGAAGAGTTAGACATTGGACGAATGGGGATCACGAAGTTAAAGAAGACACTGTTCGCATCTCTAACAAAGTTAAAAGTTCTCAAAATGTACGGAAACGAAATCAAAAGAATACGCCCAGAAGTGCTTTTACCGCTTTCAAATCTAGAATCACTGGACTTAACTGGAAATAAACTTCTTGGTATCCCAGTAGAGCTGAAAGCATTGATGAGCCAACTAAAAACAGCCCATCTATCGGACAATCCATGGCAATGTAACTGTCAGATTGTATGGCTAAAAGATCTGAAACCATCATTCACAACAAGCGCCGTCGATACAAGCGAGATCGTCTGTAACGGACCCACAAAACTACAGTTTGCATCAATGAAAAGCGTGCCGGAGGATGAGTTTAAATGCATCCCGCCCAAGGTTGTTCAATGTGACAGCATGACTTATTCTGTGGATTTACGGGACCACATACAGATCTCTTGCGAATTTGATGGAGATCCAATTCCAGACGTTGAATGGTTGAGGCCAGACGGGTACAGATTCAACGATACCGACTTGAATTACAGGCAGTATAATCTGTTAGAAAACGGAACCCTTCAGATAAATGGTATCTCTACCGTAGACGACGGTGCTTGGAGAGTGCGTGCCTACAATGGTACAATGAGTGACGAGGAGACTGTTAGGATTCACATAATAGTTACGACAACAACAAAATCGACTACTCCTACCACAACAACATCAACAACAACAAAAACAACAACGAGAACAACAACAGCCCTTACAGCACCGACACCATCCACTATAACCTCAAAACGAACAAACCCATCTACCTCAAAACTGTTCACAACCATGGTGTCAAATCAAGTACCTATCCAAACTTTTACAAGAGTTCCTTTCAACACGGATAAGAATCCAGATAAAGCGCAAAGTGGCGACGGCAAAGTTGATTTTAAAGAGAACGGGATAAATTACGGGCTCCTTGCCGCAGCAGCAGTCGCTGGTGGTACCATTGTGGGTATCATTTGTTTGATTATAATGTGCTGTCAACGTAAAAAGACATATGAACAGAACAAGATCAATCCGTTTGACGATGACTTTGCATATGAAAGCAATTTGTAGGAATGACAATGACTTTGTAAGCGGAAAATAATGAGGCATACTATGCGAAGGTTTTTTTTTACAATCTTTATTTTAGCCTTGTATTGACGATCCCGTATTTTACCACCCCTGAGAAAATGGGCCTTTGCAAACTTTGTTGGAAAAGGAGAAAATGTTGGTAAACCGGCATTTTCTCGTTTTCCCACAATGTTTTCTACTTCTTCGAGGACTAATCTCATTATAAGAATCTGTGGTCTGCGTGTGCTTTCAATTTTGACATGTCTAAAACTTCATCGTTTGGTGGAGAATTAATGTATCACCGCTTGAGACGCAGTTAAAGCGGGCGATTTCCAAAACATTTAGGTAAAATACGTATAAAGCAATTTGTGGTTTTATTACATTATTATAGAGAAAATATTGTGGGAAAAGTGAGAAAGTGCTTGTTAAAGCACTTTTTTTTCTCTTGCTACAATGTTTTCAAGAGAGTGGTCTAAGCAAGATGAAAAACCAAAATGACAGAATGAGTTATTAAATTGCCAAAGGTCCAATCTTATTGAAGATCAAAAGACTGCTTTCCCGGGACAATGGTCTGCCTATATTAGGAAATAAGGCTTAACACCTACAGTGTACTGTATGAACCCGATCTCGTTCCATAGCCGAAAATGCTATCCTTTGAAAGTAAGAAAGATTCTTATCTTAAGGGCTTTATTGCACAAGCGGATTATCAACTCCAAAGTCAGACGGATCTTTTTCAGCAGTTTAACCCTTGGCTGCTAAGTGTCACTCAGTGTGCTTTTGCGGGCAGTGTAATCAACTTCGAAAACGCATCATTTGGGTTTTTACCTTTGAGTGGATATTTTCGTTTCATTTCTTTAGCTGGTTAAGGGTTAATATTGACCTATGCAGTCCGCAAATGCCATTGTTTTCGTCTGCAATTATCTGTAAATTGGACAAGTCTAAAATCTGTGCTTATAACCGATGCTTTGTATTTTGAATACTAGAAATCATTATTTCACTGTATTAGAGTGCCATCTTAAAATAAACTATAGGGCCTATGTTAATCAACAGTTCTAAATACGTTGTAATTTTGTGTTTCAGAGGACGCGTTCTGATTGGCTGATACAAGACATTTCAGCCAATCAGAATGCTCGTCCCTCAATAATTACAATGGGTAAGCATTTAAACTCGTTGGTGAAAATTGCGCCCGGTGTTTGATAAAGTAATCGCAGACGACTTATTACTGTTGGTATAAGGATATTTACATCGTGATCAGCTAGCTTACTCCATCTGTATAATGTGAATTTTTATACGTAAGACATTTCCTTCATCCGCCCACATCTTGATACTAAATATGGTATCACTTTCGCCGTAGGCTTCTGTTTTTTGTATCCAAGCTGTTTTTTGGGGAAAAAAATCGAGGACAATATAAGAGTCATGTTCTGGCAAAAGGAGGTTTAATGCGTCTCTATGATGCATTATACCAAGCAAGTCATCACATAATTACAAATCCATATAATCCATTTTGTCTAACAACGGACTGAATCTGGAAGCAGACTGGTCCTTTGACGTACAGAAAATTTAAGTTGCAAAAAGTTTGGACACATGTCAGCCTGCGCGGACTCCCCGTAGGCCACCTTTTACCAGAGCAAAGCTCATATAAGCGGCGCTCTTGCAAAATGGCATTATAATGAATCATCCATTATACCAAGCAAAACATCTCATAATCAAGGATCTGAAAAATCCATTTAGTCTGACAACTGACTGGATATGGAGGCAGAATGGTCCTCGGACATGCAGAAATTTTACGAATAGCAAAAGTTTCGACCCAGGTCAGCCTGTGCAAATTGCGCAGGCCGCTGACCTAGGTTGATACTTTTTAACAGATGCATTAAACTCCCTTTTCACAGAGCATGACTTATATTCATAGCCCTGTCGTCGTTGCTTACGTCGCCGTCGCGCGAAAACTGACATTTTCTAATACCTCTTTTATCATAAAAGATAATCACTGCAAACTCGGGGTATTCGTCCATTATCAAAAGAGGAACCCGTGCCAAAAGGTCAGGCAGCCCTTAAAATATATTTGACAGGAAAAAGCCCCCTTTTTCGACATGGAATTATTAACTGAAAAAGTACTTGCAGTCGAGCTAGGCAATCCGCATGCGGTACTTTTTCTTTGTTTTTTTTTACGATGTCATGGAACTGCCACCACTCACCAGATATGATTACCAGATGTTTTAGCGGCAACATGTTTAAAAATCATTATGTGAAGATTTGTTAATCCTTTCATGAATACACGCGCTTAATTGTTTTGTTTTTTTTAACTTTTATAGACAATTGAACAGTAATCTTTTTTTTTTTAAATTAAGTGCATGTGTACGTTTGTTAGTTTTATGAATCATAATTGTTGCGTCACATCTGATGTACGTTGTTATTACATATGTATGTGTTTAACCTTTTCGGCGCCATAGGATAAAACAGTGGCTTTTTCATAAGGCATAGATCAAGATCAGACTGCACAGAACATGCGGTCTGATCTTGGGTCTACGAGATATAGATCTTTCTGGGTTTAAAATGACTACTCAGCCGTCGAAAGAGGGTGAGTATACATGAGTCATACTCTGTGTAAAGAAGGTTTAATGCATCTGCAAAAAGTATCGACCCAGGTCAGCCTGCGCAGTCCGCGCAGGCTGACCTGGGCCGAAACTTTTTGCTATTGGTCAATTTTCTGCATGTCAAAGGACCATTCTACCTCATGATTCAGTTTGATGTTAGACAAAATGGACTTTATGGATCCATAGCTATGTGATCACTGGCTTGGTATAATATATGACGGAGATGCATTAAAGCCCCTTTTGCCAGATCATATCTCAGTTATATTTTTCTGAAAGTGTTGAATCATGATTGTTATCCATTTCTGTACATAAGCATAATATTTATTTGTTACGTTGCCTAGTTCATGTTTTCATCGAGAATATATTTTATCCTTGAACTGCTTAAGTAATATTATTAGAGCCATGCTCTGTGAAAATCCTTAAGGCATCTCTAAAAGGTATCGATTCAGGTCAGCCTGCGCAGTCTGACCTGGATTGATACTTTTTGCTATGGTCAATTTTCAGCGTGTCAAAGGACAGTGTACCTCATGATTCTGTCGGGTCGAAACTTTTGTGCCATCGGTCAATTTTCAGGATGTTAAAGGACCAGTGTGCTTCATGATTCTCTCGGTTGTTGTACATTGACCCATACGTATGTGATGACTTGCTTGGTATCATGCATCGCGGAGGTGCATTAACACTTTACCACACTACAAAATTTTGGACAAGACGAAATTGAAGGCATTTGCAGACGAAAAATTAAATGTGGCCCAAGGGACGAAATTTGTCACTGATAGGCTAAAAACATTGTGGGAAAAGGAGAAAACGCTGGTTACCAGCATTTTCTCCTTTTCCCACAATGTTTTCAAAAGTCCTTTCCCTTAGGGTCGGTAAAACTCGGGATTGTGTGGTAAAGAGTTAAACCCCTTCTGCAAGGACCAAATAATTTATTTTTCTAAACGTAGCCGCTTGACAATAAATTTGTAATCAAGTAGTAACTGTTACTCTGAATTTTGGCATTTAAGCTTGGCTATCGTTCTTATCCATTTCATTCGTTATTTATTTATCATCATTGTTATTTTTTATTCTATTATATTGTCTTCGGAAAAAAGTACATATTTTATGGATAAGATGTTTTTAGTTAAAATAAACCGCTAAATAAAAATCAAATGAAAATTTCCAGCCAATGAAAAAAAAAAGACTAAATATTGCAGTTGCTTTTTCACGGAAAAATCTCTTATAGAAATATCGGACAGTGTGAGTCTTGGATCAGACTGCACGTTCTCTGCAGTCTGATCTCGATCTACGCTGTCCGCTTAAGTGCACTGAGTCGCACTTAGCAGCCTACGAGTTATGTGCACTGCACGACCATCACTTTTAGCGGACAATTAAAGAATTTAACCTTTTACTAATCAGTCAAACGTTTTAATGACGAGGGCTCTTGAAAACATTGTGGGCAAAGGAGAAAATTCTGGTAACCAGCATTTTCTCCTTTTACCACAAGATTTTCAACTCTTTCTTAGACAAATAACATGATTTGGACGACACTGAATTTTTTGTGTGCAAATGCTTTCAATTTGGACAAGTCTAAAATTTTTAAATATCGTAAAGAGTTATAGCAGATTTTTTTCGTTATTTTCCACTGTTGTTTCGTTTAGTTTTCGACCTTCAAATAAAGCAATCATACTGTGGTGACATGTTCAATTAATTCATCTCCTGAAACAGATATGAATATTGAAAACATCCGCGTAAAACAGAGATAATCAACGTGAAAATTGTGTTTGATAGATCTACATAAACACGTTGGAAATATTGCAGGAAATAGGTAGAAATGGCTAATGATGCGTAATTTACCACTTTTTAATAAAAAGATATTTGAGCCATGCTCTGGCAAAAGGGTGGTTTAATGCATCTCCGTAATGCATTATACCAAGCGTGTCATCACTTAATTATTGGTCCATAAAAATTCATCAGAAGTCTGATGACTGGCTGAATCATGAGGTAGAATGTCGTTGAGCATCCAGAAAATTTACAGACGGCCAAAAAAATTCCGACCCATGTCAGCCTGCGTGGACTGCGCACGCTGACATGGGTCGATACTTTTTACAGATGTATTAATTCTCCTTTCCACAGAGCATGGCTTATTTTCAAACGTCGTCTGCACGAGGTAAAAGTGCTAATTTGAAGATACAACGGTTATTTTTAGACAAACGCTGAGTATCACATTGAAGTCTGCAGGCTACATTCTGATCGAGTTTTCATTTTTTAGAACACTTTACCGAAGAAAAAAGTTAGACTCGTCCACATTGAAAGCATTTTCAGGCGACAATCCAATTAAGGCGCAAATGATGAAATTTGTGGTAGAAAGGGTTAAAAAAACACGCATTATGGGAAAGGGGAAAAGGAAATTTTGCTAACATGATGGGATTTTTCTTTGATTGATTGAAAAAGCATTGTGCGCAAAAGAGATCAGCTGTTACCTCTTTACCACACGACAAAATTTTTGACTAGACCAAATTGAAAGCATTTGCAGACGACAAATTGAATGTTGTGCGGACGATGAAGTTCTTTGTTTAAGGGTAGACAATATTGTGGGAAAAGAAGAAATGCTGGTCACCAGCATTTTCTTCTTTTCCCGCAATATTTTAAAAAAAGCCTTCTGTGTCAAGGTCCTTGAAATTCGAGATTGTATGGTAAAGATAGTTAAAGATAGTTAAAGAGTTAACAACCATTTTCTCCTTTTCTAAAAGACTTTTTCCTCCGGTTCGTATATATCTAGGATCTTACCCCACCAAACCGCAAGGTACATCATAGAAGTGTCAACCATCTTTATGACCTCAAATTCTGGATACATCTTATTGTGTAAATGCTGTTTGATTGTGCAATTTGTTTGGATTGAACGTTACTAAGATGTATATGAAAGAAATACTGTCTTGTTTCGTTTGCTAATGCCCATGACACCTTTTCTTAAGTTACAACACAACTCCCCTTTCTGCCCTAACGCGCGCACGCGCGCGCGCATGCACGCACGCGCGCGCCCTCGTATAGAAATGGCCTTTTACTTCTTATTTCCATTTACGGAACTCTTCAAGTTAAAGGTGCGTTTAGAACAACTCCCGGAACCACGAGAAAACAAAAATCAATGGCATTAATGGCATCAATGGCATATAAATTTCAATCAAACGTAACCGTCTGTACTAACGGAGGCACGTTTCGTTGCGATGCAGTGTCTAATTAGTACATTAAGGCTTCATTTTTCATTTATTTTCCCGTTATGGGTTGGTTAACGATTTGGCTACGTTACGGGCACCGTATAGATTCGCGCTGTTTCCCGAGACTTGGGGTACCCGAGACTTGATCATAGTCTTACCACATACACATGTATAAGAGTGCTCACAATGAGATAACTGTACCGGGCGGGTGATTATTGGTATTAGGCTTCGTAGGATAATTAGATCTTTTCATACAACCAATGAATTCCAATATATATTTCTTGAATTTTGATACATCCTTAGATCTCGTTATCTTCAACATAGGAATTTCGTTACATCGAAATTATCGATTCATTTTATTCAATAAAACTTGTATTTCGAGATTATCGAATAGGTTGCTCGTTTGATCGAAATAAAAAGAAAGTTCTGTGATAATGGCCTATATAGGTCTCCGTTGAAAAATTCAGATCATTTTCATACTTTTCTACCAAACAAATTGTAACATGTTTCTATAATTATGATACGTATGTAGATTTTTTCATTCTTCAAACTGAAAGAAATTTCGTTTAAGAAGAATTTCATTTCGTTTTATTCGTTGTTTTTCTACTTATCGAATTTTCGCTAATGGTTATAAGCATGAAGAAATTGTGTAATGTGATAATGTCCTCTATTTGGCTCGGTAGAAAATTCACATCATTTTATACTATTTTACCCGATGAATTCCAGTATATATCTATAGCTGTGATACGTGTGTAGAATTTGTTAGTCTTCAAAAGAGAAATCATTGCGATTTAATGAATGATTATATACACTCTGTGCGACAAGTAAAGACTGTAAATCAAAGTGTTTTTCCGTGATTTCTAGATAAAGAAGGTCGACCTATATTTCAACAGTTAGATAATTATGCTTTCATTACCCATAATTAATCGTTTTATAGTTTGTACTTTAATTCCAGTGGCACACTTAAAATCTTAAGCTGCTAGGCGCGACTTCCTGCCCATTGCGGACTTTTAGATTAAGATCAGACTGCACAGAACGTGCAGTCTGGTCTCTGATCTACACCGTCCGATACAGGGAGAATTTTCCAGTAAAAAGGACTTTGGCTGTTTCCTTTTGGCAGGAAAATTTCATCTGACTTCTTAACCAGTTTTAAGGCATAAGCTTTTTCATCACAAAACATACAAATTGCATTTTTCCGCGGTCGAAAACATACAATTCACATGCACTTCATAAGGAATTTGGTAACAGGTTGTATAGATCAAAGATCAGGCTGCATGTTCTCCTCGGTCTAGT
This sequence comes from Tridacna gigas, assembly GCA_945859785.2. Classification (NCBI taxonomy): domain Eukaryota; kingdom Metazoa; phylum Mollusca; class Bivalvia; order Cardiida; family Cardiidae; genus Tridacna; species Tridacna gigas. The sequence continues at coordinate 26,462,427 of OX244033.2, read as the reverse complement.
CTTTATCTATACAGTCCGCCTAGCATCATAATATCCGCTTCTCGCTGAATCGGGGTCCTGTTTGGCAAAGTAATTCTCGAAGGAAGATATAGGATTCGTACCCATGACGGCCAGGACTCTACCCACCCACACGCACTCAATGCACCCGTGGGTTTTCGTAGGAGTGACAGGGCCTTATATTGATGGAACCTAGGACATATGGAGTGCAACTCACGAAAAGGGGCCTTCGGACATATGCGTAAGTGTGTCGTCCCAGATCAGCCTGTGCAGTCCGTATTGACTAATTCGAGACGACACTTTCCGTTCTTATGTAATTTTCTGTTTCACGAAAGTCTACTGCATGACAAAATCTTATGTGGTCATAGAGTGCCGTCTCGGATTAGCCTGCGCGGACAGCACAGGCTAATCCGAGACGACACTTTACGCAAATGTCAGACTCATTTCGAATGTTGCGGCCATATATGAATGAGTGAACTGTCACCATGATATGACTGAAATAATGCTGTAAGCGGCTTAAATCACATTCAATAAATATTACTCTCCCATAAATACATAAAGATTTTTTTAAACTTTCCTTTCCTTTTACTTTTCGGGCAGGAAAAGGAACTGTTGTGTATTCGCGGCAGTGCAATTTGTGATTTTTTCCCAATAAAAACAATTGGTCCTTATAGTCCTTTTTTTTGTTTGTTTGTTTGTTCGTTCCTGAAGTGCCTCACCCGGCAAGGATTACCCCACGTGACCACGCCGCAAGCGGGGCCCAAACTACGGGCCGCCAACCATCCTAAACTGCATATGATTTATACATAAATACACTTCAAAATGTGGTTATAAACATGTCTTCTTTTGCAACAATGTTTTTTTTTTTCTATAAAGAGATCCGCCACGAGGCGATAAAATCGTCCGCGGGTGGCTAGTAATGTAGATTATTTGAATGAATTTACTCAGCTTGTGCAAATATTTGAGCGGAGCTCTGGCAAAAGTGGGGTTTAATGCCTCTCCGTGATGTACTATACCGAGCAAATCATCACCTTATTAATGATCCATAAAAATCCATTTTTGTCTAACATCAAACTGAATCATGAGGTAGAATGGTCCTTTGACATACAGAAAATTGACCAATAGCAAAAAGTTTTGATCCAGGTCAGCCTGTGAGGGCTGCGCATGCTAACCTGGATCGATACTTTTGCAAGTGCATTAAACCCCTTTTTCACAGAACCTAGCTTATATTATATTACTCAATCCTGTATTTGCTCTTCAAATAGAACAATTCAGTTTTTGCTAACGTTGCTAAATTGATTGAAAAGGGGCGGAGAATATAGCCCTGTTTTCTTTGTAAAATGAACAAGACTATCAAAGTAATAATCACTGATTTTTACCGCAATCTTCCCTCCTGCCACTGAAGTATGACCTTTTGATTGGTCAAGTTACCACAAATGCCGCTGTTAAATCCAATGTAAACAGTTTGCGGATTTAGAAAGTAAAATAAATGTGAAGTGACCATGCGCTGAGCACCGATACTGTGGCTTACAAGGTATCTGCTAAGAAATGAATTAATCACAATTTAGACTGCACTAAATTAACTGACAAGCATGCATTGAGTCAGTTAAGAGAAGCTAGACATCAAAAGTTCAAGGTCATTCTGAAGAGCATGTCTCACAAAACGCCAGAAAGTGTAGCTCTAAGATCAGGCTTCACGTATATTTTTATAAATGTATACCAAATGTTCTATCCGAAAATGTAACTTTAAGTTGAACGATTGGTGAACTTAAAACCAAAGTAGGTGAACGATACAATTTATTCTCTTTTAAGTTAGATCCTCTGCAGATGGTTTTGCAAGCATTCTTTTGATATAGTGTTACAGCAAAATTCATCCAGGTTCAGTGCATGAGTACATGTGAAAACATTGATTGATTGATTTATTGATTGATTGATTGATGTTTAACGCATTTTACAACATTGTTTCAGCTATATCGCGGCGGCCAGTGCACCTATCCATGCTTTCCTGGAGTTTCTTTTACTAGTACTCCGCACAATATTCTTTCCAAGTCAATGGCTGTTTTTCCACATAACCATCGTCGAAACAATGGTCAGCGGTGAGAGAGGAATGAATCCTGTCGCAATGACTATCATCAATCCTCGGGAAAAAATTAGCTGAACCAGGGATCGAACAAGCGACCCTCCTGTTCTCAATTCCTGATCGCTACCCACTGAGCAACCGGGGCCCGCGTTTGGTAAAGGAACTGGGTTAAATATACCAACAGAAAGATTGGCCGCCATACGGCACAGTTCCATTTCGAAGTTTATCGGTTACATTTGGGTCAGTGAAACCAAACATTTAAGACTTGTTAAACGTATCTAATTGAAGAATTCGAGAAACAAACAACCACATCTCAACAACTATCACATTTGCTCACCTCAAACTTTACGTTTGTATCGTTTTTCCTTTGACCCTTAGGCTGCTAAGCACGACTCACTGACCTTTTGCAGACAGTGTAGATCCAAGATCAGACTGCAGAGAACGTGCGGTCTGGTCTTGGATCTACACTGTCCGACATGGAGATATATTTCTTAAAACAAAAACTTGAAAAAAGAAACAAGCAGGTTTTTACTATCGGCCTGAGAGTCATTGAGCTTATTTAGCACGTCAAGGATTAACTCTTATGCTGCTAAATAAGTGAAATGAAATTTTCAAACAGGTAGTAAAAAGCGGAATAATGCTATTTCAAGCTTATTTTTAGGAAGAAAAATATCTTCTTGTCGAACAGTGTAGATTCAAGATCAGACTGCACGTTCTGTGCAGTCTGATCTTGATCTACACTGTCCGCCAAAGGAGCCTAAGGGTAAAATATGCTTTTCGTAAAAAGCAATTTCCCTTTTTGTCAAATTGTTTTTCGCAAGTGGGCGAGTTTAAAATCTTGATTTGTGAGATAATGTTATGTTTATTGCGATCTTTAAAAAAGGTAACAAAATAAAAAAAAAAAGCTTTTATATTCTATAATAGGAGCCACGCTCTGGCAAAAGGGGGTTTAAAGCATCTCCGAGATGCATGACACAACCAAGTCATCATATAATAATGGGTCCAATTTATCTAACAACCGATTGAACCATGAGGTAGAATGACCTTTGGACATGCAGAAAATTGGCCGGTAGCAAAAAGTTTTGATCCAGGATAGCCTGGGCGGCCTGCACATACTGATCTGAATCGATACTGTTTGCAGATGCATTAAGCCCCCTTTTCACAGAGCATGGCTATTATATTAGGATTTTAATTCATGAGTTGGTATCTTAATCCTCATCTTGAGTTAACCCAAGTACTCTTGACTTAACTTCAAGCGCAGTGAAAGCCATTAGTTTAGTAAGCATTTGTATGATTAAAATGGGCAATCGGCAAGTGTAGACTTGGATCAGATTGCACGTATTTGCAATTTGATCTAAACTTTCCGCAAAAATCATTGACATGTGATCATGTAAGGCAAGATAAGTATCGGTTGTAAGAATCTGCTGAAATATTTTTTACCCTGTCTGTGCCAAATATATAGAAAGTTTGTATTCAGCTGGTTTAATAGATATAATACTGTATTTATGATTAAAACCATCAGTGGCAGTGCGTAGATCAAGATCGGAATGTACGCACGGAATGCATGTAGTTACCAGCTGATTTCTGTTCACACTCTCGGCAAAACTATTTGACAGGCATTGTCCCTTAGAGCGGAAAAATAACATACGATTTAAAAATTCTGTGCTACTGTACAAGCAGCGGGTCGTTCTGAAAGAAATGTCATTCATAGAAACAAAGTGAAATAGAATAAAATCTACAGGTTGAATCTAGGAAACATTTATAATTCGACGCCTGTCACAAATACATAGATGGACATCACGATTACTCCCGTAGATAACAAAAGTAACCCCGGGGACCTTTATGGGTATTATCTAACCTGTATTGTAAAGTACTCACAATTTTAGGTACGTTTTTGTCAAGTACATATCGCTGCCTTTTAACCATTTCAATCATTCGGATTTAAGTGATTGAATGCTGTTAATGTGTTACTTCATTCAACCAACCTTTTTTCCCCACTTGAAGACAACTTTTAAAAACATTGTGACGAAAGTAGAAATTGCTCGTTGCGAACAATTCCTACTTTTGTCACGATGTTTTACATGTATTTGTGCATTTTATTCATGATGGTTTTCCTTTTTTCTAGTTTTTAACAATGGTATTTTCAAAGTTGTTTTGCTGCAAGTTTTGGCTCCGGATGTAATGATTTGATAGAAAACTGAGTTAGCCTCTTTTGATGTTAGGTTACTGTACGAAACACAATTACTCACGATTTCGTTTACGACAGGGGGAGGGGGGTGTCAGTCTTCTAGTTAGTTTAGCTCTCTCTCTCTCTCTCTCTCTCTCTCTGAGTTGTTCTATATGGATCTATGGATTTTTATTGCAGCATTCCAGTCGATCTTGTTTTCGTTTGACCAAAAAAAGCATTCAGTCCTATGCATTTTTCACAACTAACATTTTTTTTTTTAATCATAATGAAATATACATGTGAAGAAAAGGAATAAAGCGTTACTTTAATTGTTAAAAATAAACATTGTGGAAAAAGAAACGTTGCTTGTTGAAAGGACTTGATTCTTTCAAACAATATTTGCAAAGTGGTCGACTACACTAACGTAAAAAAAAGTACAGTCGCACGACAAGGGTTTTCCAGTGTTAGACGCAGTAGTTGACGTTTACGTCACGGCGACCAGTGTACTCAACTCTGTATTTTTGGCATTTTCCTAATATTTTTAGTATTGAGCTAACCGGCTTTTTTTCAATCCAAACTTGAAAAAAAAAATCTGTTGGCCGATTCTTTTCCAAGCGAGCAGATTGAAAACAAGCCCTATACCAGAGTTAGACCTCCCAAATTTAAAAGAATCACAGACGGCAAATTAAAAGTGGCTGTGGCATAGTCAGTTTTTTTTTTTTTTCCTTTTCCTGTCGGGAATGTTTTCGAAAACCGCCTTCCTCAGGGTCGTTGAGACGCGGGATTGTTTGGCACAGGCTTTAAGAAGTAAATTTAGATTGTTTTGAAGTGAATCAAAATATCTTGAAAAAATAGCCCACGGAAAAGGGGCGGCAGGAAAAGTGCCCCCCATTTTGTCTTATTATAACACAGAAAATGTCAAGAAGCATAAAATTCTTTTAATTAAATATTCTCTTGCAACGTAATTGTCCTGGAAATAAGCGTCATTTTCGCCGTAAATGGTAAAAGTCGCCCAGCAAATATCGGATGCAGTCTGATTTTGATCTACATCACAGCAAATTTATTAATCTAATCGCTTTTTTTAACTGATTCAAAGGCCTCCTGAATACCAGAACACTTACTGCACTTTGATTATTTCCTATAAGATGTCATTTTCGCCCAGTTTTTCGCTCCGTTGTTTTGAATAGAAACTGTTTCGAACTCGGACTATGGCACAGAGTGTATCATATGTACCACCTATTTGTTTTTAATCTACAAGTAGGGCGAATTAAATGTTTTTGTGGATCTGTAATATTCATATAGTTCGACTGAAAAGAAAACGAGAAATCGTTCACTATTTGAGTCAAAATTCAAGTAAAATTCGCATTCGTAATTTAACGACGTTCTCCTTTGTAGAGAGTATTGATAGTTTTCCGGCTTGTATTTGCGCAGTAATCAAGGCGGGGCCCAGAAAAGTCTGCGGTTTGTATAGAAATATGCGGAAAACTATATATCTGCAACCCTGTAGGCCGATAGGGGATTTCATAATATTTCTCCCCTGTGTTTCTCTTCTACAAAAAACAGTATAAAAAGTAAATACTTCCATTACAAAGAGAAACGTGTTGTGCTCGATGGTTTCTATACAAAAGTTTCATTTCAGGACTCTTGAACAGGGATTTTATCATCAAGCAACAACTCAGATTTATAATGAATGTTCCTGTCATATGTTTTCCTCCATTATTATCTCTTATGTTGGTTGCTCTTTACCAGACAACAAAATTTTAGACACGTCCAAAATTCATTTGCAGACGACAAGTTGCATGTGTCTAAAATAATAGATTTTTGTCTTTAAAAGGACCTAACACATTGTGGACAACGAAGAAAATACTTATTTCCAGCATTTGCTCCTGTTCCTACGACGTTTTCAACAGCTTTTTTCCCCTTCTCTCTCAGGGAATTAGAATCTATTTCTCAATGTGTGTACATGTGGTTCGTTAAATTAGGTTAGATTCCTTTCCTATACTTTACTACCATTATTGCTCTCAAGTCGCCATTTGTAAACAAATATTCAATCTATATAGATGGAGTTTAAAGTCGATAAATATATCGTTTCAGTAGTATCAAATAGATTAACCGGGTCATTTTTTTAATTTCAATAATTGAGTCTTATTTTACAACCAAGATGTCCACGCCTGGAGAGGAATATTTAAGTGCAGAGGAGCTGAGAAATAGGTTATACCACAGTCTTCGCGACAAGGGACTTGTCAATTCAATGAAGGTTGGTTGTTTAGTTCAGTTTTTTCCCTAATTCTAATCTTTTAACAACATAACTGCCTAATGTTCTCATTAAAACATCATTTTTTGTCAATTTACAAAAATGAAATGAGAGAAAACGATTGGAAAAAAATATTCAATTGATATAAAAATCTTTAATGTGACTTGTCTGGGCATGTTAGCATTTGAATTTAAGAATCTTAATAGTTCTGGTGTTCTGCATATATTCACACATTTACACTGAAGAAAGTCCCACTTTTCATAATCTAGCAATTTTAGCATCTGATCAGAGCTAATGGAAGCTGGTTAGTATGAGCTGTTATTGAAATTAACTCTCAGGATTTAAGATAAAATTATGGCTGTCGGGATGCATGACCAAGCTGTGGTAGTTGTCGTTGGGTAGACTCACAACCAGTTGCCCAGCAAGCTCGGTTGGTAGAGCATAGAACTGCAGCACTATTGTTCCAGAGGTTGTGGGTTCAAGTCCCACTTCGGGCTCACTTTTCTCCCTTGATGTTCTTCATTGGCGACAAGGTCAATTGGTGAGTACAGCACCAGCGGTCCATTGGGACCGGTGGGTGGGAGACTCCCAGAAAATCAGGAAGGGGGGGAGTGTTGTAGTTGACGTTGGGTAGACTCACACGACCAGTTTGCCTGGCTAGCTCAGTTGTTAGAGCTGCAGTGCCAGTGTTCCGGGGGTCATGGGTTCAAGTCCCACTTCAGGCACACTTGTCTCTCTTGATTTACTTACAGGCTAAAGGTTTCAACATCTGTTTCTGTAATTATATCTTTTTGCCTGGGCTGAACTTGCACAAGAAACAATGCTGAAAGTGGTGTTAACTTAAGCACCATACAAACATAAATGTGAAATATGAAACTACTTTTACATACTGTGCATGATGAAGGATTATGTCTCGAGATTTGCTTAGATCATACTTTTTGTTACAGAGCCAGTTGAGGACAAATCTTGTCAGTGAGCTTAAACAGTCTGTGAAGGGAAAACTGTCTATAGAAGATCTACAAGTTCCAGAGTCTGGGTCACTGATACACAGAGCATCAAATTCACTGGTGGCAGATCATCTCCATAGCTGTCGATATGATTACACACTCAGTGTTTTCTTGCCAGAATGCAGCTTAGACAAAACTAAGGTGGTGAAATTTATTCTTTTACCAAACAACCCTGTGTTTGTTTACTTTAAAGATTGGGAGAAGGCTTTTGAAACTATTTTGGAGAAAGAAGACAGTGCTGTCAACCAGCATTTTGTCTTACTCCCACAATGTTTTTTACCCTTTCAAAGAAAAATTCCATCTATTGAGCCATAATTAATTTATCATCTACTAATGGCTTTAATCAACCCTTTACCAAATGACAAAATATTAGATTGGTCTAAATTGAAAGCAATGCTGCATATGCAGACAATAATTTAGATATGGTTCAGTGGATAATATTTTCTTTGAAAGACTAGAAAGCATTGTGGGAAAAGGAGAAAATGCTGGTAACCAGCATTTTCTCTTTTTCCCACAATGTTTTCAAAAGCCTTCTTCCTCAAGGTTGTTAATTGGATTGTGTGGTAAAAGATTAAGAATGAGTTAAATTTTGTAGTTTGGTAGGAAGTTAGTATGAGATAACAACTGCTGGGTGTCTGGTACTCAACATCAGGTTAACCTTTACGACACAATTCAGACTTATAACGACCCTGAGAAAGAAGACCTTTGAAAATGTTTTGGGAAAAGAAGACAATAGATGTACATGTACTGGTAACCAGCACTTTCTTCTTTCTCCACAATGTTGTCAGACAAAGTTCATGTTTTTAGTAACATTTAAGTTGTTGTCTGCAAATGCTTTCAATTTGGAAAAGACTCAAATTGTGTTTTCTGGTAAAGAGTTAAGTTTCTTTGCAGAACAGGGACAAGTCTTTGACAAAAAGTTGTCATGTGTGTATTATTGACAGAGGAGAAATCGCTCAATTTGTGGAAATTTCTTCTTTTTTTTATGTGGTTTGATGTTAATTGATTTGCCAAAGAAGTTTTTCATGAAGAAAATGGTGAAGCATAGTGTCATAAATAATTCATTAACTTCCATGCTTTTGGAACAGATGTTCAACCATTATTTACTCTTTTCCAAATGACAAAATTTTAGACTGGTCTAAATTGAAAGCATCTGCTGAAGACAAAATAAATATGCCTGAAAATCTAAATTTATTTTGCAGACGGTAGAAAACATTGTGGGAAAAGGAGAAAATGCTCTTCTTTTCCCACAATGTTTTGAAATGGTTAGTTTATGTTGATAACCATATCCTTAACCCCTTACAACATTTTTTATTATATTTTCAACTCAATAGTAACTGTAGAATACTATTTCCAAAGTGGTACAAATGAGCTATGGTTCCCTGATACGTTGGAAAACATTGCTGGAAAAGAAGAAAGTGCTGGTTTTCAGCATTTTCTCTTTTTCCTACAGTGCTTACAAAAGCCATCTTCCTCAGGGTTGTTAAAACTCTGGAGTGTGTGGTAAAGGATTAAGGGATGCTTTCAAAGTTGTATGCAGCAAATTGTTTCAAGAGGTAAAGAGGTATCTGAAATCAATAACCTATTGCTCTCAGAATATCTGTAACGATCACCTAATTAGCTAATTATGCACAGGATCATAAAATGGACGATACATGTAGAGCAGGAATCACATTATGAGTGCAAACAAGGACATCTTTTCAGATACATGCAAAAACATAGCAAAAATGGTCTGCTCTGTGTAGGAAAAATTTGTTAGATAGTGGTAATATGTCATATACTGTGCATGTACATACAATAAACTTCATAAAGATGAAAATTAATATAGATCATAATACTGGCAGATAACATGAATATTTTTCTAAGGTAAGTAGAAAAATTACTCTTATTGTTATTAACCTGATATTTCATTTCAGATGCTTTCAAATGAAGATATTCTACAGCTGTTGAAAATTAGTCCTGAATCAAGGCTGTTTAAGAAAATGGTAACTAATGTTTCAGATAAAAGTGATTGCTGCTTAATGTTTGTTAATTACATCTGTAAGGACAGATCTTGACCTACATGTTTTGAACCAAAGGTCTCTTGTTAGACAGGGCTGGCACTAACTTTTGAAATGTGGCACAGCCACGGAATGCCAGGAGTATCCTCAAAGAAGCATGAAAAGCCCCCCCCCCCCCCCCCCAGCAAAAACAATATATTTTAGACATTATCGGGCTCAATGCTGTTGCAGTTGAAAAACATTCTTTCCTGATAAATTCAGTCATTTATTTAACTAATATCTTTATTAAAAAAGTGGTACAGTATTTACCATGTTTGGCAGAAAAAGAGGTATGGATATTTCTAGACCTTCAATAATGGTCTTTCTAGACAAGGTTCTTCACAACTTGGGGCTGGCTAAGTTCACGGAAATTAAGGGATGTAAAGAACATTAAAACATGCCTTCTGGTTTTGTGTCTACACTGTTATCTACTTTGCAAGACATTCTAGCAATAATAGCCTTGAGAAACTTATCCATTTCATTTAGTTTGCTTTAAGTTCCGCCAAACAGCCCTAAACAGGCAAAAGCTTGGCTTTAACTATTGGCTACTGGTAATAACATTCATTACATTTGTTTTGGTACTCTAGAGTTAAAAAAGATAAACTGGTAACTAAAAATTCATTGTATAGGTAAGATATAGGTCTTGAGGCAAGCATGGTACCTGAAACTCGACATCTAGAAAAGTATAAATAGAGCGTATTATCTCTTTAGTTCTTCAATTAAACATAAAGTGTGGGAACTCATTAGCATTGTCTCATCAAGACAATGCCAATGAGTACCCACAACATAGATTTTAACAAAGAAATTATAAATATAGAACTTGACAACCTGTTATCTGGATCTCTGATAATACACAATGAAATAAACACATGTTTTGTCTCAGACTGCAGGACATCCAGATAGGTCGAGGAAGGGCTTTCTATGGCAGCTGTTAAATGAACTGTGTGCTCTACATAGCCAGTCAAGTCAGACCATTGCTACACAGACTGACCTGATCAAAGTGGTGACAGTTTCAACACTGGGTTAGCTTTGTTTGATGTTTAAACCTTTACAAAACAATGCCAAGTTTAAATGAATCTGATCAAGGAGGCTTTTGAAGACATTGTGGCAAAAAGGAGAACATGCTGGTTACCAGCCTGGTCTCAATTTTCCATTATGTTTACTAGTCTTTTGAAGACAAGTCTCATCTTTTTGCCTCATTGAATGTGATGTCTGCATCACATGTTTTCAAACTGTACAAGTATACAGTTTTGTTGTATGGTAAAGAGTTAACTCTGCATTCAAAAGTATTTCAATGATGTCATGGTTGTAAGTGCACATAGTCAAAGTTTGCTAGAATTTTTTGCTGTGCACTACACATTATTTCTAAGCCTATTGGTTCATTCTCACAAAAAAGAGTTAATGAAAGTCAAAGTGTGTTTCAGGCATGGGAGATAAATGAATTCTGTCATAATGACTTTCATTAGTTCTCGGATAGATTTTTGGCTGTGCCTGAGATTCTAACTTAGAACCTAGGAAATAGTAGCACTCTGTACTACCACCAAGCTTTACTTTGTAAGAAGACAAATATGAATAAAGCCTGTGTTTGCTCAAGACCACAAAGATACAAGTATATTAGTGGAGTAAATGTGTTCTGGACATTGTGGGAAAAAAACACTATTTTACAGTATATACTTTTAACAGCTCTTTTTCTTAATCTGTAAAGCAGTTAACTTTTGAGTTAAGTTCTGAACATGTTCAAAAGAAGAATTTTCTGTAATGGTTCTCCCAAGTTGCACCAGACAACTTTTTAAAACAACATGGTAAATGCAAAAAAAACTGCTCATTATGAGAAATTTCTACTTTTTCACAGTGTTATCATGTAAAACTATGTATTCAATGTTAATTAACCATTTACCACACAGCAAAATGTAGACCTTTCTAAATTGTAAACATTTGCAGGGGACAATATAAAAATGTGACTCAAATGATGGAATTTGTAATTGATAGGGTAAAAAACATTGTGTAAAAAGGAGAAAATAAAGGTTACTAGCATTTTTCTCCTTTTCCCACAATGTTTTCAAAAGCTTTCTTCTTCAGGGTTCTTAAAACTTGGGATTGTATGGTAAAGTGTTAGTCTAATTAGGATTGATTAACCGCATCTTTCAAGGATGTTTTCAAGGTCATTTGGTGCAAAACTTGTTTTAGGAAGTCATGAGTTAAATGAATGCTAACCTTTTTGTGACCAAGGCTTAAGATTCTTTGAGACGGTGGCCATGAGGGTTGTGGATAATTATGTCGATCATAATTTTAGATGAGAAAATTCTAATTTCAGATGAAAAAATGAATGTGCTGGATGACCTGTTTAGCTCTAAAAGGGAAGAACAGTACAGAAATGGGGCCACAGCATTGGAAGAAAGATTGTTGAAATTTCAGAAACATTTAGAGGAAAGATTTAAATCAGAATTTAAATTGGAGGTAATTCAATGCTTTGCATTTGTACATTTAAACTGTATCTTTTTTAATGATCATGTATGTTATTTTGCTGATCAAAATTGGCTCAATGTTTGCTGGTCTGAGATTCAGGAAACTTTTGCTAGCATAAAGTTTGTGTGATTATTACTTAATAGACTGCATGTAAATAAAATGTATTTTTTTTAGTTTGCCAAAAAAAGGAAAAGAAAGCATGTTGCAAGTGCATGGTCATTTCAGGATTTCTCACTAATTATTGAAGCAGATCATGTGAGATCAGAATGTATGTTTGTAAATCTGATCTTAATCTACGCTTTAAACTTTGTTCATATCCAATGTTTATTAAATTTATTCAGGTTTCAAGAGTTAAAGAAGAAGAGATAGCAAAGATTAGAAGAGAAGAAAAAGAAAATTTCAGGAGAGAGCTGGATAAAGCAAGGAAAGAGGTTAGTTTGTCAGCCTTTTTTTTATTTCTGTCTCAGCATACTTAAGTTTGTAATGTTAAGCCATCGATTCCTTTGCATCAGTGTCTTCAGAAATGTCTGTAACCTTAATTTGAGTTATGAGCTCTGAAAAGGGGGTTTAATGCATCTGCAAAAGGTATAGACCCAGGTCAGCATGCATAGTCCATGCAGGCTGACATGGGTCAAAACATTTTGTTATTCATTAATTTTCTGCATGTCCAAGGACCTTTGTACCCCATAGATTCAGTTGATTGTAAGACGAAATGGATTTTATTTATCCATTTATTATGTGACGACATGCTTGGTATAATGCATCATGCAGATGCACCAAACACCTTTCTTCCTAGGGCATGGCTCATATATTTGTCTACTTTTCATGACAAGTTTTTTCTAATAACTACAAAAATTGACAATCTGAAAATCCCAGCAAGATGCTCATTGAACTCTTTAACACACAATCCCGAGTTTTAACGACCCTGAAGAAGACTTTTGAAAACATTGTGGGAAAAGAAGAAAATGTTGGTAACTGCATTTTCTCCTTTTCCCACAATGTTTTCTGTTCTTTTACAGACAAATCTGCCCATATGAGCCATATCTAATATGTCATCTGCAATTGCTTTCAGTTTGAACAATTTGAAAAAGTTAAAAATTTTGTTGCCTGGTAAAGGGTTAAACACTGGCAGGAAATAGCTGTAGAAAAAAGTATGGATGTCCCTCTCCCCTCTTTTTTCAAGGATATGTTTAATCTTTTTGCCCCCAACACCAAATACTCCCATCCTAATGATAACCCATTGTCAAATATCAAATTTCTTTTTGAAAAAAAATTGTCAATAGCTATTTTTAAATTACTAGAAATTTGACTTTTCGTAATTTTATCCATTTTAACTGTTTGCCCCATGATCCCGACTTTGAACAACCCTGAGGAAGAAGCCTTTTGAAAACATTGTGGGAAAAGGCGAAAATGATGGTAACCAGCATTTGCTCCTTTTCCCACAATGTTTTCTAATCTTTCAAATTTAAATTTCAGTTTTTAAGTCACATTTATTTTGTTGTCTGCAAAAGCTTCCAATTTGGACAAGTCTAAAATTTTATTGTTTGGTAAACAGTTAAATGCTTTATTTATTAAGTTAATAAGTTTTGGGTTTTTTTCACCAGTTGGAGAGAAGTTACCAGTCTAAATTTGAAGGCCTTGTAACAAGGGAAAGAAATGCTACAGAAAGGATTCAAAGAGAACAAGAGGTAAATAGCCTTTTGGTAAAATATTTTGTATGTGATGATTGTTGTGAACGAGCTATGGTCTGATAAAAGGGGGTTTAATACACCTCTGTGACGTATTATACCAAGCATGTCATCACATAATTACAGATCCATAAAAACATAGAAATCGACTAGATCTGGAGGAAGAATGATCCCTTGACATGCAGAATATTTGCAAATACCACAAAGTTTAGACTCATATCAGCCTGCCTCGACTACGCAGGCTGACAAGGGTCAGTAGTTACTGCAGATGCATTAAACTGCCTTTTCACAGAACATGGCCCAAATGTAAGGGATAGACATAGACTTTATCTGTACATAGCATGCACTATCAAAATGAACACAGAGATGAAAGTAGATGATTTGGACAAAAAATACCCAAGTTTTCAATCATGCATTTGTTTTCCTTCCATCCTGCTTTAAATCTACAGTTCATACGATAAAATCTTTTATACATTTTGAATAACTTTGAGTGTGTGTGAAAAAATCAGTGTCTGTCTGCAACAATTTTATTGTGGACAAATAATAATGGAAAGGACTTATATTTGATATCTATCTTAAGATGCAGGAGAAGGAGATTTATAACCAGAGACAGTCAATACTACAAGAGATAGAGGCAGTTAGACAGAGGGAGGTGTCTGTAAAAAGAGAGTCAGAGGTTATAAACAGGTATTACCTGGGTGGGGTTGTGCTGAAAATTCTTGAGTCAGTGCTCAATTGAGCTTGTGCTTCAACTTTGTTTCATCATGCTTCATATGGAATGTAAAAGTAGACAGTTACTCTGTGAATTGTGATAAATTACAGTGATATAAATTTGAAATTTTATGATCAACACAGTTGAAAACGAAATGTAAGAGGTTAAGCTGAAAGTGACAGTTCTGTTTATTGACCCAGTTTTCTCCTTTTACCTTCTACATATGATTTTTTTATCTTGAAGAAAGCTACTTTTGAAAACATTCTGGTAAAATAGGAAAGTGCTCCTAATGTTTAATTTTTCCATTTGCCAGAATGTTTCATATGTTGTTATGTATCAAACTACTGTATATCATGTTGATTGTCCTTATTTTCAGGAATCCTTTCAAAACTATTCTGCTGTATATTTGGTAAAGTTTGCCATATACAAGGTTTCAATCTGTTGATTGTGACAGTAGGACAAAAGTGAATATAGACTTTTGTAGAAAAAAAAGAGCATACCTTTGTACTGTTTATATGATCCATGCTCTTTGAAAAGTGCCAAAAGTATCCACCCAGGTCAGCCTGCGCAGGCTGACCTTGGTTGAAAAGTTTGCTATTGGTTAAGTTCTAGTGTGTCAAAGGGCACTGTACCTCATGATTCATTCTGTTGTCAGACTGAATGGATTTTAAGGATCCATAATTTCGTGATGACTTTTTCGGTATGATGCACTAAGCACCCTTTTGCCAGAGCATGGCTCATATATAACTGCCCGTGCCTTGAAAAGAAACATATGGACAGGAACATAAAGTTATAGATAGGTACACTGGCCCCCATGAAATTACTGGAATTTTGTTGATGATTAATTAAACAGCAATCAAAAATTAAAAAGTGAATAAATTGTTTTTTAAACTGTATCTCTTGTTTCAGAGAGAAAAAGTTAGATGGAGAAAGAATAAAAGCCAAAGAAGAGGAACTGCGGAGAAGAGAACATGAGGTAGAAAGAAAAGACAGAGAATTCTCCGTTAGACTAGAAAGTGAAATGACTAAGTAAGAATTATGTTCAAAAAGTTTCATATACTCTTCACCATATGACAAAATTTTAGTCTTGTCCAAATTAAAAGCATTTGAAGGTAACATATGAAATGTTTCTCAAAACATGACTTGTTTTTCAAAGGGTCAGAAACATTGTTGGAAAAGAAGAAAATGCTGGTTACCAGCATTTTCTGTTCTCCCACAGTGTTTTTAAAAGCATTCTTCCTCGGGATGGTTAAAGGTTGAAATTCTTTGGTAAAGGGTTAACCACATGACAAAATTTAGACGGGACGAAATCAGAGGAGTTTGCAGATTGTGGAAAAAGGAGAAAACGATGATCATTAAAAATACAGGTGGATTTGACTTCATTGATTATCAACTTAACTGTCAACCATTTCCTTGATTAGGTTAAAGTAAGCTTAACGAAGCAGAATGTATAGCCTCCTTAACTCTTTACCACATGAGAAAAAAATGTAACCTTGTCCAAATTGAAAGCATTTGGAGATGACAATTTATGTAAGACTCAAATGATGAAACATGGCTTTGATAGGGTAGAAAACATTGTGGGAAAAGGAGAAAATGCTGGTTACCAGCATTTTCTCCTTTCCCTCCATGTTTTCAAAAGGCTTCTTTCTCAGGGTCATTAAAAGTCTGGATTGTGTCGGAAAGGGTTAATAGTGTTTTTCTGTTCAATCTTGAATCATAGTACCTCATGGACAAACTTTGTTGAAGAAACAGAAAGCTTTATAGTATTTAGATTTTTTTCCCCTAATTTTCTTTCAAAAATTATCATTTGATTTTTGTATACTTTCTATTTATATACCGTAATATGTATTTGATATCCTTCCTCATTTTTTCTTATTGATTATTGTGGTTTTAGATTTAAAGTGGAATATCAAGCCAAGTTTTTGGACAGAACAAAGAATATTGAAGTAAGAGAGACAACTCTAAGAGGTACACAGATACTTATATATTCATATGACTATGATGATATGATTTATACTCATATATGATATATATATTTATATATGTATTCTATTTCTTGTAGTTTGTTGATATTTTTGTATCATGAAAATATTAATTCAGCTGAATACCTAAGGCCACAGAATAATGTATTATACTCATGTAATCTGTTAGTCAAAAGGAAATTTTCATTTTGTCCTACCATGCATTGTCATGTAAATATCTGTTTTCCCTAGATGTGTGTAAGGACACAAAATCGAAATGATAAACTTATTAAAAAATTTTTATTTTCATTTTATATACAGCTGTATATTTTGCTAATTATGTTCATTTCTGTTAATACATATGATTTATTTATTTGTTAATGAATGAAAATTAACTACAGGCCAAAGAGGCAATGATTCTATCAGACAAGAAGTAGAAGTTTTCAATCCAGGAAACGAAACCTGTTTGATGCAAGGAAATCACATGAGTTCTCAAAGGCAGTTTAATACCAATATGAGGTCAAATTTTGTGCGAGACACTGAACATGACTATTACAGTCAGGCTTTGGGACATCCTTCAGTCCACACTAATGCAAGAAATGGCATTCATAAAAAAGGTTTTGTTAGTATTGTATGCACACAGACTGACACATTTTATTTAAGTTGATCACTTTCACACATATCTATTGTTCTTCTTTGTCATAAAGGTCAACATCATTTTGCAAAAAAAAAAAGAAATTCTGGCAAAACCCTAAATATAAAGACTCAGAATAAGCATGTTGGAAGAATTCACAAGTCTTAAGTCAGGGTCGAAAATTTAAAAAAAAGTTTTATTTTCACCCATTGATGTTCTAATTAACCCTTTGCAAAACAATCCTGAGTTTTAACAACTCTAAAGTAAAAGACTTTTGAAAACATCATGGAAAAAGGCGAAAATGCTTGTTGTTTGGTAAAGAGTTTAAACTTAAGTATTTGTGATCTTCTGGAGCATTTGGCAAGTTATATGTGACATTCTTTTCTTGCATGTGTTTATGTTTGTCAGCTTTATTTGTTTTGAAACTGAGTATCTTTATTTTACAGTGTTGTTTTCAAATTTATAAGCAGAATAAGTTAACAACTTTAACTTTAAATAGTATATGAGTACTTGTTCTGTATATCTAAAAGAAAAGATTTTCAGGTGTAACACAGTGTAGATGGGTTTTTAGAGTCAAAACACAGATGTTAAGTGTTTGGAAATTTTTCACTTACATGTACTCGTAAATTTAGATTGAAGATTTGCATGGACTTATGCATTGAATGAAACGCTCACAATTCTATCCTACATATACTGCAACAATGACAACTTTTACTCTGCCTGCCTAGTCAATTGTTTTGATAGAAATTTTGTGAGGAAAAAGTTAGGCATTTAGGAAGGCATATATTATGCCTTTATTTAGATATGTGTAGATATTGACCAATATCAGAATGATATGGATCAAAATTGCTTGACTGTCACCATTTATTACTTCTGCTTCAAGAACTTTGGTTGTTTTGTTTGTAAATAAACAACAAAAATGTTCTTTTTAGCATTAAGCCCCTCATTTCTGATAAACAGCTCTTTCCTATAACTCCATACAAAAAAACAAAATATTACACACCAGTATTAAAAGCATTTGCAAATGACAGGTTACAGATGGTGTAAATTATTGAATTGGCTTCAAAAGGGAAAAATCATTGTTGGAAAAGAAGAAATTGCTGCCTAGAACAACTTAAGGCCTACTTTTCCCACAAGGTTTTCAAAAACGTCTACAGGATTATTTTGTAAAAGGTTGAACTTAAGCTATTTCTATGACTGTATCAAAACTTTTCAGAAAATGAGAAGAGGGTAGCAGAGGATCAAGGTATGATAGATGGACTGAAAACAGATCTTAGAGATAAAATTGCTAGAGTAAATGAGCTAGAGGTAGGTTGGAACTCTTTTAATTTTGAGATAAGATACCACAAAGGAATAGCAATTCAACTTTGAATGAAACTAAAATTATTTTATTCTAGAAAGGGGAAAATGAGAACAGAACAAATACAATCAACATAACCATGTTAATTGTTTCCTGTACAAGTAATTCATGCAACGATCTGTGAAAAGGGGGTTTATGTATCTGCAAAGTGAGCCTGCAAAGGCTGATCTGGATCAAAACTTATTGCTATTGTTTCATTTTCTGCATGTCCAAGGATCATTCTACGTCCAGTTCAGTTGGTTGTTGAACAAATTTGATTTTATGAATTCATGACTGTGTGATTCCTTGCTTGGTATAATGCATCAAGGCGATGCTTTAACTCTATACCACTTAATGTCGACTTTTAACGACCTTGAGAAGGAAGCCTTTTGAAAACATTGTGGGAAAAGGAGAAAATGCTGGTAACCAGCATTTCCTCCTTTTCCCACAATGTTTTCTACCCTATCAGAGAAAAATTATATCATTTGAACCAGATTGAAATTGTCATCTGCAAATGCTTTCAGTTTGGACAGGTCTAAAATTTTACTGTGTGGTAAAGGGTAAAACTCCCTATTGCAAGAACGCTGATCATTTGAGTTGTAGCTGATTGGTCATCAATGCTTGAAAAAAGCCCTGGTAGACTCCTCAGCTCAGCTAGCTGCAACTTCATTGGAAATGTTATCAGGCATGATTTCAAGTAGTCTTTTGCGTCATTTTGGTTAATTACTTCTATCATGGAAAAGAAAAATCTCAACATTTCAGCCAACAGCCTATATCAAGAACAAAAAAGATCTTAACCTGCAACTATGACTTGCAGGAAAAGTGTACTGAAAATTTAACCTAGTAAATTTAAAATTCAAATTCAATTGAGATTTTGTTAAGCCCTCACCAAACATTCTTGTGTTTTTATAACCCATGGAGGGCTTTTAGAAACATTGTGGGTTAAAGCTTCTTTCTCAGGGTAGTTAAAACTTGGGATTGAGTGGTAAAGAGTTCACTTTTCACCAGATGGCAAAATTTTGACTCATCCATATTAAAGACATTCAGACAAAAAATGCAGCTGAAATGATGGGTTTTGTCTTTGAGAGGGTAGAAGCATTGTTTGGAAAATGATACAATATTGGTAACCAGCGTTTTCTACTTTTTCCCAACAGTTTTTAGAAAGCTTCTTTTGTGGGATTCTGAAAACACAAGATTGCTCTATAAAATGTTCAGATACAAACACAACAAGCTATATCTGATCTCTGTCTCTTTCAGACTCTATTACAAGAAGCAAGACATAAGGAAGTTAGTGCTACCAAACACAACGATTTTTTAAATGCAAAACTCAGAGATGTAAGTACATAATGATACATTATACTGATTTTGTAGGACCAGCAAACTCAGCTGTATTACAAAAATCAATTATTTAACTCTTCAACAAACGTCAAAATTTAAGGGGGAAAAAAAAAAACTGAAAATTGCATTTGGAAGGGTTGACAACCTTGTGGGAGAGGAGAAAATGATGGTTACCATTTTCTTCTGTTCCCACAATGTTTTCAAAAGCCTTATAGCTCAAAGTCATTTAAACTTGAGATTGTGTGGTTAAGAGTCAATTAACTCATGACCTCCTAACATAAGAGTGAGAATGAGGAATGATCAACATGAGAAAATGTTTGATACCCAAATACATGTAGAAAAACAGTAGCAAAAGGGGAAATTGCTCTCTGTAATAAATTTCACCATGTGCCACAACATTTGTTAAAAGCCTGTAGATGCAAATGATTCAAAAGTCACAATTGTGGGGGAAAATTTTTTCAATCTTCTGTGTTGTTACGTTAAACAGATGGCTGACTATGCTGCAATCAAAGACCAGAACATTTCCTATAGAACAGAATTGGAAAATCTCAAAATGTAAGTAGATATGTTTTATCTGTTTTCCTTTTCTCTTTGCCCTTGAATAACTTTTATTCAAGACAATTAGATTTGAGCCAAGCTGTGTGAAAAGAGGGTTTAGTATATCTGCAAAAAGTATTGATGAAGGGTAGTCTGTGCAGGTTGACCTAGGTTGAAATGTTTAGCTATTTGTCAATTTTCTGCAGTGTATCTCATGATTCAGTTGGTTGTAAAACAAATTACATTTGATGGATCTACAATTATGTGATGACTTGCTTGTATGACCTAAATACACTAAAATTCCTTTAGGCAGAGAGATGCTTATTTCAAAGTTTCAGAGTTGATAATCGTTTTAAAGGGGCCTCATTAGATAGTTTGCTACAAATCAATATTTCTTGTAAAAGGCTGATATATACTGCAAAATATATTTTTGATTCAATTGTGTAGAGACATGGGTACCTTCTGCCATTTCTACCGTGAAATAATGGGATGTCCATTTTACAACAGTGAAATATGTATGTTTAAGTGAGACTAATTATGACATCATGTACTTACTTAACCACGATCCCACATAATCTACATGTTGTTGACCATGTCACATTCCCACAAGCCTTGACAAAATTTTAGCGGGAAATCCACAATTAACTTCAAAGGCTAAGAAATACATGTACTGTCACATTTTTTATGCTTTTCTTTTCTTATTTATTGTTAGTTTGAAACAACTGCCATACTAAATTGAGGTATAAAACATTTTTGAAGTTTTGCATAATTATAAAAATCTATATTAGATCTAAAATTTACTTCCAACTTTCATACAATATTTTAAAAAGGTATTATTTCCTTGTGATTTATTTATAAGAGTTATTTCTTCATTTTTGACAAAATTTCATTAATCTGTAATTAATGCATTCCAGGAGAATGGCTGAAATAATGCAGTTAAACGAGAGAGAAAGAATCAGTAAGTTTCATTTATTCTTCTCTTCACCCAACCCCACAGTTAAGACTGTTTTAAGACCTACCACATACTAATTTAAGTAATACAATGGAGCAACACATAAATATTTCGTTTGTAAAAGCCAATGGCCCCCACATGCAATGTTTACAAAAACTGTCTTCTGCAGAGGGCGCAAATATTTATATTTTTATGGTAACAAGTTGAAATATAATTTCCCTTGTCATGCAACCTGCAATTTGTTGACTTCTGTTACATTAAATTTTCATATATAGGTGTATATAATTTTATTCTACAACAGTGAAATAAAACTATCTAGATTTCATCAAAATTTTTAGGGAAAAAAATAATAAGAAAATTTTTTTCTTCCATTTAATTAAAAACTTGGCTATATATACTATACAGGTTGTAAGTTCAAATTTATTTATTAACATTGCAGTGCATGGGCAAAGTTATTTTGGAAAATGTTCAAGATGATTTGGTCTTGTGAATGACCATGTAGATCACTTCTACAAACCTCTTTAGTGATAAATTTCTGTGCTTTGCTACACAGAAAAAGATTTGAAATAACAATTACATTGGTTCAAAAAAGGCTGTCCTTTTGTTTTTAGAATGTTTGCATGTTTATTATGACAGTTTAATATTTATCTTTAATCCACAATAATTGAAATTGATTCTTTTCTTTGAAGGACAAGAAGAGATGATCAGAGAACTACGTAGACCAGTTGCCATTCCTGACTTCATAGAGAGAGACAACAGTAGGCAGGAGAGAGCTTTGTATGAACATCAGAGAGTATCAGGAGGTCACAGATATCATGAACAGGTTAATAGTTGCAGTCTTTGCCTTTGTTTGTTTTTGATATCCTCAAATTTATATCCTGAAACAAATTTACAGCATACGGCTCAGAAAATGGCCTGAAGAGTACTCACTTTTTTGGTTTGAGACTTGATTAAATTTGAAAATTTGGTGGTGAAAGGGAAATTACATGTTTTCAAACGGTTGCTGCAAATCTATCAAAAATTGTTTTAATAGCTGAAAGAGTCATGATTATTAAAAGATGGAGTTAATCTATCTTTTCCACTTTGCTTGTAAAAATTAGAACATAGTAAAAGTGAAGTATAATTTGTGTTGGTTTTGTATGACAAAAGTTAAGGACTTTTTTTTTTTTTAACTCTTTACCACACAATCCTGACTTTTAACGATCCTGAGAAAGAAGCCTTTTGAAAACATTGTGGTAAGAAGAGAAAATGCTGGTTACCAGCATTTTCTCCTTTTCCCACAATGTTTTCTACTCTTCCCGAAACAAATTTCAATTTTTGAGTCACATTTATTTTGTCATCTGCAAAAGCTTTCAATTTGGACTGGTCTAAAATTTTGTAGTTTGGTCAAGAGTTAAAGTAAAGCTGTTGGTTTCGGTTTGATCAAACATTATTTTGCATTCATATCTTGAAAGTCATAATTCCGGGATATTTTTAGATAGGTTTGGATTGAAATACATCATTTTGATAACTCTTTTCTCAGATGGATAGAAATGACCGCTTACTCCAACAGTTTGAAGCCCAAACATTACAGATGAAGGAGATGAACCAAGAGCTGGTTGATGTTAAACAGACTTTAGCATATACAAAGAAAGGTATAGGGAATCTGTATTATTTTTTCACCTCTTAAAACAAATTCATAACAGATGAGTTTGAATCCATGTCTGGAAAAAAGGAATACTGAACATACATTGAGATTTAACCCGTAAAGTGCCTTTCACAGCTGTAGTTGCCATTGCATGCCATTGCACAAAACATGCAGTATGATCTTTGATCTATGCTTTCAGTTTTGCTGAGACATTCATGCTCAAGCAGCCCTGAAACTGCAATTATTTCAGGTATATTTCTAGACTGAAAATACTGTTGGGTTTATTTGGTGCTCTAAGGGATAATATGTGAATACATGTGAACATTTTGTTTAACTCTATACTACACAATTCAGAGTTTTACCGACCCTGAGAAAAAGAGCCTTTGAAAAAAATTGCGGGAAAAGGAGAAAATGCTGGTTACCAGCATTTTCTCCTTTTCTCCGAATTTTTTCTACCCTTTCAAATTGATTTTGCACTTCCCACCATGATAAATTCTGTTGAAAACAACATTAGATTGCAAACAAGCAAGTTACAAACTTTGGTGCAGAGACTGTGAAAGGGAATATATCATTTTTTATAATGCAGGACTCTACTAATTTGATCCCAAACAGGACACAATTTCCATTGGATTTTCTTTTTTTTTTTTATATCTGGGTCTGTATTCACCAATGATTCTTAAGAATATTCTTTAGTCTTACTATTAAGAATTTTCTGAATTTGAAAGTAACACAACTTATCAGAAGTTGTGTAACTTTCAAACATAGAAAACTCTTGAGAATTAGACAAAGAATATTCTTAAGAATGGTTGGTGAATACGGACCTCGGACAAGGAATTGAAGGATTATATATAAAATCATTTACCGATGACTTTATTCTTTCGAATTTCTTCTGTTTCAGCTTTGAGCAATGAGGTATATAGGAAACCACAAGATCAAGAATCATCCAGGTCTGTCACAGTACAGCTTTTTTTTTTTTCAAAGAACTTTGGGTTACTGTGCGGGGTGTTCATTTAAAAACAGGCAGGACTCAAAACTTGAGTTCAAGTCATTAGGTCAATATATATAATTGTGACCTGACTAAAATATATACCCATACAACTTTTTATGTTCCTACTGTTGACAGTTTTTGAAAACATTGTAGCAAAAGGACTAGTTGATTGTTATAAGCATTGGCTGCTTTTACCCCAATGTTTTTTGTATCAACAGAGATAAAATATTTTAGTGGCACTCTGGCAAAAGTGGATTTAATCCATCTCCGTAATACATTATACCAAGCAAGTCATCACATAACTATGGATCCATAAAATCCATTTTGTCTAACAAGTGACTGAATCATGAGGTAGAATGGTCCTTGGACATGCAGAAAATTTACATATAGCAAAAGTTTTGACCCATGTCAGCCTACGCAGCCTGCTGGGGCTGACATGGGTCGATACTTTTTGCAGATACATAAAACTCCCTTTGCACAGGGTATGACTCATTTTCTTTCACATTTTTGCTTTTTGTGTCCTGTTTTTTTCAGTCATTCAAATAGGTAATGTTGAACTTAGCAACTAATTAAATCCTTGACCAGTCACATAATGTTTACATCTTGTAGCCTGCAAATGATTTTAAAATGGATAACTCTGAAGTTTTGTAGTCTGGTAAATATTTTTATTAATGCAGGCTGGTATCCTTTAGTGGTTCTCACAGATCTAGAGGTAAGGACATCCATTTAACAGATAATGATAGCGACCTTGACCTCTCTCTTGGAGGTCACAGGAAAGGTCGCCATGGCAAGAGCGCTTCAAAAACCAGAGTTGACCGAGATGATGTGTACAATGACATTGATCTGGATGACCTTAGTACACCAAAAGTGTCAACAGATTTCACAACCACAGATGGAGAAGAGTCTTCCAACCAGTCAGCTGACATTATTGCAGAGACTAAATATAGACTGAAATCTTTGGAAAAAGAGGCCACAGTGAGTTGGGTTGTAACACAGTCTGTGGGGTGTTCTCTGTAATCTACATTGTCCACTGTTTTAAATTTATTGCCAAAAACAGCCTTGAAGTTGCATTGTTGTTTTTTAAGCCTGTCTCAAAATAAATGTGACTCAAAAACTTAAATTTGTTTTTGGAATGGTAGAAAACATTGTTGGAAAAGGAGAAAATGCTGGTGATCAGCATCTTCTTCTTTTCCCCCAATGTTTTCAACTGTTTTATTATTCAGGGTCATTAAAACTCGGAATTGAGTGTTAAAGGGCTTGCTTGTAGTTTGTTGAGGATAGCACGGAGTGTTTTGCAAGCAGTGTAAATCAAGATTATGAATGTGTGTCGGATGTTGTCAAGTTCTTCTAGCCTAGTCTCAATATTGAGACGTTCATGAGGCTTTTTTTTTTGTATTTGAGCATTGATTTTGTGTCAAACCGTCTCAAGTCCTTCATGAACTTTATATATGAAAAGCTACAGCCCTGCACTGATTTTCTGTTCTTCATTTTAATTCGCATTGCAGCGAAATGCTATTAAATTTTAGTGACACACATTACCAAGGACAAATTGTTAAACATTTCATTACCAAAAGCACTTTTAGAAGTCGTTTATAAAATGCAAATCTAACAAAATTTGTCTTGTTTGGCAGCCATTTCTTGTCCATTTTGGGAAAGGTAAGCATCTCAAGTTAAAGATTAATTAAACTGTATGCAAATTCTAGGTTTGTCGTCAATTTGTGAAAATATGAGAGTTTAAAACATGCGCCAAAGATCTGTGCAGAGATTTCACCCATGACTTTGGTGATCGTCTCTGTAACCAAATATGATCCTTCAAAAACTGTAAAAATCACATTCAGGGACAATTATTTGTACTACTTCTAGCCCAGATTGATGTAAATATTACAATACTAGTCTAGATTTTCAGTTGCCAAGTCCTACTCATTTATTATTTCTCAACCTTGAAATAGTTCCCTGTGTTTTAGTACTCCAACATTTGATGAGCATCACTCTGTATTTCATTTCAGAATCTAGAGAGAGCTTACATAGACTTTCACTACCAGCTGACTAACCCATCTTCACTGCCAGATCCTACAAGACACTCATTTAGAAAATCTCAACAAGGGAAAGAATCAGGTAAATTAAGTAGAATTAGAAAAGAATTTATTTGTAAAAGGAGGCCTCTGGCCCATAATACAAAAAAAACTGCACAAAGTTACATTCATTACTTATGTCCAAATAGAGAAATTTTGCCTTTGGAAATCTGTTAACACTTACTACACAATCCCAACTTTTAAAGACCCTGAAAAAGAAGGCTTTTGAAAACATTGTGGGAAAAGGAGAAAATGCTTGTTGTCAGCATTTTCTCCTTTTCCCACAATGTTTTCAACCCTGTGAAAGATATGAATCATCATTTGAGCTACACATATTTTGTCATCTGTAACAGATTTGAATTTTTTGAGTCCAAAATTTTGTTGTTTGGTAAAGAGTTACATACTAGATCTATCTGCTCTTTCTAGGGAAATGTCAGACATATGAGCAATGCTCTGACAATAGGGGGTTTAGTATATCTCCATTACCAATAATAATGGATTCATCAAATGTGTCTTTCAACCAGTCTAATCATAAGGTAGACTGGTCCTTGGACATGCAGAAAATTTACCTAGAGCAAAAAGTATTGACCCAGGTCAGCGTGGGCGAACTGTACGACCTGGGTCAATACGTTTTGCATATGCATTAAGTCCTCTTTTCACAGAGCATGGCTCATATATTTAGAAGAACTGAGTACTATAGCTTGTTTCACCCTTCAAAATATGGGTATTTGTCCTTCAAAAGAATACTGTATTTTTTAGTGATCTTTCAATGAAGTTGAATACAGAATTAAATTGTACATGTAGTTGGTTCAAATACTCTAATATTTTAGATGCAATTTTTGTCTTGAACAGATATCATGTAGTGAGGTTTTACATGGATTCTTCTTTAGTTGTAGCTTTGTTCTTTACTTGAAGGTCTTTGAAATGAGATAAATCTTTATCAAAGCACAACATCTAGCCCATACACTCAAGTTACTCAACTGGTGATGCTCCTTACTAGATGACAAAATTTTATGCTTGTCCATATTGAAAAGATGTGCAGAAGACAAATCATAGAAAGGCTCAAATGATTGGATTTGCTTTGAATGAGTAGAAAAGATAATGGGGAAAGGAGAAAGTGCTTCTGCCCTGTCTTACAATGATTTCAAAAGCCTTCTTCTTCAGGGTCATTAACCCTTATCCTGCTGAATAAGTAAAATGAAATTTCAAAAGCTGATATCAAAAACCCAAAGTTTGCTATTTTAAAGGTACTTTTTGGGGAAAGATATCTCCTCATCAGACAGTGTAGATCCAAGATCAGACTGTATGTTCTCTGCAGTCTGATCTCTATCTATACTGTCTGGAAAAGGTCAGTGAGTCGTGCTTAGCAGCCTAGGGGTTAAAACACATGATTGTTAGGTAAAGAGTTAAGTAATTACATGTATATGTAAGATTTCTAGAGGTAGCATAAACCTACAATTGATGAAATATGTAACAATTTTTAAAAATGTCATTTTACTCACAAGAAAAACTTAGATTTGTCCAAATTGAAGGCATTTGCAGGTAGTGAAATAGGTGTAGCTGAAATGATCGGGTTAGAAAACTTTGTTGGCAATGGAGAAAATGCTGGTTACCAGCATTTTGTCCTTGTCCCAGCAATATTTTCAATATCAGTCATCACAAGGGTCGTTAAAAGTCAGGATTGTGTGATAATGAGTTAAGTATTTGTACAAATGTAGGTAAAGCACAGAAGATTGTGTCTCCTAATGCCAGCCCTATTGCTCACAGACCTATGTCATCAACACCATATCAGAAACCTCATATCAGTGCTACAGCAGAGGCAGATCTAAGCACAGGTATTTTCCTTCCCATATTATACCTCCCACAGATGAGATGAGGTAATGCGGCGGGGAGGTTACATTGGAATCAGAAAATAGGATGTCTGTCTGCAGAGGCAATCTTGTTTCCTCTTTTCTTACTACACTTTTCAACCAGTCAGACTGAAATTTAATTAGAAGCTTTCTTACCATTAGAACTTTTGGACTTGCAATTTTTTGACCATGATTGGTTCAATAACCAGTTGCGGAAAACTTCTTTTCAGGTAAATTTTTGCCTCTCACCTCTGATGCATGTGAGAAAAGCAGTCAGTGGCTTGGAAAGAAAGCTGTGTCAGTACTGGTGTGAGAAGACCAGGAAATACATGTGCAGGTGCACTGGCTGCCTTGGTATGACCTAAGCTGTTAAAACAGTGTTAAACTCCAATACAAACAAATCATTATGATTGGTGAACTATTACGTGAGTCATGGCTCTTTTTATCTGATCCAGTGATAAGACAACTAGTGGGGGTATTCACTGATCTGGAATAGGTCTAGCTTCTTCAAGCTAGAAAGATACAAATTTATACAATGTTATGGTTTTTTGCTTAGAATGTCTTACAACACATCCTGACCAAACTGATCTTGACCTATACTTTCTGCTTCAGCAACTTCAGTCTTCCTTAAGATTCTAATGATTGGAATGTACATGTCCCGTTTTATAGATAGTCTACATGAACTGAAGGGATCAGGTTCATATTCAAGAAAGAAGCCGTCAGGACAAGATCGAGTACCAAAATTCAGTTTGTCAGACATGTCTGATGATGAGGAAAAGCTGAAAGAGTAAGTACTGGACAGTCCCATTAAAGGCTATTTATATCCCCTCCAAACAAATGGTATTTAGGGTACTTGAATCAGCTTATCTGCCTGTCTTGGGCATGCAGTCAGGTATATTTGTGGCACACAAAATCTTCAGTTGCTATCATTGTAATAAAACTTTTATCAACGACTGACCAGAAACTGTATATTTGCAGAACATAGCTTTTTATTGCTTTAACTTTTTACCAAACAACAAAATCTTAGACTTGTCCAATTCAAAGCATTTGCAGATGGTAAAATAAATAAGACTCAAAAACTGAAAATTGCTTTGGGAAGGGTAGAAAACACTATGGGAATAAGGAGAAAATGCTGGTTTTCAGCATTTTCTCCTTTTCCCACGTTGTTTTCCAAAGCTTTTTTCTCATGGTCCTTAAAAGTCGGGATTGTGTGGTAAAAGGATTAAAGCAATGAAAAATTCTCTCCCTTGGAAATCTGATATCTTTGTGAGTAAAAACTGTTTTGATTCAACATCTGTCTTTTCTATCAAAGTACTTGGATGGGATATCAAGTCCTGTTTTTTGAGACATCTAGTTTCTCAAAGATTGTTTGTAATACTCCTTGTCCGAACATTATCAAAAAATTTTGTTTTTTTTTTTTTTACTAATGTCACATTGCTCTCCTAACATAAAGCTTGTAGTAGACTGCAGTAAATTGGTCTTTGTATTAGCAAAATAAGTTGTATTATAAATTTGTTTCTGGTTTGCTGCAAGATGATTCCAGGGTCCGTATTCACCAACTGTTCTTAAGAACGTTCTTAGTCTTATTCTCCATTTGGTTTAGCCAATCAGAAGTTGTGTTACTTTCAAATGTAGAAAATCTTGGAGAAGAAGACTAAGAATATTCTTAAGAATGGTTGCTGAATATAGACCCTAGATGAAAAACTGGCAGTGCTGTTGCTTTTATCATGTACAGAGTAATAGTTTGAACGGTAATGAAATGTATGAATGAACATGTTATAAATATCTACCAAAATACACATAACCATGATTAAAAATTTCTGCTCATTTAAAATGTTGACTGTTTCAGAGGTGAGAGGGTGGAGAGGCCAAGACCTATCACTGTAGATGATTTAGAAGCCAGACCTGGCTCTCCCAGTATTATGGTGGTCCAGGCAGATCCCTCCAGTGATGGGGTATCCTCATCACCAAAAGGTACTTGTACGTCTTGTAGCAGACCTTGTAGTGGACTTTGATGAATGTTCTTACTTTATCCCCAGACTTATCCATGAATGAAGGAAGCAATTAACCCTTAACCAGACAATCCACGGTTTTAATGACTCTGTGGAAGACGCCTTTTGAAAACATGGTGGGAAAAGGAGAATATGCTGGTAACCAGAATGTTCTCTTTTTGCCATATTTTTTTTTTTAACCCTTTTGAGACAAATGCCATAATTTTAGCCACATTTACCTTGTTTACTTCAAAAACTGTTCGTATGGATGACTGTGACATTGTGCTATCTAGTGAAGAGTTAAGTGATGTTTGGGTCAAAGTAAAATGATAGAAATAGGCTGTGTAGATGCAAAGTCAGATAGCTGAAGACTATTCAGTAAGAAATTGCTGTAGGTTTCTTGAAGTTTAGAAATACCAGCATTGCTCTCATTCAGTATTTGTTCAGAAATAAATATTGTACTGCTATTAATTGTGCTGAGATTTTTCCAAGTGATCGATTTTCTTTTGTATACCAATACACAGCAAGGTACCAGATAAGCTTAGTCTTGAAAATTTTTTTTTAAGACAAGATCTTAAGGAAAATCCTCTTTTCATTTTCCATTCATTGTATATCTCCCAGTCTTTTATATACTTTGTATTATCCTCCATTTAGATACAACAAAACAGCCTGCACAACCCCCTGTTGTTATTTCTGAGCCAGCTGTAGAAATTAAACCTCCATCCAAATTACCTCCCCTGTCTCTTGATGCAGCATGGCAGACCCCATCGCTGGATACAGCATGGAAATCTGGTATAGTACATGTATATTGTAACATTACAAAGGTCATGTACATATAATTGTATGTGGAAGGTGTCGCTCACCTGAGCACAACATGCATAGGTTAGCTTTTGGGTTTATCAATAATAACTACAAACTACTTCACAGAAAATGTTTAACTCTTTACCACACAATCACATGTTTTAACAACCCTGAAGAAAATACCTTTTGAAAACATTGTGGGAAAAGGAGAAAATGCTGGTAACCAGCATTTTCTCCTTTTCCCACAATGTTTTCTAACCTTCCCAAAACAAATTTCAATTTTTGAGTCAAGTTTATTTTGTCGTCTGCAAATGCTTTCAATTTGGACCAGTCTAAAAATTTGTTGTTTGGTAAAGGGTTAACCTATCAGACCTAATTTTATATAAATACTCTATGGGACAAGGGAAAGAAAATTTGTTTTATTGGTCTGCAGCATCTGACCAAGATGGCCACTGCTTCCATGTTTAGCATAAAACCTAGAATAAAGTTTATGTCTTTACTAAATGAAAAAGTTTAAGACTAGTCCAAATTGAAAACCGTTGCAAACGATGAGTGAAATGTTTATTCATGTCATGAAACTTGTCTTTAATAGGGTAGAAAACAGTGCGGTAAAAGGAGAAAATGCTGGTTACTAGCATTTCTCCTTTTTTCACCCCAATGATTTCAAAAGCCTTTAGTCTTCAGAGTCATTGAAATGCAGGAGTGTGTGTTAAAGGAAGAAATGAGATCAAATTACTCCTATTGCTACTGATGACCCTGTCCGTATTAGCATTTATATGTATTCAGTTCACATATACTGGAATTTTGTGCAATATGTAGCTGATATTTTTGACAAAACTTTGGGTCAAACTCATTGCAGGTCATTGCAGTATTGTACATCCCTAAAATCTGTTTTGTATAACAACCAACTGAATCATGAGGTACACTGGGCCTTTGACATGCAGAGAATTGACCAACAGCAGAAAGTTTTGGGCCTGGTGAGCTGGTGTGGACTGCACAGGCTGACCTGGGTGGATACTTTGTGCACATGCATTAACCCTATACCACACAATCCCGACTTTTAACGACCCTGAGAAAGAAGCCTATTGAAAACATTGTTGGAAAAGGAGAAAATGCTGGTAACCAGCATTTTCTCCTTTTTCAACAATGTTTTCTACCCTTCCCATAACAAATTTCAGTTTTCCAGTCAAATTTATCATGTAATCTGCAAATGCTTTCAGTTTGGACATGTTTAAAATTTTGTCATTTGGTAAAGAGTTAAGCCCCCTTTTCACACAGCTTGGCTCAGTTTTGAATTGGGATTTAACTGTATTGCTTTTGTGACAAGGAAATGATGCAACTTTTTTAATACATTGCTTCCTGAAACAGACTTGCAGAAAATGACTTTAAAAACATCCTTTTAAAGTGTTTGAAATCAGTTGATTAGATAATGAAATCAGTTGTAGTACACAAATACGTGTGAAAGCTGTTAGTAATTTCACATTTTTGTTTCAATGTTTTGAAAAGTAGCCAGCTGTAAGATGCTAAATGTCGTCCACAGGAGGTAATGGTTTAATTTAAAAGTAAAACAAAACTTTTGACTCATTGCTGTATATATACAGGTTTTTACTCGCCTACAGGGATACACCTTTCATAAACAGGAAACAGAGCGATTGCTGATACCAAGCAGCTGCTGTATTTCTGACAAAGTTTTCCATGCTATTTTAACTCTTTACCACACGACAAAATTTTAGACTAGTCCAAATTGAAAGCATTTGCAGACGACAAATTAAATGCAATTCTAGAAATGAAATTTGTTTTGGAAAGGGTAGAAAACATTGTGGAAAAAGGAGAAAATGCTGGTTACCAGCATTTTCTCCTTTTCCCACAATGTTTTCAAAATACTTCTTCTCCGGGGTTGTTAAAAGTCGGGATTGTGTGGTAAAGGGTTAAAAGAATTTTCATTTGTAATCTGTAGTAGTTTTTGGTACATCAACAAATTGCGGGTACAATTGAGAAACTGAAAAAAGTTTTCAAGGGAAACTACTCCTTTTTGTCATTATTTAAAGAAGAGACAAGAGCAAAAGATGAACAAGAGGATTATATCTGGGAGGAAAAGATGAGGCAGAGGGAAGAAGAGAGAAGAAGAGAGGCAGAGGAAGCTTTTGAGAGAGAACAAAAGGAGCTGGAGAAATTACAGAAACCTGACCCTCAAATTACGCAACAGGTAAACCGTTGCATCAAAGATATTTTACCATACAATAAAAATTTTAGACTCGTCTGTATGGAAAAATGTGGCCCAAATTAAGGAATTTTTCTAGGAAGAGTAGGAAACATTGTTTGAAAAGGAAAAAAATGCTGGTTATTAGCATTTTCTCCTTTTCCCACAATGTTTTCAAAAGCCTTTTCTGTCAAAGTTGTTAAACCCATGATTGAGTGGTATAGGCCTAAATTCCAAAAGGATCAGATTTTAAGTACCAGTTTTTACAGTATTCTCATTGGATAAAGATTAAAGGTTGTCACACATAAGAGTAACAATCTGTAGTCATCATATTAATCCTTTACAACCTTGAAGAGGAAGGCTTTTGAAAACATTGTGGGAAAAGAAGCAAATGCTGGTAGCCAGCCTTTCCTTCTTTTCCTAAGATGTTTTCCATATCTTTCAAAGACAAATTCCATCATTTGAACCACATTTAATTTGCTGTCTGCAAATGCTTTCAATATGGGCAGGTCGTAAGTTTTCTTGTTCGGTAAAGAGTTAAGAAATGCTGTGATTTTTTCAAATGTCAGTTGTGTCAGAATTAAATGTGTAGCACTTGTTTTTGCAGGATGAAGCACAACTACCAGCAACTGCCAGTGAAGAGAAGAAGGCAGAAGATGATATAGATCCTGTCATGAAACAGTACATGGATTTGGTTCAGCAGAAAAGACTGGAGCCACAGAAACAAGATGTATGTGCTTATTTTGTTTTCAAAATGTGCAGTCTGATCATTGATCTACACCATCCGCTACCTGATACTATTCTTTGACCAATATTGTCTTCACTTACCAAACGACAAAATTTTAGACTAGTCCAAATTCACAGCATTTGCAGATGACAAAATAGGTGTGGCTCAAAAATTAAAATTTGTTTTGGGAAGGATAGAAGACATTGTGGGAAAAGGAGAAAATGCTGGTTACCAGCATTTTCTCCTTTTCCAACAATGTTTTCAAAAGGCTTCTTTCTCAGGGTCGTTAAAAGTCGGGATTGCGTTGTAAAGGGTTAAACCAGTCATCGTCAGAAAGAAATGATAGCTGTGGATATTGCTAAATGAATGTTCATCTATCAAACAATGATCAATGGTGTTTGAATGAAAACTTTTCTTGTCTTTCTTTAATACACAGATTGATCAATAGATTACATCATGATATCATCAAGAAGTAGAAAAGGCTGGATTGCTACAATTCCAAGGCTGTTTTAGTTAAATTTCTCACAAAAATGTCAGAGTACCCAAGATCTATGGTAGTATTCTTCAGCCAGTCTGAATATAATTGAGCTGTACTGTGGCAAAAGGGCGGCTCAATGCATCTTCCTTATGCATGATACCAAGAAAGTCATCACAGTATTATACATCTCTAAAATCTGTTTTGTATAACAATCTACTGAAAAATGAGGTACACCGGTCCTTTGACATGCAGAAAATTTATCAAAAGCAAAAATTTTTGGCCCAGGTCAGCCTACACGGACTGTGCAGGCTGACCTTAGCTGATACTTTATGGAAATGCATTAAACCCCCTTTTTACAGAGCATGGCTCAAATATAATTGTACTTTTTAAATTTAATGCTGTTTCTTTATTCCAAGACTCCATATGATTGACTTAGACATTGTCAATCAGACATCTAGTCTTGGAATTTAAATTAGAACAATACATGTATTTAGAATCGTTGGTGACTACAGCCTCAGAGGACAAAATCTGTGGTAAGATTTTGATCTAGACTGCATGTCCCTGACATCATCATAGTCATAATGATAAGATGAAATAGTGTTTATCGGTATACTTTCAGTCTGACAAAACAGCTTCACAGGCAGACAATGAACTTTCTTTAACAGAGGAAATTAAAAGGTAACTTTCTTTTTATTTGAACTCTATGTTTGCTGGTTACCAACATTTTCTCCTTTTCCCACAATGTTTTCAGAAGCCTTCTCTTTCAGGGTTGTTAAAAGTTGTAGGATGGGTCTAACATACAAAAAAAACCCAAGTGCATGTACAAAGACAGACAGGCTGATTCAAATTTATCCCAGAAATAATGTTGTCTACCCTATCAAAGACAACTACCATCATTTGAGTCACATTTAAACTATTGTCTGCACATGCTTTCCACTTTGACAAGTCTACATTTTTGTTGTGTGGCAAAGAGTTAACATCAATTTCAGCACCATTCCAGTTGTGTTGCAGTGGCCAGTGGACCTACCCATGCTTTCCAGGAGTTTTTATTACCAGTAGTTAGCACAATATTCTTCCCAAGCCACTGGCTGCATTCCCATATAAGAATTGTCTAAACTATGATCAGCAGTGAGAGAGGAATGAATCCTGTTGCAATGACTATCCTCGAAAAGAAATCGGGTCAGCAGGGGATTTGGACCAGTGACCATCTAGTTTCAAGCCGTTTAGCTGCCAGGCTTGGAATCATTGATCTACCCTGCCTGCTGAGCTGAGACACTCTGAATGAGAGTAACCTTGGAATTGTAATCAAATGTGAGCTATGATCTGGCAATGGGGGGCTTAATATTTCTCTGTCATGCTTGATACCAAGCAAGTCATCACATAACTATGGATCCATAAAATCCATTTTATCTAATGACCAA
The DNA here is from genome assembly GCA_945859785.2 of Tridacna gigas. Lineage (NCBI taxonomy): Eukaryota > Metazoa > Mollusca > Bivalvia > Cardiida > Cardiidae > Tridacna > Tridacna gigas. Next base: position 26,427,101 of record OX244033.2, on the reverse strand, counting down.
CTGAATCATGAGGCAGTCTGGTCCTTTGACATGTAGTAAATTAACCAGTAGCAAAAAAGGTTTCAGCTCTATCAATCCGAGCAGGCTGACATTGGCTGATACTTTTTGTAGATGCATTAAGCCTCTTTTTCACAGGTCATGGCTCATGGTCTTTGTGTTCAAACTGTCTGCTTGCTTTATTTAGAGCTCTAAGGGTTCAGTGAATACAAGCAAACAGATACATAGAAGATATAGAACAGATTTGGAACTGAGAGATCTATGTATCTGACTTAAGTGTAAGTAAACTGGTATTGTAGGTCTACAAGTGTCTTCTTGTTAATTTCAGTGATAATGCAGAATCTGAGGATGACTTCAACTGGTGAATCACTGTACACACAGACTTTAAGAATTACAACTTAAGTGTAGAGGACTCTCTTACAGACCTGTAGACCAAATGATGATAGAGACACTTACAGCAATAACTCTTAACAAGATGAAAAATATATCGGCTCTATGTTATTGAAAGCATTTTTTTGATAGCAAAGTGGACGTGGCTCAAGTAAAAGAATTGATCTCTGATTGGGTAGTAAACATGGTGAAAAAAAGGGGGAAAATGCTGTTTACCAGCATTTCCTCCTTTTCTCACAATATTTTATAGTAGTGGTATCTCTCAGGGTCATGAAAATACTGAAACGTTTGGTAAAGGAGATAAAGATTTTTAGATATAAAATGTAGACATACTTTATCGTAATCTTTTTATGTGTTGACTAAGAATGCTTTCAACATGAGTTAATGTATATAGATAAAAGCTTATTCCTTTACCTTACGATTCCAAGCTTTAACAACCTTGAGACAGAAAGCTTTTCAAAACATTGTAGGAAAAGAAGAAAATGCTAATAATCAGCATTTTCTCCTATTTCAACAATTTGTCAAACCTTTCATAGGAAGATCCAATTATTTCAGCCACATTTAACTCTGAACCAAACAACAAAAATGTAGACTAGTCCAAATTGAAACCATTTGCAGACAACAATTTAATTTGACTCAGATGATGGAACTTGTCTTTAATTGAGTAGAAAATATTGTGGGAAAAAGGAGAAAATGCTGGTTACCAGCATTTTCTCCTTTTCCCACAATGTTTTCAAAAGGCTTTTTCCTCAGGGTCGTTAAAACTCAAGATTATGTGGTAAAGGGTTAACTTGTTATCAGCAAATGCTTTCAGTTTGGACAAGTCTAAATTTTTGCTGTCTGGTAAGGCTTTAAATACACACAACAACCATCAATTTTGAAAAAAGTTTGGTGAACATACACTGTCATTTTTGCCTTAGGTTTTTTTTTTAATCATGTGTTATGGGACCAAGTCATTTTTACCAAAGTTGCCATTACTTCTTGTGCAAAAATGACAAAGAGACTGGTCCTAGAAAAAATGCATCTTGTTTTCTTATCCCACCCCTATATTCATAAATATGTACTCATTACCTGCTACAGATCATGGGTTTTTTTTTTGCATAGCTGAATGTGCTGGCTTTTGACCTACTTTTTGGTTCTGATAGATATGTATGAGTAAGAATTTGTGATTGGTCAAATATGTAGACATGTTTATTCTAAGGGACCCTGGGGTATAACATGTAGACATGTTTATTCTGAGAGCTCCTGCCTATTTGCTGGCAAATTACACCATTTATCTTTTTTAAAGATATTTCTTGTTTATCATGCTGAAGACTCCTTTTGAAAAAGATTGTCATAAAAGGAGAATCTGACAAGCAATTTATCCTTGGTTACATGTATTCATGCATAAATCCTTTACCAAACAACTAAATGGTATACTTATCCAAATCAAAAAAGCTTGTAACTGAAACATTGAATTTGGCTCAAATGATGTGACTTGGTTTTGATTGGGTAGAAAACATTGTGGGAAAAGAAGAAAATGCTGGTTTCCAACATTTTCTTCTTTTCCCACAATGTTTTCTAAGCCCTTTTTCACAGGATTGTTTTGTGAAGGATTAAACCTTATCACATGTTGATCATCAGTACATGAACCATGACCTGTAAAAAGGGGGCTTAATGCATCTGCGAAAAGTATCAACCCAGGTCAGCCTGCGCAGGCTGACCTGGGCCAAAACTTTTCGCTATTGATCAATTTTCTGTATGGCCAGGGACAATTCTACCTCGTGATCTCATGATAAAGTCGATTATCAGAAAACGTGGCCATTATGGATCCAAAATTATGTGATTGCTTTATAGGTGTAATGCATCATGGAGATGCACTAAGGCCCTTTTGCCAGATCATGGTTTATGTGTATTACAGGGATCTTTTACTTTATGTGGTGAAATTCCTTTTAAGTTGTAATATATTAACTTGTAGAGATAATAAAGCAGGCACAAGGTCATGGAGAATTGGCTTGATTTTAGCTGGGCTGTTTTCAAAGAAAACATCAAAGTATTGTCATAGCTTTATCAAACTCTGTGTTGTGATTGTGTGAAAATTTGACATTTTTTAGCTATCTCTGTCACTATTGAAGATATTTACTTCAAACTCAGGCAAGTTGTAAATTATCAAAAGTGAACCCATACCATTTTGGCAGCTAACCCTCACAATATTTTTTGTACAGAGTTATGTCCCTTTTTTGACTTTTTAATTTTCACTGAGAAAGCAACTGGAGCCAAGTGTTGGCATCTGTGTGTGGTGCTTGTCAGCCATTAAATTATTCCACATTGTGTCACTGCTTTCGAATGGTATATAATGCAGAGCCTTATGAAGGTTTTAAGTCCATTTTGAATTTTGCTTTGTCAAATTCTTAATGTTTGGATAAGCAACCTGTGATTTTCATTTACATGTAATTTATATTGTTACTATCATATGCTGTGTAGAAAGATAATGAAAAAATTAGTATATTATTAGTTGTTTATGGTGTTGTATTTATTTTTGTCATTATTAAGTATTTACCAGACAACAAATTTTTAGACTGGCCTGAATTGAAAGTATCTGCAGGCAACAAATTAGATGTTCAAATGATAGGGTTTGTCTTGAAAGCGGACGGAAACATTGTAGGAAAAGCAGAAAATAATGGCAACCAGCATTTGCTACTTTTCCCACAGTGATTTCAAATTCCTTCCTCCTTTGGGTGTTTAAGCAGGGAACTGTTTGATAAAGTGATCAGTCTTACACTACTCAGTATACCAAATACAATTGAACCATGCTCTGTGAAAAGGGGGCTTAATGCACCTGTGAAAAGTATCAGCCTGACCTGGGCCGAAACTTTTTGCCTCTGGTCAATTTTCCATGTCCAAGGACCAGTCTACCTCATCATTAAGTCAGTTGTTAAAAAAGATGTGGCTATTATGGATCCATAATTATGTGATGGCTTGACTGGTATCACGGATCACGGAGATGCATTAAGCCCCCTTTTGCCAGAGCATGGCTCATTTACATGCAGATCATGCTCTGTGAAAATAGGGTGTAATGCATATCCAAGAAGCCTTATACCAAGCATACTGTAGAATGATATGAATCCATTTTGTCTAAAATCCGACTGAATCATGATTTAACACTTTACCACAAAATGCCGACTTTTAACGACCCTGAGAAAGGAGCCATTTGAAAACATTGTGGGAAAAGGAGAAAATGCTGGTAACCAGCATTTTCTCCTTTTCCCACAATGTTTTCTACACTTCCCAAAAACAAATTTCAGTTTTTGAGCCACGTTTATTTTGTCGTCTGCAAATGCTTTCAATTTGGACTAGTCTAGAATCTTGTCATTTGGTAAAGAGTTAAAGTAGTCCTGTGGCATGCAGAAAATTTAACAATAACAAAAATTTTCAACCCAGGTCAGCCTGCTTGCACTGCGCAGGCTGACTTAAATTGATACTTTTTGCAGATTCACTAAAGCTTCTTTTCACAGAGCATGACTCATTTGTGTGTTTTCTGTCAGGAAGTTAAACTCACACAAAGCTACATGTATTTTAAAGACTTTTTGACTGGAATATCCCCGAAACAAAAATATCAAGACACCTTAGATGCATGCTCTATGCAGGCCGATCTTAATCTATAGTGCGTGCAAAAGTATGCGAAGAGTAAATGGCATCGGCATTCAGTTTCTAATCAATGGTCATTATCAGGTGCTGCATAGAACTAAAATTGCTTTTGCTGACAGCAGTGATCAAGAGCAGAATGTGCCGTCTGATCTTGGATCCACGCTGTTTGTTATTTTTGGGATTTTCTGACCAAATACTTGAGTATTAACCCTGAAAGCACATTTCACGACTATAGTTGCCTTTGCGGCCAGTGTAGATCAAGATCAGGCTGCACAAAACGTGCACCCTGATCTTTGATCTACACTGTCCGCTTTGCTGAATCACTGTAGAGGAAAGAAACCAGGAAAGTGCAATTATTTGGTAAGTATTTCTAGGATGAAAATGTCAGACAGGTTTATTCGGCGCTCTAAGGGTTAAAGCGGTACAGTTTAGGTTCTTTTTCTGACTCAACCCTTTACTAAACAACAAAATTTTGGGCTTCACCAAGTTGAGAGCATTTGCAGACGATAAATAAAATGTGGCTCAATTGATGACATCTGTTTTTGATAGGGTAGAAAACATTGTGGGAAAAGGAGAAAATGCTTGTTACCAGCATTTTCTACTTTTTCAGCAATGTTTTCAAAAGCTTTTTTTTCCAGGGTCATTAAATCTCAGTTGTGAAGTATTTCTAGGATGAAAATGTCAGACAGGTTTATTCGGCGCTCTAAGGGTTAAAGCGGTACAGTTTAGGTTCTTTTTCTGACTCAACCCTTTACTAAACAACAAAATTTTGGGCTTCACCAAGTTGAGAGCATTTGCAGACGATAAATAAAATGTGGCTCAATTGATGACATCTGTTTTTGATAGGGTAGAAAACATTGTGGGAAAAGGAGAAAATGCTTGTTACCAGCATTTTCTACTTTTTCAGCAATGTTTTCAAAAGCTTTTTTTTCCAGGGTCATTAAATCTCAGGATTGTGAAGTAAAGAGTGAAAATTCTGGTGTCTAAGTTTATGTAGTGCCTCAAGAGTCAACAGAGGAAAACAATGGTTGAGTTTGTGTACAGTTTAGATTAAGATCAGACTGCACAGAAGTGCAGTCTTATCTTGGTTCTACTTTTTCTGTTAACGCTAGGAGATATTCTGACCAAAATTGCACTGAGTTTTGAATCCTAACTAAAAAATTTACTATTTCATTCATTCAGCCCTCTTACATCAAATAAACCGGAGAAAATATTAGTCTTAGGCCTGTGCACAGTGTTTTGTGACGTGTACAAGTTAGTTTGCCAGACTTCAGAGTGAATGACCCGAGTATCGAGTTTACGTACTGAACCGGAAATGATCTTGACTCTCATTTCCGTACATCTCGTTACACTCTCAGAATTAATTTTAACCCTTCCCAAACGACACGATTTTGGGCTGGACCATTTGTTTGTTTTTATTGGAGTTTAACTCTTTACCAAACCACAAAATTTTGGATTGGACCAAATTGAAAGCATTTGCAGACGACAAAATAAAGATAACCCAAATGTTGAAATGTGTCCTTGATAGGGTAGAAAATATTGTGGGAAAAGGAGAAAAGGCTGGTTACCAGCATTTTCTTCTTTTAACACAATGTTTTAAAAGCCTTCTACCTCGGGCTCGTTAAAAGTCGGGATTGTATGGTAACGTGTAAACAGCTTGGGTCATATCACGGCGGTCAGTACACCTATGCATGTGTTTCCTGGCTTTCTCACATCAATACTGACTTTCTTTCCAAGTCATTGACTACTTTTCTCACATGCATCAGAGGCTAGAGGCAAAAAATCGCTGGAAAGAAAGTTTGCCTCAACCGGGTATCGAACCAGCAACCACCAGGTCACGAGTCAGGTACGCTCAGCACTGAGCTACCCGGACGGGCTTGACTGGTACAAATTGAAAGGATTTGCAGACGACATGTTGAATATGGCTCAAATGATGATCTCTGCCTTTGATACAGGAGAAAACATTGTGGGAAGCGGAGAAAATGCCAATAACCAGCATTTTCTCGTTTTCACACAATGTTTTCAAAAGCGTTCGATGTCGGGGTCGTTAAAACTCATGATTTTGTGGTCAAGGTGCATGACCACCTTTTTACGTCTTGAGTCACGCCGCCATGTTTCCTACCCTTTTGAAGAAAAATATGTCATTTGATCGGCATTTAGATTTTCGTCTGCAAGTGCTTTGAACTGCATCAAGTCTAAAATTTTGGTGTCTGGTAAAAGGTTAATTTAAGCGCATTCTACTGACCAGCGCCGCCGATGCATGAATCGAGTCTGGATTTCCAGGTTAGAAAATTCGACGCTTTTTATACACCAAGCCCCGGTAAACTCCCAGCAATGTTTTTTTTTTCCTACCAGACCAAATGTTACGTATTTAGTACGGTGCGAATCACCCAAAAGAGCGAAAAGTATATCGATAACGTTACTACTATCAAATATTCATGAAGAAAGTTCTGTGGTTCTCCAACTAACGAGCGTTACAGAGTCGATTCTTTTGGTGAGTTGACAGTTCGTATTAATTATTTACTAAGGCTTGAGTAGGCTAATTGATTGTTAATCAGCTGAAAGTAGACATTAACTTATTAATCAACCCCTCAACGTCCGCAGACAACTTTTTTTGCGTCTAGAACAGATGACATTTGAAAACATAGGAATTTCTCCTTTTGTTTTAATTTTCATTTGATTTCTTTCACTGCCAACGAGGCCTACCAGACGACAAAATTACACTCCCCCGCCAATAATGAAAGCATTTGCAGACGACAAATTAAATATGGTTCAAATGATGGAATTTGCTTTTGAAATGTGTATTTAAAAAAAAAACATTTAAGTAAATGAGAAATCCTGATAGCCAGCATATTCTTCTTTTTCCATACTGTTTTAAACGCACTTTTCAGGGTCGTTAAAATACGGATTTGTCTGTTAAAGGTTAAGACCTTGGTTTGTGATATTACCTATTATTTTTATTGTCGTCTGCCGCAAAATTGTTTCGGGTGAGTAATACATATACCTTCTCCAGGTATTTACTACTATTGCGAGAAGTGCTGGGCCAAAATACAATATTTTACAATCCAGGGAAATTTCGCTGTCCTGCTACAGTTATAGCTGCCTTCACCGTTTGTTTAGATTAAGTGTCGGACTGCACAGAAGATGCAGTCTGATAATGAACACACACCGGCCGATCTTTTGTTATCGATATTCTCAGAAAATCAGCTTTGATGTTTTTTATATGTAAGTCTTATTTATTGACTGAATGTCCGCGTAGTACATGAATAAGAGCCATTCCTGCCGTTGGCTCAGTCGGTAGGCCTAGCGTACAGGGTCCGTATTCACCAACCATTCTTAAGAATGTTCTTAGTCTTATTCTTCAAAATTTTCTACATTTAAACCAAATGGTTTAGCCAATCAGAAGTTGTGTTACTTTCAAATGTAGAAAATCTTGAAGAATAAGACTAAGAATATTCTTAAGAATGGTTGGTGAATACGGACCCAGGACTTGTAACCAAAGGGTGGCTGGTTCTCATCCCCAGCTCGACCATTTTTTTTCCGAAGATTGATGATAATCATTGAGACAGGATTCATTCTTCTCTCACCACTGGTCACTGTTTTGACGATGAGAGCGCAGGAAAGCAGCCAGTAGCTTTGGAAGAATACTGGCCGAAATACTGGTAAGAGAAATTTCGAAACTCCAGTAAAACACGTGTGGCTGCACTGGTGGTCGTGAAATTACTGAAATAATGTAGCAAACGGCATCAAACATCATACAAGCAAACAAACAAAATAGATGAGCCACGCTCTGTGAAAAGGGGCTTAATGCACCTGCGAAAAGTATCGACCAGGTTAATCTGCGCAGTGACCAGGGCCGAAACTTTTCGCTATTCGTAAATTTTCTGTATGCCAAAGGACCATTCTACCCCATGACTCAGTCGGTGGCTATTATGGATCCATAAATATGTGATGGCTTGATTGGTATCACGCATTACGGAGATACCTTAAGCCCCCTTTTGCCAGAGCATGGCTCATTCATTTATCGTTTGTAAGGAACTGTAAGGATGAAAACCTGTACATGAAACAAACACGATTTATTTATTACTGTATATGATATACTGTAACATGAATTCTGTCACTGGTTTTGCAATCTGTATAATAGAATCATTGTGTAGACCAATCCTTTACTAAACAATAATATTGAGCCATGCTCTGGCAAAAGGGGGCTTAATGCATCCCCGCGATGCATACAGGAGTCAAGTCATCATGTCATTATGGATCCATAAAATCCATTTTGTTTAACAACCGACTGAATCATGAGGTAGACAGGTCCTTTGAAATGCAGAAAATTTAAAGATAGCAAAGAAGTTTCGGTCCATGTCAGCCTGCGCAGTCCGCACAGGCTGACATGAATCAATACTTTTTGCAGATGCATTAAGCCCCCTTTTCACAAAGCATGGCTGCATTATCGTTTGGCCGCCACCGGGTCTTTAAGTCTGAAAGAACAGAAGCCATCTTTTATAGAACAAGTACTTTCTTCCGTTTTCATGCGTGTTTTTTTTTTAAGTCAGCTCCAAACTGTAACCCCCACCTTACCAGATAATCCACAATTTTGACGAGCCCAAATGAGATGGCTTTTGAAAACATCATTTCCCAATAATGTCCTTTAGTTATTCACATGTTCACATACGCATTCAATCATTTAAGATTTTTTGTGCGTTGCCTACAAATGATTTCAATTCGGACAAGTCCAAAACTTTGTCGTCTGAGTTAACTCTTTACCACACAATCCCGACTTTTAACAACTCTGAGAAAGAAAGCTTTTGAAAACATTGTGGGGAAAGAAGAAAATGCTGGTAACCAGCATTTACTTCTTTTCCCACTATGTTTTCTACCCTTCTTACAACAAATTTCAATCTTTCAGTCACATTTATTTTGTCGTCTGCAAATTCTTTCAATTTGGACGAGTGTGGTAAAGGGTTAAAAGAGAAAAAAGGATCGCACGTGACTGATGATTGAGATACATGCAAGTATGCAATCTTTAATCCTTTACTTAATGAACGTGAAAATTTTAGACTTGCCAAAACTGAAAGCATATGCAGACGACAAAATGAATGCTCTTCAAAAATTGAAATTTATTTTTGAGAAGGGTGGAAAACATTGTGGAAAAGGAGAAAATGCCGGTTTCCAGCATTTTTTCCTTTTCCCACAGTGTTTTGAAAACACCTCTTTCTCTGGGTCGTTAAAACTCCGGATTGTGTGGCAAAGAGTTAATATCTGAGCAGTTTCCTCGATATCAAAATGGAGGGGACGGGGAGAAAAGAAGCAGTTAAACGAGCTCTGTCTTAGAACAAAACTATAACAGGACAATTTTCTCCGGTTGCCATGGCAACTGATTATTGATGGTAAAGGCAGCTATTATTAGAAGTATCGGCGAAAATTCCGTTGTCGTCTGCCGAAAAGTGCCGGCTTTCATTGAACCTTATGATTAACCAAAGAGTCTTCCAGTTGTTCAAAATGGAGGAGAATGAAACGGTGATCTTTGCGTCAGTATTTTTCCAATTTAACTGAAACTAAGCGGATGTCGAGACTCTTCTAAAAAGTTCAGTCAAGAAGTCGGATTATAACTTCTATTCAGCGTTCGATTAGAAAGAAATCGAAGTAAAACTGGAAATATCAGAACATAGGTTGTGGCTTTGCATCTTTGAAGTGCTCGTGACGTAACGATTTACGAGTGTACATTTGTCTTGAGACGTGGGGGAATTGTCCTCTGTCTTGGTAAGAAACATTAAATACGATTTGATGTTTTGTTTTGTTCAGTCTTGGATTGTTCGCAGTGGGCAAATATCTCAGGAAAAGGGGTTACAAAGGTAACAAGAAAGGTATTTTTAAGAAAAGATGGACAAAGAAAGAGGTACTGGAATATGAACATTGCATTTTTATTTTTGTTGTTGTTGTTAGTTTGATATGTTAAGAAATAATGAAAAGTAACCTTGTCAGCAGTGCCCTCTTTTTCTTCATTGTTTTGCATATTGTTGAAAAGTGAAATTTTCAATAAGATAATTGAGCCATGCTCTGTGAAAAGGGGGCTTGATGGATCTGCAAAAAGTATCGACCAGGTCAGCCTGCGCAGTCCGCGCAGGCTGACCTGGGTCGAAACCTTTCGCTAAATTGGTCAATTTTCTGTATGTCAAAGGACCAGTCTACCTCATGATTCAGTCGGTTTTTAGACTAAATGGACTTTATGGATCCATGATCATGTGATGACGTGCTTGGTGTCATGCATTACGGGGATGCATTAAGCCCCCTTTTCCCAGAGCACGGCTCATATATATATCTTTCAAGATTAGATATTAATCGAACTTATCGTTGGAAAAGGAGCAGTTCCTGCTAAAAATAGTGTGTCGGAAAATACATGTAGACTGTATTGTACTAGGCTATAGTGAAACACATTAAGAATATCAAATTAGTACAAGGAAATTATCATTCCCTATCATATGAGCCATGCTCTGTGGAAAGGAGGATTAATGCATCTGCAAAAAGTATCGGCCCAGGTCAGCCTACTACGTAAAAATATGGATAAATTGTCGATTTTTTTTTTTTTTTTTTTTTTTTTTTATGAATTGAAGGAAGTTCAACAATTTTCAAGGTTATGATGGGTAGCCCAACTCCTTCTGAGAGCTGACACGCCCCTTTTCTCCTACACCTATGAAATTGTTATACATATACATGTAGATGGTCAGGCCATGACTTATTTGTTCATAACTAGAAAGTGCTCCTTGCTACACTATGTTTTCAAATACAGGGGATGTGAAATTCGTTGCTCAAAGAGAAAAAGCAGAAATGTGCTCGTTCTTAAAACAAATAGTTAACGTTTTGAGAACTTGAAGCTTTTTAGCAATCGTCACGTGGTCTACAATCGATAAATCTGCAACGATCACAGTAACGTTTGTAGTTCTTCCGAATATTTTTGTTTATTATATACCTGAAAATTTTCCGTCGCAAATAAAAAATCCCTATCTACACAGTGTCAAATACGGTTCCAAATATGGTATGATGACGTATCTCGTCTCGTATCCCGCCGTACTTCAAGAGTACGTCAGACAAAGCGCAAAAATGGCGGCCCCGTTGATAATTTTCAGAGGTAACGGGATATTGTTATTTCACTTGATCAAATCGGATCATAGGCTAAATTCAAAACATATCGCTTGCAATAAAGCAATGGCAGTTAGTTTTTTAAACTGTCGTTCTTATTTAGCAAGAAAAACTACATATCGGAAATGCTTTATGTATCCGAAATGTCAATTGACCTGTATAACGTCCGAAAACAAGGCTACTTTTAAAATGATACATAGTCAAATTTATATTTAAACCATACCCCAACAGCACGTTTTAGATTCTGTAATGTATGTTTTGTACAAAATAGATTTCATTGTATTCACTGATCAAACTGGATCACATGAAATTGGGAAAAACAGGAAAGCATGAAGGGCTACGCTTGAGGACGCCATGGAGGACGCCATTATTGCGCTTTGCCTGACACGATAACGTAGTGTTAGGGGCAGGTAATCCAGACTAACGTAAATGAAATGTCAACATTTACAATATTTTGTCGTTGAAAGTTTAAGGTATATAATAAAAGGACTTTGTCTGCGCATGTCACATTCTTCGAAGATTTGGTCTGTCTGCTATGACGCATCACAGGAAAAATAATGGACAAATATTAATACGCAGTGTATAAATTATCGCTTAATAAGCGTAGGCAGAAAATGGCAATAAAGAAGAAGTCTGTGGAAACATCAAGCCAGTTTTTTCGCTGCAAATTTTTTGAAAAACAAAATGATTTCAAACAGCGAAAATATTTTTAAAAAATACCAACTGTGTACTGCAAATATCCGTAGACGGTTTCTAAATATAGATGTGGGGAAAACCAGGATTTGTGCAACAGACTGACAACAAAAATAACGTCCCCATGCTGGGCTTATACCGGGGCTTTTTCCCAAGCTTATAGGGGCTAATGTTTATAAATGGCTGGTACATAGGTTATATGCTGGCTAACAACGGCTGGATGAATCGTACAAGTTAGGTTTTAGAGAGTAAACGTATATTTTATTTTGAAATTTGTTGCATTGATTCCCGGCTTGAAAAATAGTCCGCTACTGTACCCAGAATGCCCATATCAGATAGGTTATGTATTTGAAAAATGCCACCTAGCGGAAGATAATGAATAAAAGGAATATTATGTTGTACCCGGTAGTAACTTTCCTGCTGCTTGTACTTGCTTCTTGCATCGGAAGAGCATTCTGACATCTTGCTCGACCTTCGGTCCAGCGCGATATCAAATTTCCTCAGGCTGCTCGAATCAAATACAAGGACCATGAAAGTAACTACAACTGCATTTATTTTGCTTGACAAAATTCTCGTTTACTTTTGTGTCTATTTTATAGGCCTACTTAAACAAGCGGACGATATAGATCTAGATCCAAGATCAGACAGCACATTCTTTGCGGTCTTATCTTTAACTCTACCGCCTTCAGTGCCGATTTTCGACAACGGGGCTGAGAGGACTAATCCGATGCTTAGTAATGCAGACATCTTTTTACGCCTGAACACTAAAACGCTGAACTGCTGATAAAAATTCATAAAATGAATAGGTGATTATGATTCATAAACATGTTACTAGTTTATGCTTAATATGTTTAAACAAATTATTATTTACTTATAATTAATTCTTAACCCTTAACCAAACAATCCCGAGTTTTAACGACCACAAAATAGAGAAATTTTGAAAACATTATAGGAAAATGAGAAAATGCTGGTGACCAGCATTTTCTCCTTTTCCTAAAATGTTTTCTACCAATTCAAAGAGAGAAACCTTCTGTTGGGCCACATTTAACCTGTTGTCTGCAAATGCTTTCAAATTGGTGAAGCCAAAATTTTGTCATTTGAGAAAGAGTTAAGTAATGTCACGAGGAAAGAAACAACGTTTTAGGCTAAGAAAGTATTTTGTTTCGTGGTTTGTCCACAGCTATAAGGAGTCCTGCGTGACTCAGTGGTAAAGTGTGGAACTGGTGACCTCGAGGCTCCGGGTTCGAGCCCCACCTGATCCGCTGGGTTTTTCGTGGGAGTGTCCTTAGGCAAGACACTTCAGAGCCCTAGCCTAGTACTGGTGGAATCCAGGAAATACATGAATACGTGAGCTGTCGCCGTGATATGAGTGAAATGATGTTGAAAGCGGCCTAAAACACCATTCAATCAATCCATATTTATAAGCAATCAGTGTGAAACGCAGCGAGGCAGAGTTTCCAATTTTGTGTTGCTGTTTAAATGGACCGTGCTCTAGGAAAAGGGGTTTAATGCATCTCCGTGATGCAAGTGATGGATTAAACCAAGGAAGTTATCACATAATTATCGGTCCACAAAATCCATTTTGTCTTAAAACTTACTGAATCATGAGGTAGACTAGTCCGTGGACATACAGAATATTTATAAATAGTATAAGGTTTCGACCTATGTCGTCCTGCGCGGACTGCCATGAATTGATACGTTTCAACCCTTTCCTAAACAAGCCCTGGTGTCACGTGTCTGCAGTACAAGTCTTTTGAAAACACTGTGGGAAAAGGAGAAATTGCTCGTAACGAGCAATTTCTCCTTTTCCCACAGTGTTTTCTGCCCCTTTTTGGTAACTTTGCCATTTTCATCAAATTTAAAATTGTCGTCTGCAAACTCTTTCAATTTGGACCAGTCCAAAATTTGTCGTTTGGGAAAGGGTTAACAGACGCATTAAATCCCCTCTTCACAGAGCATGGCTCATAGGTATCTTTGTTGACGACAACAACATTGATTTTAAAAAAAAAACCTGCGTCGCGAGAAAGCTACAAAGCTAAGTATAAGCTACCAATAAGTGCTGAGCGAAGACTGACCAGAGTAGGGGTCATATGCCTTGACTAATTCAAGTTTTTGCTTTGGAACACTTTGTTGGTGCAGTATGCACGTGTACAATGCATTTAAATGAGCCATGCTCTGTGAAAAGGGAGCTTAATGCGTCTGCAAAAAGTATCGACCAAGGTCAGCCTGAGCAGTTCGCACAGGCTGACTGGGCCGAAACTTTAGGTCAATTTTCTGCATGTCAAAGGACCATTCTACCCCAAGATTAAGTCGCTTGTTAGAGAGATTGTATTTTATGGATACATAATTACATGGTCCATAGTATCATGGATCACAGTGATGCATTAGGCCCCTTTTTGCCAGAATATGGCTCAATTATTTACGTGCCTGACCACAGTTTTTCGCCACAGTTATTATATAATGTTCTTTGCTTGAAGCGTAAACTTCAGCCAAATAATGCAATAAATTACACAATGCGCACTCCAAGGAAGATAAGAGGGAGATGTGGGCGGAAGTCATTTTCGGAACGGGAAGACATTATTCATTGTATTCATGATAGACTTTCACATTATTCACAATTAATTTTGCAATGTAATGTATACATGCACCTTTATTGGCAATTAACCCTTTCTAAGGGCATTTGCCCCGCAGATGCACCTCACTGTACTTAATAGAATTATTAAATAACCCTGGGCAATATAACATGTATGTAACGACTTTGCGGACGGCGTAGATCAAGATAAGACTGCACAGAACGTGAAGTCTGATCTTGGATCTACGCCGCCTACTCCTTAATTTCAAACCACCACAAAAAGCGTCATTGTTTTAAGTGGAATTCTATTTTCAACTGTACAAACAATATTTAATTGGTGAAATTGATGTATCTGTGTTTTGAACCGCTCTTAAAATTACTTCAGACAGTTGTCACAGAGTTTCACCTGCACTTCAGCAGTAGTCAGCCGGTGCTCTGAAACGCCTTGTCCAAGGGAACTCCTACGAAAAATCTTGCACCTCTCGGGTGAGAATCGAGCCCAAGACCTCTGTATACCTTTACTTCTAACCCTGGTCTCAATGAGAGTTTCAAAGTGTGCACAAAATCTGTGCGCAGATTTCAACTGTCTTTTTCACGGTCGTCTCTGGAGGCGACCAATCAAAAACTAAAATCGCCTTCGGGGACAATTATCTGTAGGTACACCACTTCTAACCCCCAATCAGAGATATATGAGGTCACTTGTCACAACTCGGCCGATTCCGTACCTACATCTAACCTCGTCTGTATAAGGGAGGCTTCCATTTTGAACAACCAATCACATGATCTTAAACATGGCGGCGCTCCTGTAGATCGCTTAGCAACGACATGAACAACCACTGTGAAGTTATTCACTTCTATCGATCTGTCGATGAAAGCTCCTAACGGAATTGATAAACCACGCTAAAACTTGAATGTACAAACTGTCTGCCGACTGAAATACTCTTAGAAAGATAACGATAGAAAATTTACTCATGCGTTCTTTCTAAAGAGGAGCCTTACAATTTCAAAAACGGTAAAGCGGTGTGCTTCCGGAGATGTGCGAAATGTACCGTGTAGGTGCATATCAAGCTACCGAGGAATTTGATCATTGGATCACCCGAGGTATGCCGAATGATATGAGGTATCTATTAAACTGGCAGCCTGTTATCGATCTTCGTATCAACGTCTATCGGACGGTTACGGGAGATACAACGGGTACCAGTTTAGGTATCTATGAGAAGCGGTTTATGGCTCGGATTAAGTAGGACCGTCGACGGAAAGACACTTTATCTAGTAACTATGGTAAAGGTCCGAAAACCCGGCAGATTTCAAGTGTCTGTTGACTCTCAGCAAACAAAAGTCAACGTAGAATACTCTCGCGGACATTGTAGATCAAGATCGGGCTGGCGGAACGTGTAGTCTGATCTTAGATCTACAATGTCCGTTATTATGTAATAAATATAGACTGAACTGATATCGAAGATGAAACGCCTGGGTTTTTACTGCTCCCTTGCAGGCTCATTTCATTTGGGGGGAGGGGGTGGTTAGGGGTTCATAGTTAACCCTGTACCACATAATTCCGCGTTTCAAAGACCCTAGACAAATGCCTTTTGAAAACATTTAGGGAAAAGGAGAAAATGCTGGTAACCAGCATTTTCTCCTTGTTTCCCACAAAGTTTTCTAATCTTTCAGAAACAAAATCAATCATCTGAGCCACATTTGATTTATCGTCTGCAAATGCTTTCAATCTGGACCAGTCTAAATTTTTGTCGTTTGGTAAAGAGTTAAATACAACCCTTTCAACTCTGTTGGCGACATAACCATTTACCAAACGATCTCTTGCTTTTAGGACCCTGAAGAAGGCTTTTGACAACATCGTGGTGAAACGAGAAAGGGCTGATAGCTTGTATCTTCTTCTTCACGCAAAATGTCTTTCTATCTTTATATAACGGCAGCTCCTACTGAGCCGCATTTTGATTTATCCTCTACAAATGAGCTATGTTCTGTGAAAAGGGGGTCTAATGCATCTGCAAACAGTATCGACGCTGTCTGCATAGGCGGACTTGGGTCGAAATCTTTGCTTTTGGTCATTTTTCTACATGTCCAAGGACAATTTTACCTCAGCATTCAGCCGGTTGTTTTACAAAATGGATTTTACGGATCCACAATCATGTGATGACTTGCTTAGTATAATGCAGAATGGCGATGCATTACACCTCCTTTTGCTAGAACATGGCTTAAATGTTTTCAATGAGGGTGGGTGCCGAAATTTGTCGGCTAGGAATTCAGCAGTTTTTAAGGACAGCGTAGATCAAGATTAGACCTGACGGAACGCGTAGTCGGATCTTTATTATACTAAATCCACTTCATGTATTTGTGTGACCGAAGCGTCTGAAAACTTGCAATAGAAACTATATTTTCAGGCGATAAATTTCAGACGTAAAATTATATATGTAACCAGAGTGATGCACTGCTGCGGTTATGAATGTTTAAGTAACTTTGATTTTCTGGCAGTGTGGATTAAGATCAACACACACATAACGCATAGTCTGATCTTTGCTCAACAATAGCCACTATTTGTTTGACCAAATCTCTGTTAATTTTCGGTGAAAACTGTATATTTAGGTCTAAAAAAAGATGTAAACATTTTAGAAATTGTCCGAAGGCCTCTTTTCGTGTGTTGCACGCCAATTATAATGCATCTTGGAGATGCACTAAGTCCCCTTTTGCCAGAGCATGAATCATATACATATATTCTAAGAGTATCACCGCACTGCGGTTATGAATGTTTTTGCTTTACCAAAAACAATCCAGAATTCCACAACCCTAAAAAAGAGTTTTTGAAAACATTGGGGGAAAAGCATTTTTGCTGGAAGCCAGCAATTTCTCCTTCTCCTACACATGTACCCTAGCCTTTCAATTGCTAATCATTTGAACACCTTTTTAATTTGTCGTCTGCAAAAGGCTTTCAGCTTGAACAAGCCTAAAATTTTGTCGTCTGTGTAAAGAATTCAACTGTTATCGTTCAACATTGTTCAGGGGAGAGATAAAACTCCTAAAAGTTTCCGTTTTACATCGACACAGAGTCAAATAATGTAAAGTGAGTGCTTGAGACCGGTTTTAAATATTCACAGGAAATTGTTTTTTAAGGTATATTTTACGATTTCGTTAACCTTTGTTTGCTGTGCTTAAAAAAAAAGCACGTTACCAAACGATCCCGTGTTTTAAAGACACTGTTGGAGAAAGATTTTGAAAACATTGTGGGATGTCGTCCGCAAGTGCTTACAATTTGGACAAGCCTAAAATCATGTCGTCTGGAAAAGAGTCAAGAGGTATTACATCACATCCGCCAAAGCTTCGCCAACGATAAATTCTTAGACAGTTAAACGAATTAATTTAATTTAAATGAAAAGTTTCAGCTAACAGTAAAAATCAAAATATTGCGAATTTAAATTTCTTCTCGCAGGAAAAATTATTGGGTATCGGACAGTGTAGATAAATGATCAGACTGCCCGTTTTGCACAGACTGATCTGTATCTACATTATCCAAGAAATAATTGAGTCTCGCTTAGAAGGCTAAAGGTTAAGTAAATTAAAAATGTAAGGAATCGTGAAATTACTGTATACGCAACCTATGTTTGTAAGCAGTTTCTCAGTTTGACATTTCGTTTCTTCTGCTTACATGGATGCTAGGTTTTGCAATTAGAATTTCTATGCAGCCAGTTTCAGAATCGTTTGGTCTCAACATCATGGAGAAATTGATTGAAATGGGGGCGGGTGGGGGGGGGAGGGTTGTCCGTCTCTTACTCACAGGGCTTCAACAAAATCCAAACCTTATAGGATTGCGAGATCAACAGTATTCTAGTTCATCACTTTAGCCCTTTACCGGACGACAAAATTTTGAACTGGACCAGATTGAAAGTATTTGCAGACGACAATTTATATGTAGCTCAAATAATGATTTCTGTCTCCAATAGGGTACAAAACATTGTGGAAAAAGGAGAAAATGCTGGCTACCAGCATTTTCTCCTTTTCCCGCAATGTTTTCAAAAGGCTTTTTTTTTCCACTGGATCGTTAAAAAGGGGCATTGTTCGGTAAAAAGTTAAGACTTTAACTTCATTTACCAAACAATCCGGTGTTTTTACGAACCTAAAGAAAAGGTTTCTGAAAACATTGCGGGGAAAAAGGAGAAAATGCTGGTTACCAGCATTTTCTCCTTTTCCCCACAATGTTTTCAAAAGCCTTCTTTTTCAGGATCTTTAAAACTCGGGGTTAGTTTGGGGAAAGGTTAAATTAATGGACGCAGTAATAATGACATTGGCCTAACAGTACCTAATCACCCTTACCGAGTCAAAATGTCAACAAACATGATAATAATTTTAGCCGTGTACATTTACGTACGAGGGCTGTTCAATAATTCGTGGAATTTTGTTGTAAAAATAAAACTAGGGGACCAATTAAGGTTATTTTTAGCATACATATCAAACAATCTGTACCCGAAATATCCTCCGAATTTCATGCAAATTCATAGGGAAATACATTTTCAACAGAGAAATATAAAACACTTGTAAACGTACATTGCTGGGCGCCGGATTAGAAAAAAATAACATCAACGTCATCACGAGTCAAGGGGTCGGTGTACTTTTTCTGTATAATCCCCTCCAAAACCCAGCGTTGCTCAATTTAGACATTTCTTGGTCCTTTGTAAAGAAATAATTGTACTGTGGAACAAGACACACCCAAGCCGTCCGATATGACGCGCTGCAACCCGTCTATCATTATTCACCTTGCCGTGCGCAGTTGCCAAAATTGACGCCGTTAAGATAATCGGCCGTCCTTCACGAGGATCATCTTCAAGAGATGTGCTAAATCATTCCTTAAAATCGCCAGTTTTAGACAAATAAAATACTACATAAGCTTAAAAATGTCGACTCCTAACTCAATTCTATGATCTATTTTGGTATTTTGCCGAGTCCAACACAAAATTTTATTAATGCGTGAAATGCAACATCCGATGAAGACGTCACTGCATCAAAAGTTACCTAGCACTTTCAAGACTAAAACTGCAAAATTACTGTATCTTGTTAGTAATATGTTCTTACTATTATTGGAAAATTTTTAGCTTAAAATATCAAGAAATGTGGTTTTAACAACAAAATTCCACGAATTTATCAAACAGCCCTCGTACATTGTTTATGTTTGGCGGTTGATTAACACGTGACCAGTTAGAGACGACCTTTTGCGCCTAGCAGAAGACTACATGTGAAAAAAATTGTTGGAAAAGGAGGAATTGGTCGTAACGAGCAATTTATCCTGTTGTTTCTCTTATATTTAAGGCCCCAAGAGCGACCAAAATAAGAATTGGGGGTGTTAAAATGCATTTGAATTTAAATCATGTCTTTCGAAAATATGGAAGTTATTGTGAAGATGATCATCTGTTATTGTCCTGTCGGTCCAAATGTTACTCGCTGGCAGAAAAATACATTTTAAAATTAGGAAAAAAGTAAACAAAAGATAGAGCTGCCTGGCATCTTTTGACCTGTTTTTTAAAATTCATTTTTCTGCCAGCGACTTACACTTGGACCGACCGTACAATAACAGATTGTCATCCTCACAATAATTTCCATACTTTTAACCCTTTCCCAAACAAGCCTTGGTTTTCACGTGTCTCCAGTACAAGTCTTTTGAAAACACTGTGGGAAAAGGAGAAATTGCTCGTAACGAGCAATTTCTCCTTTTCCCACAGTGTTTTCTACCCTTTTTGAGAACTTTCTGCCATTTTCATCAAATTTAAAATTGTTGTCTGCAAACTCTTTCAATTTGGACCAGTCCAAAATTTGTCGTTTGGGAAAGGGTTAAATGGTGTTATTTAAATTTAAATGCGTTTAAATGGTATTATTTAGATTTAAATGCATTTGAACATCTGCATTTCTACTTTTGGCCGATATCGGGGCTTTATCAATCAACCTTATGCAAAAAGATATTTTTTTCCCTTTTATCCCAATGTTTTAAGATGTGTCATGCATCAAACTTTTATAAATTTTGACTCCCCCTATTGTACAATGAAGTAGTCATTCGTCCATGGAGGTATTGATGAATCTAACTCTTTCACAGAAGACAAAATTTTAGTCTCGTCCAAATTGAAACCATTTGCAGACGACAAATTAAATGCATCTAAAATGATAGGATTTGTCTTTGAAAGGGATAGAAACATAGTGGGGAAAAGGAGAAAATGATGGGTACCAGCATTTTCTCCTTTTCCCCACAAAGTTTTCATAGGGATTCTTTCTCAGGGTCGTTAGATCTCGGGTCGTTTGAGAACGTGACGATGATGACATTTGCCTAACAGTAGGCCTACCTTATCTGCCATTACGAACTGTCCTCTAACGCGATAAAGATGTTTGATGGTTTACCAAACAAATCCGTGTTAAGCCGACCCCGGGAACGAAGAATTCTGAAAAGATTGTGGTCAAAAGGAGAAAATACTAGTGACCAGCTTTTTCTCCTTTCTGTTTTCTACCAGCGTTTTCTGCTTTTCCTACAATACATTTCATCCTGTCAAAATTAGCCAAATCACGCAGTTTCAGTCACATTTAACCCCTAGGCTTCTAAGCGCGACTCAACTGACCTTTTGCGGGCAGTGTAGATCAAGATCAGACTGCACAGAACGTGCAGTCTGATCTTGGATCTACACTGTCCGATGAGAAGATATTTCTCCAGCCTCCATAAGTTTGATATACCAACATTGCGGTTTTATCATCGGCTTGAAAGTTTCATTTAAGTTATTTAGCAGGCTAACGGTTAACCCTTTCCCAAACAAGCCCTGGTTTTTACGTGTCTGCAGTACAAGTCTTTTGAAAACACTGTTGGAAAAGGAGAAATTGCTCATAACGAGCAATTTCTCCTTTTCCAACAGTGTTTTCAACACTTTTTTGAGAACTTTCTGCCATTTTCATCAAATTTAAAACGGTTGTCTGCAACCTCTTTCAATTTGGACCAGTCCAAAATCTGTCGTCTGCAAAAGCTTTCAATTTTGACAAGTGTAACATTTTGTCGTCTGGTAAGGAGTCAACACAAGACTTAATCGCACAAAACTTTTCGCGTTTTGCACCAGACCACTTTTGAAAACATTCCGGTAGAAGGAGAAAATGCTCGATTGTTCAAATTTTCCTGTCGTTGTCACAATATTTTTACATGTATGTATGCATTAAACGCTACTGAATATTGAGGAACATTGTAATCTGATTTCTTTTACCAAACGACAAAATTTTCAACATGCCCACATTGAAAAACAATGCAGACCACAAAATCAGTTCAGGTGTATTTGTCTTTGGAGTAGAAAACGCTGTGCTGGGGAAAAAGGGGCAAATGCTGGTAAGCAGCATTTTCTCCTTTCACCACGATGTCCAATCATTCGGGCTACATTTGATTTGACGTTTAAATTTTTGGTAAATGTAGAGTATTCTCGTTTGGTAATGATTTAACTCTTTACCAAACGACAAAATTTTAGTCTGGTCCAAATTGAAAGCATTTGCAGACGACAAAATAAATGTAATGGAAAAATTGAAATTTGTTTTGGGATGGGTAGAAAACATTGTGGAAAAAGGAGAAAATGCTTGTTACCAGCATTTTTTCCTTTTCCCACAAGGTTTTCAAAAGGCTTCTTTAACAGGGTCGTTAAAAGTCGGGATTGTGTGGTAAGGATGGAGGAATGGGGGAGAGTGAAATGAGTTGATATGCTAAAATGTTTGTGGTTTTTCATTGGTACATGCATAAATGCATGTCTTGGATTTTTTTCTTCAATTTATAGTTTTGTGTGAACTCTTAAGCTGCTAAGCGCGACTCACTGACGTTTTGCGGACAGTGTAGATCCAAGATCAGGCACACTGTCCGATAAAGAGATATTTTTCTCTAAGAAATAAGTTTGAAATAACATTATTCGGGTCTTGGACTATGGGCTTGATAGTTTTATTTAACGTATTTACCAGGATAAAAGATAACATTTAGCTGGTTTGTTTTCCTCGTCATTATTTGACATGCTATAAACATTATTTAGCCCGCAACATCCGAAATGAGACCTTCAGACATTTGCGTAAAGTGTCGTCTCAGATTAGCCCGCGCGGTCCTCGCAGGCTAATCCGAGACGGCACTTTACGACTACAATAGATCTTATCATACAGTAGACTTTCGTGAAACAGAAAATCCCACAAAAACGGGAATGGTCGTCTCGGATTAGTCACAGACTGCACAGGCTGATCTGGGAACGACACACTTTTACGCATATGTCTAAAGGCCCCTTTTCGTGTGTTGCACGCCATATATGAGCCATACTCAAAAGGGGGCGTAATTGTTGCAGCTCCGTGATGCATGATACAAAGCAAGCCATCACATGAGTATGGATCCATAAAATCCATTTTATCTAACGAATGACTGAATTATACTGGTCCTTGGACATGCAGAAAATTGACTAGTAGCAAAAAGTCTTGGCCCAGGTCAGCCTGCGCGGACTGCGCAGGCTGACCTAGGTCGATGCTTTTTCATAGAGCATGGCTCATATGAATGAAACATGCTATGTGAAAGGGTGGTTGAATAATGCGTCTGCAAAACAGTATCGACCCATGTCAGCCTACACAGGCCGACTTAGCTCGAAACGTTTTGCTATTCCTAAATTTTCTACATGCCGAAGGACCGACCATTCGACTATTTGTGATTCAGCCGGCTTCCAGACAAAATGGATGTAAACTTTCTTGATGTAATGCATTAATGCATTACGAAGATGCACCAAACCCCCTTTTCCCAGAGCGCCTCTCAAATGTCTTGCTTGCAAAATGATTAATGTTTAAAGACTTATACGTCTAAGGCTTGTATTTTTTTTTTTTTTTTTTTCTTAATTATTATTTATGTTCTCGTGCATTCTAGAAGTTTTGTACACACTGTAAAATTTTAATGCTGAAATAAATTTAAATTGAACAGAGACCGTGAGTAAGAGAGAAAGAGAGAGAGAGATATGATGGGAAGGGAGAGAGAAGGGGACAAGAAGAAAGATGACACTCGGAAAGGCGTACAGACAGACAGGCACACAAGCAAACCGACATACAGATACACCGAAAGACATGAGAGCATGCGAGCGGTTGGATACTAGAATGATTATGACAGAGAGAAAGAGAATGGAGAAAAGCAGATATAAGAGAGAAAGAAGAAAATTTGGACGTTCTGAAACGGGAGAAGAGAGGCCAGGGTGGGAAAAGAGAATGGGTAGAGCCAGGTGGACACAGAAACAGTCAGAGAAACAGAGTGATAGAGTAAGCTAGAGAGAGGGAAGGTTGGGAAAGAAACAGAATAGTAGAAAGACAGACGAACAAGATCAGACACACAGATAGACCATTGATGATCAAAGTAGTGAAGGTATTACAATACATAGTTAAGAAAAATATCCCTTTAGAAAAAAATCTCTATACGAGATGACGGCGTAAATTTGCTCGCAAATTGGCCCTTATGGGCCCGCAGAGTAAACATGTCCACATGTTCTAACAATCTAAAATTTCTATTTCTTGATTTGAATATGTAAATTTATACTAAGAAGTACGTCAACAGCCAGCGCTTTCAGCTATGCCGAAAAACCAAAGAGTAGAGAAAGAGTAAGAATGAAAGAGAATAAGAACAGAATAGACGGCAAGCACTTCGCAAGCAGCCACGTTGTAAATTGCACAGAAAAATCGATCTTTATATAGTTTAACCCTTTACCACACAATCCGACTTTTAACGACCCTGAGAAAACAGCCTTTTGAAAACATTATGGGAAAAGGAGAAAAACTGGTAACCAGGATTTTTCTCCTTTTCCCACAATGTTTTCTACCCTCCCCAAGTCAGATTTTATTTCTTCAGTTACATTGATTTGAACGTCTTCAAATGCTTTCAATTTGGACTAGTTTAAAATTTTATTGTTTGGTAATGGGTTAACCCTTTACCACACAATCCCGACTTTTAACAACCCTGAAGAAGAAACCTTTTGAAAACATTGTGGGAAAAGGAGAAAATGCTGGTAACCAGCATTTTCTCCTTTTCCCACAATGTTTTCTACCATATCAAAGGCAAAATTCCCCATTTGAGTCATGTTTAAATTGTTGTCTGCAAATGCTCTCAATTTGGACTGGTCTACATTTTTCTCATGTGGTAAACAGTTAGGAGATGGTATTGACTGATTGATTGATTGTATGGTGTTTAACACCGTTTTCAACATTATTTCAGTTATATCGCGGCGGCCAGTGCACCTATCCATGCTTTCCTGGAGTTTCTTTTACCAGTACACCGCACAATGTTCTTTCCAAGCCACTGGCTGCCTTCCCACATAACCATCGTCGAAACAATGGTCAGCGGTGAGAGAGGAATGAATCCTGTCGCAATGACTATCATCAATCCTCGGAAAGAAATTGGCCAAGCCGGGGATCGAACCAGGGACCTCCTGTTCTCAAGTTCTGTACGCTACCGACTGAGCTACGGGGGTTGGCTTAAGAGATGGTAAGAGAATGAGACAGAATCTTTTGATTGACCCTGAACCAAAAAATCCCGAGTGTTAACGGAACTGCAGAAGAATACCATTGAAAACATTGTGGGAAAAAGAAAGAATAAGCCGAATGGTAACTAGCATTTTCTCCTTTTCCCACAATGTTTTATGACTTTCCAAACATGGATTTCAATTACTGAGTCACATATATTTTGCCGCCTGCGAATACTTTCAATTTGGACAAGTGTGAAATTTTGTCACATGGTAAAGCGTCAACTTCCGCATATTTTTTCTTCCGATCTTGCGGCAGATCTCTTTTGAAAAACATTTTGACAAACAAAGAGATTATACTGGATGTTCTGTGCTTTGTGATTTTGATTTAGACCGGCTGTAAAAGCACATTACAATGGGTCCAGCAGGGGGAAAATGAGCCAAGCTCTGTGAAAGGATGCTTAATGCATCTGCAAACAGTATCGACTCAGTTCAGCCTGCGCAGGGTGACCTTGTACGAAATTTTTTGCTATTTTTAAATTTTCTGCATGTCAAAGAACCATTCTACCCCCAGATTTAGTCGATTGTTAGACAAAAATGGGGTTTTATGGATCCATAATTATGTGATGACTTGCTTGGTATCAAGGATCATAGAGATGCATTTAACTAACGTTTACCATAACATGGCTCATATGAATTTGAATCATGCTCTAGCAAAAGGGTGTTTAATACATCTCCATGATGATACCAAGCAAGTCATCACATAATTATGGATCCATAAAGTCCATTTTGTATAATAACGGAGATAATGACATAGATGAGCAAATGTAATATGAATAAGGCAGAACCTCTGTCCACAAGCGATATGAATATTTTGTAGAATCAATAATGCTTCCAACAATAGTATTCATCCGTAAGACCGTGTGCTATATTGGGTTTGTCGTCTGCAAATGCATTCAATTTAGACAAGTCTACAAAATAATTGTGTCGTGTTGTAAAGAGTTAACCCTTTCAGCGCGATAGGCGAAAACAGGGACTTTTGCGGACGGCATAGATCAAGATCAGACTGCACAGAACGTGCAGTCTGATCTTTGATCTATGCCCTCCGCTTGTTTAGTCAAGCCTATTTGATAAAAATCTTCCGGAGACTCCTTGGATTGTATTTACAGGCATCAAAAGAGGCGCAGTTTGTTTATTTGGCGCCAAAAGAGTTAAAATATGCACCGGTAAGCAACGGCAATCATAATTTATTAGAGAGGTCATCAGACCTCTCCAACAGTGGTGAGTTTAAAAGGCAGACTGTCACAGAAATCGCTGTCTAAATCCATTTGTTTTTGCGAAATTGTTCTGATACACAGTCTATTTCGTCATGGTTTTATAAACAAACCGAAATCAAAAAACTGAAATAGGAAATAAACGTTTTCTTTTATATGACGGATTTCCAAAAAGATTTATTATACTATATTGATAGTAAATGATCTCTCAAATAATTGCAATTTTTTATTAAACAAATAAATCTAAGAAGAGAGAAAAAAAATTCGTTAAAAAAAAAAGAGAAAGAACACCGCGGGAAAAGATCACGTGACTTCATACTATCTGGAGAATTCGTACCCTGGAGAACTCGTACCCTAATCTCGAGAGCACGAGTTCTCTAGAGAACTCGTACCCCACAAATAGATAGAAATAGGTTGATCAGTATGTTTTCAAGTTCTATTTTTCAAAACTGACTAGATTCTAGCAATTTTCTGTTTTATTAAAAAAATCTATGGATTTATAATGATATAGATTTGATGAAATAACACACAAAGCTGCTTCTATTATGCGGGATTGCGAGAATCCTGCGAAAATCAACTTATGAGCGCGAAAGAAAGTCGTGCCTCTTCGCCCTTTGTACCGCACACCTCAAAAGAGTCCGTGGTCTTTTGGTTTTGGACGGATTGCGCAGGCTGACACGGATCGATAGTTTTTGCAGATGCATTAAGCGCCCTTTTCTCAGAGCATGGCTCATTTATCTACTTTCTTAAATTTTTAACGTTTAGACAAACAACCTCTTCATTTTACATGTCTGCAGCAGACAACTTTTCAAAATATTGTGGAAAGAGGAGAAGCTGTTAGTCACTGCAGTTTCTCCTTTTGTCACAATGGTCTCTATCACATCAAAGCACCATCTTCCACATTAATTATCAAAGTTTAAATTGTCGTCTGCATGCTTTTTCTGTTTGGGACAGTAACAAAAATTGTTGTTTGTTAAAAGGTTAAAAAATGTTACATTTATTTTTAACATGTCTGGTACTAGTTTTATGTATAGGCCATCTTTATTTGTTGTTATCAGGTAAGATTCTTGCCTCTTCAGTGGAATTAGCATATTGTATCAAATTTTAATTGAACGATTTCTCCTTTCCAAAAAAAAAAATTGGCTTATCTGAGCACACATTACAAACATTCATTAGAGGGTTGTTCCTTTTGAAAATGAGCTAAATTGGATAATCATCTTCGGTTTTGTGTCCTTTAATTTTGAAAAAAATATGCATTTCTGAGCATGTTAATAGCATATGGCCTACAATTCCTAGAATATCATAACAATGTGGAACATGTACTGTTTTGTGCCTTAACACCAGCAAGATTGGAAAAAAAAAAATGTTTTTTCTCATTCATTTAATGCCTAACTTGTTTGTTTACTTCTACCAAAATATATTGAAATCAAAAGCCAATAAACTATTTGAAAACATTGATGCCGACCTCTCCTGGCTTCTTTTTTAAAGAAGCCAACTTGTCTTTGACTGAGCTGAGCAACTGTAATTTGAGTTAGGCACAGCCTCTGTACAAGCGATATGAATATTTTGTAGAATCAATAATGCTTCTAACAATAGTATTCATCCGTAGGAACGTTTGCTACAGAGAACAAAACCCCGCCTGGTTCTAAGCCTTTATATACGAGTCGCTCTGAAAAGTATCTGTAATGTTTTACAATGTTTTAAAAGAAATTCTGAGTCGCGGCAGAATCTCTTATCCCTTTATCAAACGGCAAAATTTTAGACTTGTCCAAGTCTAAAGAAACTGCAGACGGCCATTTTGACACTGGTAGACATGAGCTGCAGTTCGCTGACAGGGTAGAAAAAATGTGAGAAAAGGAGAAAATGCTTATCATCAGTAATTTCTCCTTTTCCCTCAATGTTTTCAAATGCCTATTTCCTCAGGGTCGTTATAACTTGGAATTGTATGGTAAAAGGTTTTTAAAGTATTTGGACTTATCTCTAGGCTTTCCTGTTAAATTAAGACTTTTGAAAAGACCTTTTCTCCAGAGGTTATGTAATATTGTCACCTCTATGTGTAATGATAACGAGAGATGTTTAAACTTTGACCTGTTTTTTTTTTCTTTTCAACAGATAAAGGTCAACCCTTTCAAATCAAATAAAGACATGATAAGTTCATATATGATCTGTTCTTAGGAAGTTCAAAACCCTCTTGCACCATAGAACTGTAAGTACGAATTCTTGCTATTTTTAAAACATACCGAAAGCCGTTAAAATTTAAGAAAAAAAAAAAAAAACATTTTAGGGAACAGAATATAATATACTCGTAACTTAAGTAATGCGGAAAACATTTTTTGGGAATGGAGAAATTTCTGGTTTCGAGCAGTTGCGCTTTTTTTCTGTACTGTTTTTAAAAAGTAGTGTAGATCAGGGACTTGTTGTGTATATATATATGTGAACAGTAGACCCTGATAGATTCATTCTTCACCAATCGCCAGAAAATTAGACTTATCCTATTTGAGAGCCTTAAAGGAAAGCTTCTATCTGCGTAATTGAATATTAACTCATTGGATGTTTAAGACTATCTAAGTCGGACTGAAAGGGGTTAATCTCGTGTATTCTAGTACAGATTGACAGTAACAACGCTCAAAATAAGCATTCAAACAGGTTTTATAGCAGTACGGTGCACAACCGGAACTGCAGACCGCAGCTTAAATCTACTTTAACGATAAAAAGTAGATCTCCGATGCCAGTCATGACATCGATTATTTCAATTGAATGGTCCGACTGCTTAAAAATTAACGCTCATCTCGTCGTAAAAACTCCGGGTTACCGACCCCTAATAGTTCAGGTGGTAAAGCATGAAACTTGTGCACGTCAAATCCTTGGCCACTTGAGGGTGTGGGTTCGATCCCTAGAGCTGTCCAGCTAGAATTGCTGAAACGTCTTTCGGATGAGACGTTAACCCTATGTCCCTTGTGACGATGCTATACACTAAGAACGTTCAGGAACCAGGCGTAAGTTTCGTCTTGTATCCTGCACTGTCCACCGTAGTAAAACTAATGTGTTCAGTCTTTTGGGGGCGTCGGCCGTATGGGAAAATGTTGGCGACGATAAACGATACATAAATGAAAATCAACTAATTAAATCTCAAACTTCTTACAATGCATTTTTAGCTTCGGTCTCTGATAGATTTTGATTTCAATCATTGTGACAAAAGGTGAAATGTATCATCATAAGCAATCTAACCTTTTGCCACAATGTTTTTGACTAGGTATATAATGTATGCACTATAGTATAAATACTCATTTGAATTTTAAGCATATTTTATAGTCGTTCTTAAGTTCAATGGCAACGATAGTTAACGACTGATCGTTCCCTGCTACAGAGCACTAACATATCGTAGTAACGAAGTTTTATAATACACTGTAGTTGTTACTTTTAACCCAATTGCTCCGAAACGGGATTCAACACGCTTTTGCGGACTGGACGTGCAGTCTGATCTTGGATTTACACTGTTCGATATGGTCAGATCTGACCGGCCAAAATTGTTGGATGGCGACTGCATAAATAGCTGCAGACGACCGTATAATAAGGTATGCAAATGCTTTCAATTTGGACAAGTCTGAAATTTTGTCAGTTGGCAGGTTAACGTTCCAGTAGCAGCCAAAAGTACATAAC
Organism: Tridacna gigas; assembly: GCA_945859785.2. NCBI lineage: Eukaryota > Metazoa > Mollusca > Bivalvia > Cardiida > Cardiidae > Tridacna > Tridacna gigas. The sequence goes on along the minus strand of OX244033.2, from coordinate 26,397,276 downwards.
TGAGTGGTAAGATGCATCTCATTCAAATCATATCATTTAACCCATTACCAAACGACAGAATTTTAGACCTGTCCAAATTGAAAGCATTTGCAGACGACAAAATAAATGTGACTCAAAAACTGAAATTTGTTTTGGGAAGGTTAGAAAACATTGTGGGAAAAGGAGAAAATGCTGGTTACCAGCATTTTCTCCTTTTCCCACAATGTTTTCTAAAGGCTTCTTCTTCAGGGTCGTTAAAACCCGTGATTGTGTGGTAAAGAGTTAAAGTATGGAAATTACTATGGTAATGACAATCTATTATTGTGTGGTCGGTTATAGTGTTAATCACTGGCAGAGAAATGAATTTTAAAACCAGGTAAAACGTAGGGAAAAAAAAAAAGGGTAGAGTGACCTGGCTACTTTTGACCCAGTTTTAAAATTAACTTTCCTGCCAGTGACTACCACTTGCACCGACCGTACAATAACAGGTTGTCATCTTCGCAATAATTGCCTTACTTTTAAATGGTATGGTTTAACTCTTTACCAAACGACAAAATTTGATACCAGTCCAAATTGAAAGCATTTGCAGACGACAAAATAAATGTGACTAAAAAGTTAAAATTCGTTTTGGAAAGGGTAGAAAACATTGTGGGAAAAGGAGAAAATGCTGGTTACCAGCATTTTCTCCTTTCCCCGCAATGTTTTCAAAAGGCTTCTTCCTCAGGGTCGTTAAAAGTCGGGATTGTGTGGTAAAGGGCTAAATCTAAATGCATTTTTACCACCTGCATTGTTTACTTTGGCTGCTACTGACCCTTTAACCCTTAAAGTGCTGGAACCAACTTAACTTGTATTTGCTGACAGTGTAGATCAAGATCAGACTGCACAGAACGTGCAGTCTGATCTTTGATCTACACTGTCAGCTACTTCATTACATTTTCTGGCTAAAACAACCATGAAATGACAATATTTTGGATGTTTTTCTTTATTGAAAAGGTCCATTTCATAAATTCAGCACTGTAAGGGTTAAACAAAAAAAAAACCAGACTTCGTGTATTTGGCGAACTTTGATCCGTTCCTGTGACAACCGTGTTGTGGACTCCACATGAACAGAGCCGGGATACCAAAACAAACCCAAATAAAACTTTTATCAGTCCATAGATTATTTTTATCAGTCACCTATTATTGTCATTCATGTGTATGCTGCAGAGACATTTATTTTTGAAAATTAACCCTTAGGCTGCTAAGCGCGACTAGAGGACATTTTTGCAGACAGTGTAGATTAAGATCAGACTGCCCAGAACGTCCAGTCTGATCTAAGATCTGCACTGTCCGATAAGAAGACCCCCCCCCCTCCACAAAACTTTGAAATAGGAAAACTTGGGTCTTTACTATCGGCTTGAAAGTTTCATCCGACTTCTTTAGCAGATTAAGGGTTAACATATAAATGAGAAAACACTTCAACGCCAAAATTAATCCAATTAACCCTTCACCACACAATCCCGACTTAACGACCCTGAGGAAGAAGCCTTTTGAAAACATTGCGGGGAAAGGAGAAAATGCTGGTAACCAGCATTTTCTCCTTTTCCCACAATGTTTCCTACCCTTTCCAAAACGAATTTTAACTTTTCATTCACATTTATTTTGTCGTCTGCAAATGCTTTCAATTTGGACTGGTGTAAAATTTTGTCGTTGGGTAAAGAGTTAAAAAATCAAGTATTTCACGCAACTTTAAATTTCAGAATATTACCATGTATGTAAATATTATACTGAATAAAATATGTTTAGACTAAACTAAAGAGTTAAAAAATCAAGTTAAAAAATCAAAATCTAGGTACTGTGAGTTAAAAAAAAAAATGCCTTTCGACATAAAAACCTCACCTCATCGGACATTGCAGATCAACAGCAGACTGCACGTTCTGTGTAGTCTGATCTTAATCTGCATTGTACGCACAAGGCTATTCGGTTGCGCTTGATAGCTTAAGGTTTAGAAAATGCGAAGGATTTATTTCATGTCTGTTCGAAAGGAGGCGAGCAAGGTTCGAACCGGTATTTCTTGATTACGAATCAAATGGCTTCACTTTCAAGCCACAAAGATCTGCTTGAAAAAGACAAAAATTCTACCCCACGTGACTTGCAAAAGAAAATGTGTCTGGACGGGAAAGCTTAACCATACATAGATCCGTGGCCATGAGATAAACCGACTTCCTTGGTTACCGTAACTAAGGGCTCACAAACAAACGCAGTAAATACATATAGAGTATAGCAGAAAGGCTACTTAAATCTTGCTATCATGACAGTTTCTGTCGATTAAATCCCGGAAAAATATTCCTTTTCATAAGTTTCTGTTGATGATGGATCCTCGGTAAGAAATATATGGAAACTTTAACTTATTTACACAAGGATATGTAGAAAAAGTGTGAATTTCAGGGGCTACAGACAATGTAATACCTGTGCCAGCAAAGTTTTGAACATCTACGAGAAAGAATGAAACACCTCATAAACCTCAGTTTTGCTTAAAAATAATAGAATTAAAGATGATTAATATTTTTGTATAGCTTGTTAAGTTGCCTCAACATCGTATTCGATAATAAATTACACTAAATTAGGCTACAAGCATTTTGAAATATTTATAGATTGTCTCATTCAACACAGAGGTGGAAGTCTGAGAAATGCTTAAATTTCAAGTTAAGGAAAAATGGTTGCCTGGTGAAATTAAAATGTGTAAAGTGTGCTGTCATTTAACAAACTTGTTAATATCATTGGCGGTAGTTTGTTTTATCTTGTGATAGGCATATACTGAAGACAACGGGTGGTCGAGTGGATTACAGGGGCAATCAAACGCACATCCTATCGGTTAACAGTTTACCGACATACCCTTTGAAATGGCAGATGTGCTAATTCACTTAAATATGGCTAAGTCAAAAGCTGATTTAATTAACTGAAGTTGCCTTTTGAGCTAAACTGTACAAAACAGAACTTAGTCTGTTTCGTAAATGAAATCTACATGTACCTTCAGTAAAAGAATGCACGTAAATAGACTTAAGTAGCAGATGGTTTGAATCCAAGAATGAACTGCATTTTTTTGCACTCTGATCTGTATCTGCACATTCAGCATTCTTCACGCACCAAGGGTTAATGTTAACGTCAAATTGAAGCATTGATGACACGTGCCCCCTTTTGGATGTGCGGAGGTTATTAAACAAAGTTTAGATATTTTAGGGAACGTACTTTCTTTTTAGTAGTATTTCATATATTTTACCTTTGTTTTCCACCGTAAAACAGTTTATGCTTTTTTTCAGAGAGTTTCAGAGAGAGAAAAAAAAAACTAACATTAATTAATCCATTACGTAATGTAGCGTTGATCGAAACTCTTTGCTTATGTCCCATTGGCAATCATAATCATAATGCAAACTTGTCATCTCTTCGTATATCTCACGTAAGCCGTACACGATCGCAAAGCACATCTTTTAAACTTTTTCCTTTAATTCAAGCGCTGAAAACACACATAATATTGCACTTCTCCAACATCAACAGTCGTTTGTTTGTGAGCCGAAATAGCAGACAGCAAGGCTGGACATCGGGCCAAATAAATGCGATGACCTGATTGGTCAAATATCGATTTCCACGGATCCATGTATTAGAAATAAACGAAAAAAAAATTAACAAAACACGCCCAAACAATTGCGATTTCAAGGCTGCAAGACGCCAGAATGTCTCAATAAAACGGACAGTACAGATTTAAGATCCGACTGCACGTTCTATGCAGGGTCCGTATTCACCAACGCTTCTTACGAACGTTCTTTGTCTTATTCTCCAGAATTTTCCAAATTTGAAAGTAACACACCTTCTGATTGGCTAAACCATTTGGTTTAGCCAATCAGAAGGTGTGTTACTTTCAAATTTGGAAAATCTTGGAGACTAAGACTGAGAACGTTCTCAAGAACGGTTGGTGAATTCGGACACTGATCTTGATCTACATTGGCTGTGAAAATAACTTTAGTTTCGATAGGTTTAAAAGTGATTTCTTTTCCTTGCGATAACATATCGCTGAAATATTCTGTTTTAACATTTTATCACACTTTGTCATGGGCTCGTGCCAATGAGAAAATAGCAAATGAGGAAATAGTTCTTTAATATGACTCAATTGATATATTTGAGCCATGCTCTGGCAAAAGAGGGCTTAATGCATCTCCGCAATGCATTATACCCAGCTAGTCATCACATAATTACAGATCCTTAAAAGGATTACAAATAGCAAAAAGTTTCGACTCAGGCTGACATGGGTCGATACTTTTTGCAGATGCATAAGGCCCCCTTTTCATAGAGCATGACTCATATACATGTATATAAGACCCGTAATCTGTTATAAAGGTGAACATATCCTTCACCATTACTTAACCCTTTACCACATAGTCCCGAGTTTTAACGACCCTGAAGAAGAAGGCTTTTGAAAACTTTGTGGAAGAAGGAGAAAAAGCTGGTTATCAGCATTTTTTACTCCTTTTCCCAAAATGTTTTCTACCCTTCCCAAAACAAATTTCAATATTTTAGGTCACATTTATCTTGTCTTCTGCAGTTGCTTTCAATTTGGACAAGTCTAAAATTTTGTCGTTTGGTAAAGAGTTACACCCAAAATGAACATTAGATCCTTATAGCCGTGAGTCCGACCTTAAATGCTATGGCGGACAGTTTAGAGCAATCTGCGGCCTGATCTTGAATCTACACCGTCCGATACTTTGTTACAGAGTCTGGCGAAAACAAGCTCGAAATAGCAATGTTGTGCCGTTTTTCTTTTTCGATGAAAAAGCAAGATTCATTAATTCAGCGCTCCAAGGGTTAAGACTCTATTCCAGTACAAGGGTCATCCCGACCAGAATATCTTGTAACATATTGGTTATTGTAGTCCAGATTCGGACCGCACGTGCTTTCTTGTCTGATCTTAGTCTACTCTAAGTCATTCCTCAGTCTCATCTGCATCCTTACACTTAACTCTTTACCACACAATCCCTAGTTTTATCTACCCTGAAGAAGAAGGCTCTTTGAAAACATTATGGGAAAAGAAGAAGATGCTGGTTACCAGCATCTTCTTCTTTTCCCACAATGTTTTTAACGATCTCAAAGACAGATTCTGTCGTTTGTGTCACATATTATTTGTCGTCTGCAAACGCTTTCAATTTGGACTGGTCTAAATTTTTGTTGTGTGGTAAAGAGTTAACGTAAAGAAACCAAATAATACGGTTATAATATTGCTATATCAGTACATTGAAGTGTCAGGTACAGCCCTAATCCATAGAGGATATTTGTTTCTTTCGATGAACGATCTAAATTTATTTCATCGAGTGAACATCATCGGTAATATTTTCACGAGTGGCGCAACTACGAGTGAAAATATTACCGTATGATGTTCATGAGATGAAATAAGTTTTGATCTTTCACAAAAAAATATTGTATGTATTTCATGCTTCTAACCCCTTTTTGTTGGGACTTGCGAAGTACAGGGGAGCTCTTGGTACTTTCGCATCAGTGAGTTTATCACTCGGTAAATTCACCTGGTAGAAACGGTGAAATTATCAAACCATAATCCACCATCAATTCCCGATAAACTCCCAAAATGCATGAAATACAAAAAAAAAAATCCCGTTTGACTGTAGACTTCTCCAAAAAAAAAAACATGATGGCAAAATAAGAAATTGCGCGTGGCAAGCAATTTCTTATTTTGCTATGAACTTCTTATTTTGCCACAATGTTTTCACATTCATTCGCGTATCAAGTAATTGTTGATTATTCAGTGTTTATCTGTAAGTTCTGTTCTTTTTTAGGAGGGTGAAAGGCGTGGGGGTCGAGTTAAACGTAATCCTCTGAATGACCAGTTTCTATATTTGGATCCGTACCTCGTCCCAATGTGAGTGATATAGTAACGCAAATATTCAAACACTTTGAAGATTATCTTTCACCAAACAATGTCCGTAGTTTGAACTTGAAATATATTCTCATCAATAAAGCAGTTAGCGTCGCGCTTCGAACCCTACACGTTAAAATACCGTTGCCATGGTTACCAGACAGATTTTAGACTTTTAAAGCACATTGTCTCTCACGTCGTCAATTTCTTTTTTTACCCCCGAATCATTTTCGGAGAATACCATTTTCAAATTGATCCTATTTTTGCCGGCGACAAGAACTTTGAAACCACAATAACTTCGGTCTTTAGATACTTTTAGCTGGATATGCATCTTGTTTGATCTTTAAATAAATAAATGAGCCATACTCTAGCAAATGGTGGTTTACTGCACGTCCGTGATACACTTTACCTAGCAATTCATCACGTAATGATGGATCCATAAAATCGGCTGAACAACCGGCTGAATCCTGAAGTCGAATGGTCCTTGGACATGCAGAAAATTTACCAAAAGAAAAAAAGTTTCGACTCAGGTCAGCCTGCACGGACTGTGCAGGCTGACCTGTGTCGGTACTTTTTGCAGATGCATCAAACCCCCTCGTCACAGAGCATGACTCATAATCAAATATTATTTCGTAGTTCCATACAAAAGTACGGACTCAAAATTCATACTGCAATTTCTACTCGACGTCTTTTGAAAGTTGGATATGCAGTCACATTCAAAAACTGTTATCTTGTACGCTTCACTAAACAAGCAGATACATGTAGTATCCAATATATCCAACATTAGACTGCACGTTTCGTTTTGTGCAATCTAATCTTAATCTATCCTGTTCGCAAAAGCCCCTGTTTTCGCCTAGGACACTTTAAATAATAGTTAAACTGTTTACTCTCTTTCTTCTTCCAGATAAGAACAGACAGAAAGCTCTAGGATATGACAACGCTCTGCCATCTTTTTGCTTGAGGAATGCCAGTTCAAGTCTGAATAACAGATAATGATAGCAATTATTCCAGCCGGCAAACGCCAAGCAATATTTATTGATCTAAAACTTCAAAACATTCTGCCTCTTCAAGAAGGGTGTTATATTATCGGAGTAATTGCTGTTAAATAGGCACATTCTGAAATGCCGTGAGAGAAAGAAACAATAATGATACAGTGCAGTAAACAGCCAAAACAAAAAACACGTTACAAACGGTTGTAACAGAACAATGTCCTCAAATTTAAAGCGAGCCAAGGTATATTTTCTAGTAGTCGCTGCTCTGACTATGTGCATGTTGGTTATCTACTTTTACAAATTCAGTATTACAGAAAGAGTCTACAAAATCCAAGAAACGAACCTGCGTTTTCGCGTTCCAGTGGTCCAAATTAACCATCGCGTGACCTTATCAAAAGAAGATGGCGGTTCTCCTACGATGCATATCAAGCCAATAATTGTCAGTATCAATAATACTGCTGTTTCCAATATAAGCCTAAGCAGCAGTAACAAGTCAAGTGTATATGAAAAAATTGATGTCGTAGGTTCGAATCTGACCTCAGGTCAAAGAACCCAAAATAATTCCACAACATCGGTTGTAAAGAAAGTAAACGAGCACTCTAACAATGACGCTTATAAATCAACTGAAGCGGAAACAAGCACCATCAACGTGGTGAGTACCACGGACCAAACTATCCAACCTAAGGAGAAAAACGTTAGCATCGGTTCAAGCACAGAAATGCCATCTAAGTCTACAATATCTGACATTGGATTATTTAAATATTCTTATTCCGAAAATCAAATACGCAAAAATAATCTGAATAACGAAACACAATTAAAAACTATAAATACAGACTACCATCAGAAATCCGTAAACAAGGATATGCATCACAGACCACGCAACAAATTACATCGTTTAGGAGCTCATATGTATACATCTGATAACCTAAAAGCGTACTTAATGAAACTTGGTCTTCCAAGACACGCAGCGTCACATATTATGTTTGGTAACAATGGACAACAGCTCTCTGAGATATCTGGTACAGTCAGACCCGATAATTGTAAAGCTTGTTTCAAAAACGAGTTCAAATCAATTTTGGACGAACCAAATCTTTGTGAGGGCGAAGTTTTCCTGTTAATAATGATATCGTCGACTGCGTCCAAGCGATCTTCTCGTGATGCTATACGAGAAACATGGGGATTAGCTTGCAACAGTCCCAATACAACCATAAAATGTCTATTTTTATTTGGAAAAACCAATGACGTCTCAGCGAACGCTGCATTGGCAGCGGAAAGTAAGAAAAGCCATGACATAGTGCAACATGACTTCCTTGATACCTATGCAAATCTTACCTATAAAACAATGACCGCTATGAAGTGGGCGGCCGAGAAGTGCCCGAATGCAGCATACGTGATGAAAACCGATGACGATATGTTTGTGAACACTGAGTTATTACCAGTTTTACTTCAAGCAGCACCTTCCATAAGGTTCATGGGAGGGGTCTGCTGGGGTCCAAGTCCTCCTCACAGAGAGAGAAACTCAAAATGGTACGTGTCTTTCCAACAATACAGTCGTTCATCATTCCCGTCTATGTGCAGTGGGACTGGTTACGTCATGTCCGGTGACGTAGTACCCGACATTCTGGTACAGTCTAAAAACATTCCATTCTTCTATCTGGAGGACGTGTACGTCGCGTTGTGTCTTAAAAACATAAAGGTTAAACCCGTATTGCTACAAGGATTTTATCACACGTTAGTGGACTTCATTCCGTGCAATTACAGAAATAGAGTGATAACCTCTCATGAACTAAGTGATCTTGACCTTAGAAACATTTGGTCAGGGGCTCAACGATGCGAAAAAGAAGATTTGACGCCAGAAATGCTGTATATAACACGTCCATACTAGATAAATGGTTCGTGGGTCAAAAGTGTTTCATGTCAACAGAAAAACATTCCGTCTTCCAAACCACAAGTCTCTTCATCTCCTGCAGCTATTTTTTTTTTTACATTTTGTCGCATACCGCTTTTCAAAACATTGGTGACGCAAGAACATACAGCTCGCTACGAACAATCCCTCCTTTTTCCTATTTGTTTTCTCTTGTATTTGCATATGAACCATGCTCTGTGAAAAAGAAGCTTAAATGCATCAGCGAAAAGTATCGACCAAAGTCAGTCTGCGCAGTCCGCAGAGGCTGACCTGGGCCGAAACTTTTCGCTGTTGGTTAATTTTCTTTATGTCCAAGGACCAGTGTAGGTAATGACTAAGTCGTTTGTTAGACAAAACAGATTTTATTGATCCATAATAATTTAATAATGTAACGACTTGCTTCGTTGGCCTATCAAGCATCACTGAGATGCATTAAGTCCTCTTTTCACGGAGCATGGCTCTCTCACACATACACACACACACACACACACATATATATATCAAACAATGCCGAGTTTAAAAGACCCTAATGACAAAGGCTTTTGAAAACATTGTGGGAAAAGAAGAAAATGCTGGTTGCCACAAAGTTTTCTATCCTTTCAAAGAAAGATTACGTCATAAAGGCCGAATTTAATTTGTTGTCTGCAAATGCTGTAAATTTGGAGGAATATAAAATTTTGACATCTGGTAAAGAGTTAAAGGTTCATTGATCTTGAAGATCAAATGGTTTAGCCAATCAGAAGTTGTGTTACTTTCAAATGTAGAAAATCTTGGAGAATAAGACTAAGAATAGTCTTGAGAATGGTTGGTGAATTCGGACCCTGAGCCCAGTAGTTCAGTCGGTGATACTAGACTTGAAACCAAGGAGTCAGGTTCGAATCCCTAGCTTGGCCATATTTCTTTCCGAGGATTGATAATAGTCATTGCGACAGAATTCATTCCTCTCTCACCGTTGATCACTGTTTCGACAACGAACCTTATGTAGGAAAGCAGTCTGTGGATTGGGAAGAATATTGTGCCAAGTACTGGCAAAAGGAACTCCGAGAAAGAATGGATAGATGCAGTGGTCGTCGTTATATGGCTGAAAAAATGTTGAAAACGGCACCAAACAAACAAACAATAATCCACTCTGTCATAAATATTTGATATCATCCACGCTCCTCTCATTTCGAGACTATCGGGGGAAAAAAAACTTGCATAATTTCTCATTGTCCATGAGAAACTTTAGAAATCGTTGTCTAATGCATGATATCCGCTTATGAAACAACCGGCATCTTTCAAAACCATGACAAAGAAAGTGGCATCAAGATGTAGTTATATCTGTGCTAAACGACCTTAAAGCACTCGCAGACGACAAACACATGTGGACAAAATCGTGGAATTTTGTCTTTGAAAGAGTAGGAAACATTTTTGGAAAAGAAGAAAATGCTGGTGACCAGCATTTTCTTCTTTTCCCAAAATGTTTTCAAAAGCCATTTTCCCGTCAAAGAACTGTTTGGCATGCTATAGGGTGAAAGCAGTGACCGAGCGAAACGCCGGAAGAAGATGAGGAAAAAAGCTATTCTTGGAACTTGATACATTTCGTCATGCAAGCTAAATTTTGATTTGCTGAGACGAACTTCTCAACCAATTTGATGGCTCGTCTTGAAATTATAAATCGGCTGTAAATAAGCCTGCAGACACCTGCACAACGTAACGATCGCGGTCTCTTTTCTATGCTTAACCGTCGGAGCCGCGGTCCCTCAGTCGATCACGTACAGGACTTGAAACCAGGGAATCGCTGGTTCAAATCCCCAGCTCGGCCATTTTCTCTCCGAGCATTGATGATAGACGTAGCAACTGGATTCATTTCCCTCCCACGCCTGATCATTATTTCAACCAGGATTATGTGGGAAAACAGCCACTGGCTTGGGTAGAATATTGTGCGAGGTATGGGCGAAAAGAAACTCTAGGAATGGTCGCTACGATGTAACTGAAATGACGCTACGGGTTGAACATCAAGCAGTCTTTCTTTATATATATATATATATGTGTGTGTGTGTGTGTGTGTGTGTGTGTGTGTCCTGGTCACGCTTATCAGCCTAAACGTTAAACAGTGTTGAAAACGGCGTAAAACACAATTTCAACTAGCACTCATAATAGGCTTTACGGGTCGTCTTTTCCTAAAAACAGAATCAGGATAATTGACGCAATCCATTAAAATGTCCCAAAGAATAAACGTGCCAACAAAAAAGAAAATAATAATATTCAAACTTTTAATGGTATGAATGAAATTTGTCTTCAATTTGACCCCCGAATTGTTTACATTTAGCAATTAGTGGGCCTTTAATCGGATGACTATGTGAAGGTCCTTGCTATACATGTATAAACAAGACAAAAGTGAAAATGTCACAAGCCAATAAGGCTATGTCGCATTCCGTGGAAGTTTCGGTAACTTATCGAGCAGACGACTCTAGATGCTAAATATCAATACAGTCCCCGTTCTAATTACTTTCTGTGTTTCATAGATGCGAGAGGGTCACTACCTTTAATCAACTTTTAACTCTTTACCAAACGACAAAATTTTAGCCTGGTCCTGTTTTAAAGAATTTGCAGACGACAAATTAAATGTGGCTCAAGTGATGCGTGTTGTGAGTGAAAGGACAGAAAACATTGTGGACAAAGGAGAAAACGTCGGTTACCAGCATTTTCTCCTTTTTCCACAATGTTTTCAAAAGCCTTCTCTGTTAGGGTCGTTAAAACTCTGGTTTGTGCGGTAAAAGGGTTATACAGTGAAATGCGATAACAGCAACTGTAAACCTAGAATTTTTTGCGACATATAAATCAGCGAAGTTCTTGATTGTGACGGAATTGCAAATTCAAATCGCCATGAGAATACAAGAATCAGCCATTCCGCGATATTTTTTTCAAGCTAGTATCTATATTCATAAAATATTTCAAAAGAGAGAAGACTTGATCATCACAAATTTGAATTGGAGTACTCGTTGCAAAATTCTTGTCAATATTTACTCGAAAGTTTCTAGTACGTATCATTTATAATCAAATAACTACTCTCTTTTCGAAAGTATCGCGGAGGGTTTAGGTGCGTTTTTTACATTAAGGGAGGTCACTCTTCTTAAGTAATATTGTGAGGCTATAAGTTTTCTCCCTTACACCATGAAATGATTGAAAGAATGCCATCTTGACCGTTTACAAACAATAACTTACGGTGCTCTACTTATATGATAAACGTCTAAAATGAATATCGTCAAAATAATAACATAGGAAATGTATAGAACATGTTTCTTTGCAAGGTCATATATAAACAAGAGGGCCATGATGGCCCTGTATCGCTCCACTGGCTTATAAATATAAACCATAAAATGGTTTCAAAATGAAGACTTACAAAGTTTTCTCTGTAAAAGCCCATGTGAAAGTTGAGACCCGCAGGGCAAAGCCATTTTTGATCCCAGAGCTATAATTACTTGAACCCTGGTAGAGGTCCACAAGATAAAGCCACATGCCAAAATAATACAAGTCTATGCTGTATGGTTATAAATAAGGTGATTTTCAAGTTTTGTCCATATGAAGCCTCTGTAAAACATAAGACCCCTGATGCAAGGCTAATTTCAAAAAAAGCCAAAATCAAGACAGGAAGATTTCTTAAGTTGTCACTATGTAAGCCCATGTAAAACTTGTGACCCCTGCGGCGGGGCCAATTTTGACCCCAGGGCTAAAGTTTTGGCCCGCTTGGTAGAGGCCCACTAGATATAGCTACATGCAAAATTTGGTAGCTCTAGGCCTTATGGATAGGTACAGGACGATTTTTAAATTTTTCTCTATATAAGCCCATGTAAAACTTGTGACACCTGGGGCAGAGCCAATTTTGACCCCAGGGCTATAATTTGAAGAAACTTGGTAGAGGTCTACTACATAAAGCTACATGCCAAATTTGGTAGCCCTATGCCTTATGGTTTCAGACAAGAAGATTTTTAAAGATTTCCAATATTTTTCAGTTTTGTTGCCATGGCAACCAGAGTTTTTGAAGGAATCAAATTCTTTCAAGAAATTCTGAAGAGGACCATGGCAGGATCATTTCTGTGAAGTTTCATGAAAATTGGATGGGTAGTTTCAGAGAAGAAGATGTTTGAAATAAAAGTTAACGCATAGATGGACGCACGCACGACGGACCATGACATAAGCCCGATGGCCTTCGGCCAGTGGAGCTAAAAATAGTCTGAAAATAAGTGCCAAAGCCTTCATTTGAAGAAGTAATTCGATCAACTTCAGAACTGCATTCTAGACCTGTCTTCTGCTTCTAACAGCATTTTAGTCATACAACACCCACAGTGGTAAAACATAGTAGCACAAGTGCTTGATATCAAATTTTTCAAGTGGGATTGCTTTTCGGGTACTACATGTCTGATACGTGGGAAATCCTTTCTGGTGTTACACCTAGGGTATATGGCAAGATCGTATAAGTTTACCCTTACCCAAACGAAAAAATTTAAGACCCGTCCAAACTGAAAGTGTGTGCATACGGCAAATTTAATCTGCTGCTAATGATACACATTTTCTTTGGAAGGGTAGAAAACATTGCAGGAAAAGGAGAAAATGCTGGTCACCAGTATTTTGATGTGTCACTCTGATGTCACCATATTTCTGAAATAATTTTAAATAGTGTGATTGTTTGAATAAGGCTTTATGGTGCTTCTAACAGCATTTTAGTCATACAACACCCACAGTCTCTAATGGATTCTGGAGTGCCTTGCCTAAGGACACTCCAAAGGGCAAGGATAAAATTGAAGGAAGCAATACTGATTCTACATCATCATCTCAGTTCTTCTATCCATCAGGATGCTTAGTGCATTGTAGTTGCCTGTACAGACTTATAGATCAAATCAGACTGTTTTAGCTCTTTACCACACAATCCAAAGGTTTTAAAGACCCGAAAGGAGAGGACTTTTGAAAACCTTGTAGGAAAAGGAGAAAATGCTGGTAACCAACATTTTCTTTCTTTCCCACAGCATTTTCTATCCAGTCATAGAACTTCATCTTGTTTGTTCCACATTTGAATGTTATCAGCAAATACTTTCTATTTTAAAAAGTCTGAAATTTGTCGTTAACTTGGCATAAAATTCTAAGGAGGGAGGGAGGCAGGGAGAGAGAGAGAGAGAGAGAGTTTCTCTCCCAAATGTTCGGCATCTGGTCAAGTTAAATGATACATGTATTCTATGAGAGAGAGAAGGGGTGGGACAGAGAGCTGATTCATTGATTGTAAGGTGTTTAACACCATTTTCAACACTATTTCAGTTATATTATGGTGGTCAGTGTACCTATCCATGCTTTCCTGGAGTTTCTTTTACCAGTACTATGCACAATATTCTTTCCAAGCCACTTTCCCATTATAACCATCGTCAAAACTGGTCAGCAGTGAGAGAAGAGTGAATAGAATGACACACCACAGAGAAAACAGAGAGAGAGGAGAGATATAGGGGAGCAGAGATTTCTCTGCCAAATGTCAGACATCTGGACATGAAAAGAATGGAAGATAAATAAAAAACAAACAACAGAAATATTTCTAAGCATTTTTACTTATTATGAGCTAAAGAAATGAATAATTCCAGACTGCATCTTGGAAAGACAATGTTTTACCACATTCAGGCAGGTCATCTGCAAATCCTTTGAATTTTGACAGGGCTAAATTTGTTGTTTGGTCAAGTGTTAACCTTTTACCACACAATCCCTAGATTTAACGATCCTCAGAAAGAGACCTTTTAAAAGCATTGTGTGAAAAGGAGAAAATGCTGGTAACCAGTTCCCATTTCCCATAATGTTTTCTAGCCTTTCAAAGACAGGGCAAATCAATTTAGATTTATTGGTGCAAACTGGCACTGATGTTGTGCAGTCTGAACTTAGATCTACAGTGAGTTTTTTTGAGATATTTTAGCTTAACCCTTTACCACACAACAAATGTTCGACTGGTCCAAATTGAAAGCATTTACAGAGGATAAATTAAATATTACTCAAAACATGAAATTTGTCTTTTAACCCTTTATCGCACAATGTCGCCTTCTGATGCCTCTGGGAAAGAAGCCTGTTGAAAACATTGTGGGAAAATGAGAAAATGCTGGTAACCAGCATTTTCTCCTTTTCCCACAATGTTTTCTACCCTATCAAAGAAAAACTGTGCCATTTGAGCCACACTGAAATTGTCATCTGCAAATGCTTTCAATTTGGACAAGGCTAAAATTTTGTCATCTGGTAAAGGGTTAAAGAGTGGAAAACATTCTGGGAGAAGAAGAAAATGCTGGTATCCTGCATTTTCTTCTTTTCCCATATTGTTTTCAAAAGGCCCCTTCCCAAGTGTCATTGAAACTCAGGATTCTGTGGTAAAGATGTTACAATGCTGTGAAGTTTACAAAAATTAAGTCCATTCAATTCATATTTATTCCTTTCAATTTCAATTCTAATAAAGACTTTTTCCAAGGGAGATAACATTGATAAAAATATCGGTCTCTTTAAAACACAGTTGTTTCCCTTGTAACTACTTTCGAACAGCTGTTTGCAGGCCTCTCAGAGTAGATTCAATTGCTTCTCTATTTGTAGGTGTGGCTGCATGATTGTTTCTCTTTCTTCTGGTGCTGAAAATAGAAACAATTATCTCATTACCCCATTACAACCAAGATATGTGGTGTTTCCCATTCATAGCAGCTACTGTCTTAAAAACATTGCAGGAAACGGGAAGCAAGAACACAAAATACATGTACTGTTGCTCCCCTTTTTAACAAGAGTTTTTCATGCCTAGTAGAAATTGTTTTTTAACACATTCTCTTTATGACTTACTAAGTTACTAGCCTTTCAGATGGTTCTAAAGGCTGCAGGGGTTTAACCCTGTACAAAACTATCCCACACTTTCTGGAGAAAACTTTTTAAAACAATGTTGGATAAGGATAAAATGTTGGTTACCAGCATTTTCTCCTTTTTCACAATGTTTTCAACATTTTCAATAGCAATTCCCATCATTTGAGCCACATTCATTTTGTCATCTACAAATACTTTCAATATGGGCAAGTCCAAAATTTTGTTATCTGGTAAAGAGTTTAACCGTTTACCACCACCTAAAGAAAACTTCTTTCTTGAAAACAGCATTTTCTCCTTTTCCCACAACGTTTTCAACCCTTCCCAAAACAAATTTCAATTTTTCAGTCACGTTGATTTTGTTGTCTGCAAATGCTTTCAATTCTGATAAGTCTAAAATTTTATTTTTTGGTAAAGAGTTTAACAGTGAGTAATGGAAAATGGGCTGATAATGACCAGTGATATGAAAAACTTATCAAGACATTTGTCAACCTCTCCCAAAAATACATTTATAATCAACACCTAGAGAACAGATGTGGAACAGCCCCACCCACCTATGGTGTTATACACAAATAAATGGGATGAACACTAGATCTAAATTATGTTATAGATAAAAAATCTGCTATCTGATTGGTCAGTTCTGTTTTACCGGTAATATTTAATGTCTTTGAAAAAAAATCCAGGATTTGCATTCATGATGTTGCAGACAAATAACCTGAACACTAGATCTAAATTATGTTACAGATAAAAAAAATCTGTTAACTGATTGGTCAGTTCTGTATAAATATTGAATGTCTTTTTAAAAAAATCCAGGATTTGTATTCACAAATAGAATAATTGTTATTGTTAACTGTAATTCTAATAAATGTCAGTATTCTACCTCTGTCCCACTGAATTAGAAGATTAACTTTCATTATAAAGGACACAGATGGCACTTTGTGCTTTTCAAATCTATTGCAGAACAAGTTATTTCGTTAAAATGATATCCCTCACTTTTCTGACAGAAACATAATATAAGAGGAATTGTGTTTTGTAAGTAAGTACATGTGGCCTGTTTGTTAATGGTCCATAATGAAATTATATGTTAAGTCCCCCTTTTCCATGACAAGGCATTTCACTGAATGAAAACTAATAATGACTGTCTATGGCTTATGATAAACAATATAAATATGAAGTTTCATTGAATTTGTTCAGTGGTTAAAGAGATATTGGTCCATAATGGAAGTATATAACAAGCCCCCTTTTTCCATGACACAGCATAAAATAAAAAAAAAAAAAATCAGCAGACTATCATAAGGAACACTATCATAAGGAACACTATCATTAGGAACACATGTATGAAGTTTCATCAAATTTCATCACAGATTTTAGAAGATATATGCCAGGACCGACAGTCAGACAAATGGACGAACTGACAGACGGATTGACAAACGGAAAAACCGACAGACTACGCAAAAAACCATATCCCCTTGCCTTCTGCGGGGAATAATTCATGTTGTGTTCACTTTGCCTCACTTCTTTAAAAAATGTCCCCAATTCCTGCAAGTTCATGGGACAATAATCTCCTTGCTGAATAATCCTTGGAGTGAACTCTCAAAAAAATTTGCTCCTTTTCCAACAATGTTTTATGAAGTTGTCAACCCCCAGGGGACATTACAAAAAAGTGTCTTGGTTCGGTATTTACCAGTAATGAGCTAATACAACATACTAGGTTGCATGTACAATGGCTAAACCTTTTGCCACACAATCCCGACTTTAACGACCCCAAAAGAGAAGCCTTTTGAAAACATCATGGGAAAAGGAGAAAATGCTGGTAACCAGCATTTTCTCCTTTTCCCACAATGTTTTTCTTTTCTACCCATCTTACAGCAAGTTTAAAATTTTCAGTCACATTTATTTTGTCGTCTGCAAATGCTTTCAATTTGGACGTTTTTGTCGTTTGGTACAGAGTTAACTGTATCAGAAGCACAAAACCACTTGACCCCACTACTTCTTCAACAGGACTTTTATGGGCAAATTCAAACAACGGAAAATTAAGCCCTTTGGGTTCAGGAAGTGTCTGAAAGGAACTAAACACTTAGGCAACTATTTCATTTTTCACTTACATCATGAACAGTGGTCGACTTGGCAACAATGTCTGTATTGCTCATTCCACCTTGACCCTTTACTAGACAACAAATTTTAGTCTTGTCCAAATTGAAAGCATATGCAGAAGATGATTTCATTGTTGCTCAAATGGTGGAATTTTACTTTGATAGTGTAGAAAACTTTGTGGAAAAAGTACAAAATGCTGGTTACCAGCATTTTTTTTTTTTCCCCGCAATGTTTTCGAAAGGCCTCTTTCCGAGGGTCATTGTGTGGTAAGGGTTACAGTGCCTTTCAGTACAATATTTACCTTATTGGCCCGTGTAGATCAAGATCAGACTGCACAAAATGTGATCTACCCTGTACACTTTCCTTAGGCAATCTGAACTAAAACAGCCATACACTTAATTATTTGGGTTTTATTTCTCGGCTGAAAATATCCCTTGTGTTTTGTTCCATGCTCTAAGGGTTAAATTTGCTGGAAAAAAAATCCATGTGGCTAAAAACGTTGAGTTTGTCTTTGATAGGGAAGAAAACTTTGTGGCAGCAGGAGAGAATGCTGGTTACCAGCAATTCTTCCTGTTCCTACAACGTTTTAACGCTTTACCAAACAACATAATTTTAGACTAGTCCAAATTGAAAGCACCTGCAGAAGACAAAGTAACTGTGACTCAAAATTGGAATTTATTTTCCAAAGCGTTTTTTCACAGGGTCGTCAAGTCTGGATTGTGTGGCTGGTTATTAGCATTTTCTCCTTTTCCCTCAATGTTTTCTACCCTTCCAAAAAGAAATTTCATTTTTTGTGTCACATTTATATTGTCGTCTTCAAATGCTTTCAATTAGAACTAGTCTAAAATACTGTTGTTTCGTAAAGAGTTAAAAAGATCAGCTCATAGCCATACTACAGCTGATAAGCTAAGCCCCCCTTATGCTGCAGATTAAGATCAAAATGTACAGTCTGATCTTGGATCTACATAATCTGATATTTATATATCTGCTGTTCTGGTCAAAAAAGGTTCAATATTACAAAATATAAGTCTAACAGTTTATTTGTATGTGTCCATTTCAATTATTTAGCACTGTTTACATGCATTTGAAGATGACAAACTAAATATATGGTGCTCGAAAGATGGAAATTGTCTTTGAAACTTTCAGGAAAGAAGAAAACACTGACACCAGTATTTTCTTCTTTTTCCATGATATTTTCAAAAGCCTTCTACGACAGAATTAAAAAACATGTGATCCATTGGTAAAGGTTTGAGGAACTGTTTAACCACAAAGATTTGTAATGACAAGTGAAGTCCTTAAAAAATTATCCCAAATCATGCAATTGAATGAATTGATATATATCATGGTAACTGTGGGTCAGGCAAATGTAATACTAGCTACAACTTCCCTTCGATTACCATGGTTTCCTATTTCAAACTCTCAGGGGGCAAAGTACAGTATAGTAGAATTCAACTGCCTCCTTTAACCCTTTCCCAAACGACAAATTTTGGGCTGGTCCAAATTGAAAGAGTTTGCAGACGACAATTTTAAATTGGATGAAAATGGCAGAAAGTTCTCAAAAAGGGTAGAAAACACTGTGGGAAAAGGAGAAATTGCTCGTTACGAGCAATTTCTCCTTTTCCCACAGCGTTTTCAAAAGACTTGTACTGCAAACACGTGAAAACCAGGGCTTGTTTGGGAAAGGGTTAAATGATCATTGTGAGATAAAAGCCTTTCCCAAAAGGCAAATCTAATTCAACAAGGAAAAGAAACTTTGGATGTTGTAATAAGGTGACAAATGAAGAAATCCCTCACAAACTGTAATACTGGGAAAAAAAAAAAACTTGATAACTGAACTATATTAGGAACAGTGTTATTTTTTATCATATTTTACTTGTAGCAGAAAATAACCAAGTAAATGCACACCTCTCAAACCCCCCCCCACCCGTTCTTTCCCATGACAGAAATAATGCATAAAGCATTCTTAGCAACTGGCTGCTCCTTTACATTACCGAGCCATTCTTTAGTACACTAAAGTCCATCTTCACAAACATTTCTAAAAAGCTCTCTTAGTCTTATCCTTAATTAAGAAAGTAACAAAAATTGCTGACTGACTTTACTCTTTACCGCACAATCCCGTCTTTTAACGACCCTGAGGAAGAAGCCTTTTGAAAACATTGTGCGAAAAGGTGAAAATGCTGGTAACCAGCATTTTCTCCTTTTCCCACAATGTTTTCTACTCTTCCTAAAACAAATTTCAAGTGTTTAGTCACATTCATTTTGTCATCTGCAAAAGCTTTCAATTTGGAATGGTCTAAAATTTTGTTGTTCGGTAAAAAAATTGGACAGACCACTTGGTTTAGCCAGTCAGGAATTGAGTTACTGTAAATTTAGTAAATTCTTGAGAATCATGTTTAGAATGTTATTAACCCTTAAAGTGCCTTCGACAACTATAGTTGCCATTGCAGCCACTGTTGATCAAGATCAGGCTGCACAAAATGTGCAGCCTGATCACTGATCTACACAGTCTGCTTTGCTGAAATGATGTAGACAAAAGCAACCATGAAATTGCAATTATGGAAGTCGTATTTCAAGGACGAAGATTTTCGATAGGTTTATTTGACCTTTTAATGATTAAGAAAAAGATTATTTCTGTCATTGAAATGGTAGAAAACTTTGTGGGAAAAGGAGAAAATGCTGGTTACCAGCTTATTCTCCTTTTTCCACGTTTTCAAAATCCTTCTTAACTCTTTACCACACAATCCGGGCTTTTAACAACCCTTAGAAAGAAGCTTTTTGAAAACATTGTGGGAAAAGGAGAAAATGCTGGTAACCAGCATTTTCTCCTTTTCCCAGAATGTTTTCTACCCTTCCCAGTACAAATTTCATTTTTTCAGTCACAATCATTTTGTCGTCTGCAAATGCTTTCAATTTGGACAAGTCTAAAATTTTGTCG
The DNA here is from genome assembly GCA_945859785.2 of Tridacna gigas. Lineage (NCBI taxonomy): Eukaryota > Metazoa > Mollusca > Bivalvia > Cardiida > Cardiidae > Tridacna > Tridacna gigas. The sequence continues at coordinate 26,376,631 of OX244033.2, read as the reverse complement.
TTTGGTAAAGAGTTAAGGGTTGTTAAAATTGGGGTAAAAGGTTAAGAGAAAGGGTGACACAGGAAGTTGTGGAAAGATGTCTACTTAATGAAGTTTTGTCAAAAACTTAGGGTCACCACCATCAAGTACATTTCCGTAACCTTTTATCAAACAATCCCGAGTTTTGACGACCCCAAAAATGAGAACTTGAAAACAAATGGGGGAAAGGGAGAAAATGCTGGTATCCAGTATTTCCCCTTTTCTCACAATGTTTTCTATCTTTACAGGACTAATCTCATCATTTTAACTACTTTTATTTAACATCAGCAAATGTTTACAATATGAGTCGAAAATTTTGTCATCTGGTACAAAGTGAACAGCTTGAACACCAAATTACTACACAAGATACAATATTATTACAGTCAGTCAATAAAAACAATCCATTTGTATTTTCAAGACAAGAATTTTTAACAAAACAATTCAACCGTGTAGCTTGATGATCAGTCTATGTTTTGTGTATTCTGATCTTGGATCTACACCATCCACATAAGAAATGAATTTTGTCATTTGCCCTGAAAGGGTTAAGCCTTTTCTCTGTTAACTTTAACAAAAACAATCAACAGTACAGAGGACTGATCAAAGGGAATACTGGAAACTGATAGCTAGGATTTTGACAAGACACTTCAGGAAAGTAGTGGCCAACATGGAATTTCTTCTTTCTCAATAATTTTTCTATTTGCTGCAGTGTCTTCAAGTCATAAGAAGTAGGTATATATACATCAAAAAACCCTCCAAGCAAAATATATCAAATTATGCCCATACTTTGGTCAGCTTCTGTGACCATTGGGGGAAAAGCAGAAAGCAAAAATCGCTTGTAACCAGAACAATTAAAACTGCTTTGTCCAACACAAAACCATACAAAAAATAACCCTTTACCAACATCCTGATGTTTAACAACCCTGAAGAAGAGGCTTTTTGAAAACATTGTTGAAAAAGGAGAAGATGCTGGTAACCAGCAATTTCTCCTTTTCACACAAGGTTTTTCACTTATTCAGAGGCTACTCCCATCTTTTTTCACTGTATTTAATTTGTCGTTTGCAAATGCTTTCGATTTGGTGCAGTCTAAAATTTGCAATTTGGTAAAGAGGTTAATCTGTGGAAAAAATAATGGGAAAAAGAGAAAATGCTGGTTACCAGCATTTTTTTAATAAAAATTCTATTTCTTCTGTGACATTACATTATGGTATCCTTTGGGAAAAGGGTTAATCCACTTCAAAATGGTTTCAAACATGTCTAATTAACCCAAGTGGGTGACCAATGGAAGTCAATCCCTAATCAGATTAGAACGAGGGGCAGGACCAAGCCCCTGTTTGTTTGCTTTGACTATGTAATCATTGTGGTAGTTGTAAGAGCCACAAAAACAACTGAGCCATGTTCTGGCAAAAGGAGGCTTTATGCGTCTCCCTGATCCATGATACCAAGCAAGTCAGCTTACAAATTTTGGATCCATAAAATCTATTTTGTCAAACAATTGGCTAAATTTGGAGGTAGACTAGTCTTTGGACATGCAGAAAATTGAACAATAGCAAAAAGTTTCAGCCAAGGTAAGCCTGCATCGATACTTTTTGCAGATGCACTAAGCCCTCTTTTCACAGAGCATGGTTCAATCATATTTTAACTCTTTACCAAACAAAAATATTTTTAGACTTGTTCAACTTGAAAGCATTTGCTGACAATAAATTATATGAAACCTCGACAAATGTCTTGGAAATGGTATTGCACTGTGGAACAAGAAGGAAATGCTTGTAACCAGCTTTTTCTTCTTTCCGGCCATGTTTTCAAAAGTCCTTTTCTCACAGGGATTGTTAGACACAGGATTGTTTCTGAACCCTTTACCACACAATCCTGAGTTAAATGACCCTAACAAAATAGGCTTTTGAAAACACTGTGGGAAAAGGAGAAAATGCTGGTAACCAGCATTTTCTCCTTTTCCCACAATGTTTTCTATCCTTCCCAACACAAATTTCCATTTTTGAATCACTTATTTTGTCTTCTATGAGTGCTTTGAATTTGGACAGGGCTAAAATTTTGTCATTTGGTAAAAGGCTAAAGGACTGAGATACTTGTAACACTTAAAACAACTCAACCCTGCTACCCCATTTCATAACACACAAAGAATAACTGTTTGATGTAAGATTAACCCTTTACCAAACAATCCCTGGTTTTCACGACCCTGGGAAAGAAGACTGTTGAAAACATTGTTGGAAAAAGAGAAAATGCTGTTACCAGGATTTTCTCCTTTTCCCACAATGTTTTCTACCCCGTCAGAGAGCTTAAGCTCATTTAAACCAATTTCAAATTTGTCGTCTGCAGATGTTTTGAATTTGAAACAGTATAAAATTTGTCACTTGGGAAAGAGTAAAGCATCGAGATTCACATTTTCCGGAATGGCACAGCTAACAGAGAAGACAAGAGTTTTGAATCCAGGTGCCTAGTTTCATTGAAAATTCTAGTAAAAAGCTGACAAGAAAGTATGAGCTCTTAAACAATTTTCTTTTATGCTTTTCGGTACTTTATAGAAATCTAACAGTGAATTATATCCTTATAATTCACCTGTGAATGTTATAATTCACCTCTGAATTTATAACTTATATTTTTGACATGCCGAGGATATTTATAGGACATGAATGAATTTTTAGGCGGTGAACTTAACATTTTATGATGTAGTCATTATTACAGCTTGTCCATATCTGACTGGACTGAATAGGCCATTTCGCGTATGTTTTTCAATCTAGATGTTAAGAAAAAGCGAAATGAAGAGCATAAAAGAAATAGAATAATTGTTTGTTTCAGTGTATGGTCGAAATTTCTTTCATCTGGTGAAAAGCAAAGGCCATATTTTCACTTGTGGCTTTGCTACTTGTGAAAACATAGCCTTTGCTTTTCACTCAATGAAAGAAATTTCGACCATACACTGAAACAGACAATAATCCTCTATTCAACGTACAATTTTGATATAAAATAGCAAAGTTACGACCTTGACCTTAAGATCAAGAGCATGGGCAGGGGTATTGCTGAAAGAAACTCTAGACCCATATCTATTATCATACCAAGTATGAACCTAATCCATCCCATGGTTTGGAAAATGTGAGCTCTTACAAAACTTTAATGTAAATATGGATGCCGACTCTTAACACCAACACCAAGGGTAGTGCAATACCTCTTGCTGGACTTTGTCAAGGCAAGTTAACCCTTTACCACACAACAATATTTTAGACTGGTCCAAATTGAAAGCATTTGCAGACAAAAATGTTGTAAAATGATTGGATTAGTTTCTGAAAGGTTAGAAAACATTGCAGGAAAAGGAGAAAAGGCTGGTTACCAGCATTTTCTCCTTTTCCTACAATGTTTACGAAAGTCTTATTTCCCAGGGTCATTAAAACTCGGGATTGTGTGGTAATTACTTTGCAGCTACCAGGGACTACAAGAGCACTGTATGCTGGTGTCAACATTTGGTGGCACAAGTTTTTTCAGACAAAAATTCCAGCTCAATAAAACGGGTATACCTGTGTTATGAGCACGGCCAGGTTTCTGAGGTGTCAAGCCCAAAGACACTCCCACAAACCCATCCCTGTGAGGATCCAACTTGGGCCTCCTGGTTGCAAATCATTCACTTTCACCACTGATTCATGCAGGATTCCTGATCTTGATCTACACACTAGCCATAAAAGCCACTAAACATATGAAAAGCACTTAACCCTTTCCCAAAAGACAAATTTCGGACTGGTCCAAACTGAAAGAGTTTGCAGACGACAATTTTAAATTTGATGAAAATGGCAGAAAGTTATCAAAAAGGGTAGAAAACACTGTTGGAAAAGGAGAAATTCCTCATTACGAGCAATTTCTCCTTTTCCCACAGTGTTTTCAAAAGACTTGTACTGCAGACACGTGAAAACCAGGGCTTGTTTGGGAAAGGGTTAACCCTTTCCAGAACGACAAATTTTTTACCCCTTCAAATTCCAAACATCTGCAGAAGACGCATTTAAAATTGGTAGAAATGATAGAAATGAGCTTAAGCTCTCTGAAAGGATAGAAAACATTGTGCAAAGAGGAGAAAATGCTGGTTACCAGAATTTTCTCCTTTTCTCACAATGTTTTCAAAAGCTTTCTTTCCTAGGAACACGAAAACATGGGATTGTTTGGTAAAGGGTCAAGGGCTTATAAGTTAACACTTTACCATACAACAAAATTTTAGAATTATGAGAATTAGATATTGCAGACGAAAAAGTAGCTTTGTCTCACTGACAAAATTTCTCGCACTTAGGGTGAGAAACAATCATGGAAAAAGAATAAAATTGTAGGTTCTACCATTTTCTCCTTTTCCTTGAATGATTTTTCAAGAGACTTCTTCATCAGGGCTGTAAAAAGACTGGATAGCGGGTTAACCGTTCACCATCCCGAGTTTTCTTGACCCTGAAGAAGAACGCTATTAAAACATTGTGGGAAAAGGAGAAAATGCTGGTAACCAGCATTTTCTCCTTTTCCCACCATGTTTTCTACTGCACAATGTTGTCGTCTGCAAATGCTTTCGATTTGGACAAGTCTGAAATTTTGTCGTTTGGTAAAGTGTTAATGGGCCAAGTATCACTAATAGTATAACAGAAACCTTGTTTCATGTGACATCATGCTACAGAACGCCTGCATAAAAATAGTATTGTCAAGTGTATCTCGAGTGTTTGATCAACACGACGTATGTCATACTCACCATTGAAAATGTCATCAAAATCAATGAGCTCATCCCTTCCCGATAAACTGTCTTCTAAAATATTTGAACTTGGTAACCCTGGTAGCCTCCGCATCTACATAATACACAGAAATATTACTCGAATTAATTCTTTGCCACACGGCAAAAATTTTCAAATGGTCCTAATGATGCAGATGACAACTAATATGTGGCTGGAATTGTAAGATTTGGAAGGGTAAAAAATGTGGAAAAAGAGAAAATGCTGATTACCAGCATTATCTCCTTTTCCCAACATGTTTTCAAAAGCCTTTTTCTTGAGGGTTATTGAAAGTCAGGATTGTGTGGTTAAAGGGTTTGCCCTTTGCCGTGCCCGGTAGCTCAGTCAGTAGCATACAGGCCTTGAGACCAGTGGGTCACTGGTTCCAATCCCCCAGTCTGCTGTTTCCAAGGACTGATTATAGTCATTGAGGTAGGATTCATTCCTCTATCACTGCTGAGCATTGTTTTGGCGGTGGTTATGTGGGAAAGCAGCCAGTGGCTTGGGAAGAACATTATGCAAACTGTAGGTAAAAGACAATCCAGGAAGGCATGTATAGGTGCAATGGTCACTGTGACATAACTGAAATAACGATGAAAATGTGGTTAAATATCACAGAGATCATGCAAAAACCTTAGCCCTTTACCACACAATCCCCAGGCTTCACAACCCTTAAGGATAGGGGCTTTTGAAAACATTCCGGGAAAAGGAGAAAATGCTGGAAGCCAGCATTTTCTCCATTTCCCACAATGTTTTCTACCTTGTCAAAGAACTTTACTTCATTCGTACCACTTTCATATTTGTCGTCTCAATGTCAAAGAGTCTGGAATTTGCTGTTGGTAAAGAATTAACCCTTTTGAAAACATTGTGGGAATAGGAGAAAATGCTGGTAAGTAGTATTTTCTCCTTTTCTCACAATGTTTTCTTTGATTTCAAAGGCAAATTTCAGTTTCTGAGTCACAGTTAATCTGTCAACTGCAAATGCTCTCAATCTGGACCCGTCTAAAATTTTGTCGTTTGGTAGAGTTAAATATCAAACATTCGCTTACTTTGAAATCATTGTGATTAAACGCTTTTTCAAGGGCCTTCTATTTCAATTTTCTTATCTTCCTTGGCTCCTTCAGTGCCTTACAAATCTTCTAAATCTATGATATAAGCTTATGCAGATGGAAAATGAGTTAAGCACATACCAAGTATCTGGCATGTTTCAATACAGTTTGATTGTGGCTGCTATATTTCCTTGATTTAACTCTTTACCACACGACAAAATTTTAGGCTTGTCCAAACTGAAAGCCAGTGCAAAGGACACATTAAATGTAAGGCAAATGTTGATGATTTGTCACAAAGGCAATCGTATTTTAGCTTTTTACCAGACAAAAATAATGTAGACTTGTTCAATTTGAAAGCATTTCCAGATGATGAAATAATGCATCTTGAATAATGTCTTTGAAATAGTGAACATTGTGGAAGAAGGAAAAATGCTGGATATTCCTTTCCCCACATTTGCTTTCAAATGTCTTCTACCTCAGGGCCACTAAACCCAGGGTAAGGATTTCAATTTCAAGTTCGATTTTGCATGTGAATCAACAGATTGGGTAGACATTCTGAGCGTCTGTTTTTCATTTTCATGTTTTCTGTTTGGTCAGATAAACTACAGGCTATCAAGAAACCAACCTTTCTTGTAATATTGTGTTCCATTTGTAACTTCAGGGGTGCATGCAATCCTTGTAGATTTCTCAACATACTTAGGTCCATTTTTAATTTGTTCTCATTCCACTGAAACATAAATAAAACTTATGGTCAATAAACTGTAAGGTATAATTAGTGATTATCATTTCAATAAGTATAACTAATGATCAATACTCTGTAAGTACAACCAATAATAAATATTTCTGTAAATATACTAATGATTAACATTTCTGTAAGTATAACAAATGATTTTCATTATATAGATACTAACCCTTAAAGCCTGCTTGGTTTTGGTTGCTTATGCAGAGAGTGAAGATCAAGATTGGACTGCACAGACCATGCAGCCTGATCTTGGATCTATATGGTCTGTTCCCATGCTTTTTGGCTTTGAAAGAGAGAATTTAAACTGTACAAGGAAATATTTACGTATTTCTCCGAATGTTCAAGTGGGTGAACTTTGGCATTTCCATCCCTAGCCTTTGCAAACCTGAAGAAGAAATTTAAACAGTTGTGCAGGTAAAAATGTCAAAAATAACATAAATTACAAACGACTTGACCTTTACAGTGCCATGCCAAGGTTTTCTGTACCAGATGACAAAATTTTAGATCGGCCAAAATTCAAAGAATTTGCAGACGACAAATTAAATGTAGCTCAAATGTTGGATTCGTTTCTGAAATGTTAGAAAACATTGAAAACATTGTAGGAAAAGGAAACAAGAAGGCCATGATGGCCCTGGATCGCCCACCTGAGTCATTAGGCGAAATTTCACTCCAGGGTCATAATGACCCAATTTAAATCTCATCTGAGATATTATTAAGACCAACATTCTGACCAACTGTCAGGTCATTTGAGCTGAAAATGTGGCCTCCCGAGTGTCCAAAATGTCTTTCTTCAATTTGACCTAATGACCTAGTTTATGACCCTATGTGACCATATTTCAAACTCATCTGAGACATCAAAACAAACTTGTTGACCAAGCTTCAGGTGAATTGGGCAAGAACTGTCACCTCTAGAGTGCCCACAAGGTATTTCTGTAATTTGACCTAGTGACCTAGATTATGACCCTAGGTGAACCAATTTCAAATCCATTTAAGCTTTCATCAAGTCAAACATGCTGACAAATTTTCAGGTGAGTTGAGCAAAAACTGTGGCCTCTAGAATGCCCACAAGGTATTGCTTTAATTTGACCCCAGTCACCAGAGCCATGTTTCTTGACGGATCAAAATTTCGCGAACATTTTTTTTTTTTTGAAAAGGGTCACCCAAGGAACATCTCTGAGAAATTATTTCAAAATCTGACCAGCGGTTTCAGAGAAGAAGAATTTTTAAGAATTTCTTCATATCCGTATATTGCAAGTAGCCCCCAGTCACCAGAGCCATGTTTCTTGACCGATCAAAATTTCGCGAGCAACTTTTGAAAAGAGTCACCCAAGGAACATCTCTGTGAAATTATTTCAAAATCTGACCAGCCATTTCAGAGAAGAGGAATTTTTAAGAATTTCTTCATATCCGTATAGTGCAAGTAGCCTCCATTCACCAGAGCCATGTTTCTTGACAGTTCAAAATTTCGCGAACATTTTTGAAAAGGGTCACCCAAGGAACATTCCAGTGAAATTATTTCAAAATCTGACCAGCGGTTCCAGAGAAGAAGAATTTTTAAGAATTTCTTCATGGCAGTATTCTAAGTGCAAGTAGCCCCCAGTCACCACAGCCATGTTTCTTGACGGATCAAAATTTCATGAACAACTTTTGAAAAGAGTCACCCAAGGAACATCTCTGTGAAATTATTTCAAAATCTGACCAGCAGTTTCAGAGAAGAAGAATTTTTAAGAATTTCTTCATTTCCGTAGAGTGCAAGTAGCCCCCATTCACTAGAGCCATGTTTCTTGACAGATCAAAATTTCGCGAACACTTTTTGAAAAGGGTCACCCAAGAAATACCTCTGTGAAATTATTTAAAAATCTGACCAGCGGTTTCAGAGAAGAAGAATTTTTAAGAATTTCTTCATATCCATATAGTGCAAATAGCCCCCATTCACCAGAGCCATGTTTTTCGACATATCAAAATTTCGCAAACAGTTTTTGAAAAGGGTCACCCAAGGAACATTCCTGTGAAATTATTTCAAAATCTGACCAGCGGTTTCAGAGGAGAAGATTTTTAAAGAATTTCTTAGAAAATTCCATTTTGTTGCCATGGCAACCAGAGTTTTTGATTGAATCAAATTTTGTGAACAAGTTTTAAAGAGGACCTCCCAAGGAACATTCCTGCCAAGTTTGGTCCAAATTGGCCCAGTGGTTTAGGAGGAGATGATGTTTAAAGAATTGTTGACGATGCATGACGCACAGACGCACGACGCACAATGGACACCGGGTGACCCTAAAAGCTCCCTTTGAGCACATTGTGCTCAGGTGAGCTAAAAAATGCTGGTTTTAGCCTTGTCCAAATTGAAAGCATTTACAGATGACAATTTCAATGTGCTCAAATAGAGAACATTTTTCTTGATAGGGCAGAAAACATTGCAGGAAAATGAGAAAATGCTGGTTACCAGCATTTTCTCCTTTTCCTACTATGTTTTCAAAAGGCTTTTTTCCCAGGGTCGTTAAAAGGCGGCATTGTGCGGTACAGGGTTAATCCACTGAAAGAAATTAGCCTAGCTTGGGATTCCAACCACTGACCCTCTGGTCCTGCATAGCAGCACTCTACTGACTGTGGTACCAGGGCTTGGCCTACCACACGACAAAATGTTACATGTACTTGTCCAAACTGAAACTATTTGCAGCAACAAATTGAATATTGCTCAAATGACAGTATACCATCACTGAAAGTGTAGAAGATATTGTGGGTTAAAAAAAAAGGCCTTTTAACCCTTTCCTAAACAAGCCCTGGTTTTCATGTGTCTGCAGTACAAGTCTTTTGAAAACACTGTGGGAAAAGGAGAAATTGCTCGTAACGAGCAATTTCTCCTTTTCCCACAGTGTTTTCTACCCTTTTGGAGAACATTCCGCCATTTTCATCAAATTTAAAATTGTCGTCTGCAAACTCTTTCAGTCTGGATGGGTCTAAAATTTGTCGTTTGGGAAAGGGTTAAAAGTAGCACTGTTTGTTTGATTAAGGTTACTTTGGTTTTGCAGTGTAGATCAAGTTAAGAATGCGCAGAATGCATAGTGTGATCTTATCTAAACTGTCCAATGTTTTGAAAGATATGCTGGCTAAAACAAGCTAGATACTGAAATATTGTGGAATTTATTATTTACTTACTGAAAAAGCCCAAAAGGTAATAGCCCCTTTGCTCTTCATGTTGAAAGCTATATTGTGGGTACTCAATAGAATAGTCTCATTAAGACAATTCTAAGGATTACACAAAACACAAGTTTTAGAGAAGATTTTATGCTTTTAGGACTAGCCCCACTATTTGGACCTCTGTAAAACTGGTGTCTAGTTTTTTACCCGTGTAACATCCTATCTGGAACCCCTAAAGGTCCCTCAGGAAGCTGGATTTCCTGCATACCCTCAACGTCTGGTCTCACTGCTGCATTAAATGCCTGAAAATACAAAGATACGAACTTAGAAAGATAAGCAAACATAACCATGGCCATGCTCTGGCAAAAGGAGTCTTTTAACTCTTCACCAAACGACAAAATTTTAGACCGGTCCAAATTGAAAGTAGTTGCAGACGAAAAAATAAATGTGACTGAAAAATTGAAATTTGTCTTGGAAAGGGCAGAAAACATTGTGGGAAAAGGAGAAAATGCTGGTTACCAGCATTTTCTCCTTTTCCCACAATGTTTTCAAAAGGCTTCTTTTTTTAGGGTCGTTCAAAGTCGGGATTGTGTGGCAAATTGTTTAATGCTTCCCCGTAACACATAATATGAAGCAAGTCGTCACGTAACTCTGGATCCATAAAATTCATTTTATACAACAACCTGCTGAACAGAATGAAGCAGAACCTTGGTCATGCAGAAAATTGACCAAAAGGGAAAAGTTTCGAGCTGGGTCAGCCTGTGCAGACTGGCATACTTTTGCAGGTGCATTAAACCTCCTTTTCTCAAAGCATTGATCATATCAGCTATTTCCAGGATTTTTTTATACGTTTTCATACATCTGTAACCCAAGATATTTTAAAACACTTTTTGTGTTAGTTTTGGCATGTTTTCTCCCATTGCCTGTGGAAAAAAAATAAAATCTCCAAACAAACATGCTATTTCAAATCAGTTTTTTCACATCCAGGAAGATTGCAAACCATCTCCTTTCTAAATTGTTTCTCTTATTTTACCTCTTGTAGATATGTCGTAATTCAAAGCACTTGCAGGTGACAACTTAACCCTTTACTACACAATCGTGAGATTTAACACTTATCCTGCTATATAACTTAAATGAAACTTTCAAGCCTACTGTAAAAACTAATATATTAGCATCTCAAAGTTATGGGGGTTGGGGAAATACTTCCGTATCGAACAGTGTAGATCCAAGATCAGACTGCACGTTCTGTGAAGTCTGATCTTGATCTACACAGTCTGCAAAAGGTTGGTGAGTCACGCTTTGCAGCCAAAGGGTTAATGACCCTCAGGAAGAATTTAAGGCTTTTGAATAGATTATGGGAAAAGGAAAAAAAGGCTGGTTCCAGCATTTTCTCCTTTTCCAACAATGTTTTCTGAACTTCCAAAAACAAATTTCAAAATTTGGGGCACGTTTATTTTGTGGTCTTCAATTTATGCCTTAAATTTGGACCAGTCTAAGATTTTCTTGTATGGCAAAGAGTTAAATGTGGCTTAAATGATGGCATTTTGGCTTTGAAAGTTTAGAAAACATTGTGGGAAAAGGAGAAAATGCTGGTTACCAGCATCTTCTTCTCTCACAATGCTTTCAAAAGACTTCCTTCTCTGGGTCGTTAGACCTCAGGATTGAGAGGTAAAGAGTTAATTCTTTTTTAGATTCCTGCTTTTGGAGGTTTCCCACCCTCACCCTCCCAAAAAAATGTAAAATGAACATTAAACTGATGCATTTTCAGGACTGTTAGGTGTTTTGTCAAATATCTCGCTAACCGTAAGATGATATTATCAGACTGTACATTCTGAATGCCATTGACTTTCACACAGGGTTAAATTTCTGCTTATAAAATTCATTTTTAGACCTTTCCATAACTCTATAAAAACCAACAACATCCATTTTCATAACTATATTGTGTTTTCAATATACACTAGCCTCAACAATTATCATACTTCAGGTGCGATAAAATACTCCACCTGCCAGCAAGAAGTTGGGGCACTGATTTTGGCTCCTCCAATCAAATTATTTTATTTACACACCTGTTTGTTCATTTATCTTGGAAACTATTTCCCCCCTATCTATGTATGAAGTCTGTATCATTCCTTTAATTAATCTACTCAAAGAGGCACTTCAACTATTAAAACTGATTGATGGTTACCAGTCTACATAGGCACAGGGAAGCATTTACTTCAATCAAACCTGTTGCATTTTAACCCTTTACTCCAAGCCCTGCTAGTAAGTTGGTAGTAAACAGGACTACAGAAAAGGAGGTCACTGGTTTGATCCCTGGCTTGGCCAATTTCTTTTTCGAAGATTGATGATAGTTGTTGTGACAGGATTCATTTCTCTCGCCGGTGACCATTGTTTTGACGATGGTTATGTGGGAAAACAGCTGGTGGCTTGGAAAGAATATTGTGCAGAGTACTGGTAAAAGAAACTCCAGAAAAGCATGGATGGGTGCGCTGGCTGCTGCAATATAGCTGAAATGGAAAAAAATGGTGCTAAACACCATACAATCAATCAATCAATTTAACCTTTTACAAGACAAAAACATTAAACAACCCCAGACACTATTTAAACACCTGAGAAGAGGGCTTTAAAACCATTTTGGAAAAAGAATAAATGCTGAAAAAAAAAAAAACGCATTTTCTCCCTTTTCCACAATGTTTTCAAAAGCCTTCAGCATACCTCTGGTTAAAAACAGGATTGTTTGGTAATGGATCAAGTTCAGCAGTAAGTTCAAGAAAGTAACTGCACTGACCCGATATCCTCTGCCTTCATGAGGACACAAACAAATTCTGATGGAAAGACAAGATTAGTGGAAGGACAAACAGACACACAAATGGACAGCACAAGAATTTCCCTCCACCCTGCAGTTTGGGATAATTACAGACTTACACAAACTTTTACTAGACGACAATATCTAGGATGCTTCCAAACTGAAAGCATTTGCAGTAGACAAATCAAGTTTGGCTCCAAGCATCAAATTTGTCTTTGAAAGAATTCAAAACATTGTAGGAAACGAAGAAAATGCTGGTTATAAGCATTTTCTCCTTTTCCCTCAATGTTTTCAAACGTTATCCTCCTACAGGTTGTTAAAACACCAGGTTTTCTAGCTTTTACATGTTCAAGACTATTTTCACTGATATTTTGGTGTAACAATTTTTTCCTCCTCTTTTTATCTCCTTGTTTATGTATTTATTGTTATAAGCATACAGTTTGTTTTCAGATTTTTCCATATTGTTTACATACGAGCAGCGCCTCTGTTTTCCTAACACTATCTACTGATACGATGAAGTTCAAAAGCCATCTGCCTTCAATAAACTGATTACCAGGCCACAGAATTTCTTTACTCTTCTATTTTGAGGGCATTAAATTTTTGCAGACGACAAATTGACCATGGCTAAAATGTTGGATCTCTTCATTGAAAGGGGCATAAAACATTGTTGGTACAGGAGAAAATAGCGTTTTCTCCTATTCTCACAATACTTTCATACTTTCTTTCTTAACCCTTTACCACACAATCCCAACTTGTAACGACCCTGAGAAAGAAGCTTTTTGAAAACATTGTTGGAAAAGGAGAAAAAACTGGTAACCAGCATTTTCTCCTTTTCCCACAATGTTTTCTACCCTTCCGAAAACAAATTTCATTTTTTGGGCCACATCCATTTTGTTGTCTGCAAATGTTTTCAATTTGGACTTGTCTAAAATTTTGTTGTTTGGTAAGGAATTAAGGTCTTTAAAACCTTGGATTATTTCGTATTTGGTTATTTGGTGTAGGGTTAACTCTTTTTGCCTGCTGAAAAAACTCTGCAGGCGTTGACTTAAAAAAAGCATTATCCTTGTTGTTGTAGAAAATCAACATGACTGATTAATTGTATTAGAGTTTAACACCATTTTAACAGCTTAGGTCATATCATGGTTGTCAGTGCACCTATACATGTGTTTCGTGGTTTTCTCACACCAGTACTGACACAACTTTCTTTCCAAGTCACTGACTACTTTTTTCAGATGCATCAAAGGTGAGTGGGAAAAAAACACCGGAGAGAAAATTTGCCTCAACGTGATATCGAAATTGCAACCATGAGTTGGATATGGTAACCACCAAGCTACCAGTGCTGGCTAAATCAACATGAATTATGGTTAATATGGGAACACAGTTTAAAATCATCATTGCAAAAGGAAAAACTGATTGTTGCTAGCAATTTTTCCTTTTGTTATTCACAATGTTGCTTAACAAGAGGGCCATGATGGCCCTGTATCGCTCCACTTCCCTGTAGATATATCAGCCAGAATCATGGCATTATTGACCAAGCAATAATCTGCAAAAGGCATGTGTTGCCATAAAACTTCACATGAAAAATAGCCTAAGCTCAGAAAAAACTGATTCACAGCAAACAATATAATTATGCCCATTTACCTTGGCATGGATCTAGATTTTTAACCATGATTCTTCTGGTATTATTTTATATTTTGGCGTGAAATATCACAACTGTGTGTAATTGTTCACCCTTAGTTGAGGACAAAAAAAAAAGACTCAAAATATAACTTGCCTCTACTTGGATTTAAACCATGACCTTCAACAACTTTAGGAACAGAGCTATCCTGACAACTGATTTTCTCCTGTGTTCAAAATGCATTTATCCCTTGTTGTACATTGCAATAATGACTATCCCATCACTAACAAAATAGGGAAATTTTACTGAAAAAATACCAAAAGACTGAGTAATTTATCATGTTTTCTATTTATTTCTATCTATTTAAATGTTAGTTTGAAAGCTATCTTTGCATACAAATGAAAGTTACCAGTCTTTGAAGCTGTAAGAAACTTTGCTGCAAGACAAAAATGTCATCCCCAGGTGGTAATGTGCTAAATTCAAACCACAAGTTTAAATATACCTGTCAGTTATTTTTACTATCTTCAAAAACATTAAGCTTTCATTATTTACTATCATGCACTTTATACACCTGTAGTAAGGTAATAATGGTTGAAATAATTACTAAAATGGTTGATTGATTGATTGATTGATTGTGTTTTACATCATTTTGAACATTATTTCAGACATTTCAGAACGACAGCCCAATTATTCATGTGTGTCCTTGATTTCACCAGTACTGTGCCAAGGCTCTAAAGTGCCTAGCCGAAAGACACGCCTGTGAAAACCAAGCCCCTACAGTGAGGATCAAACTGTGGCCTCCAGGCTGCAAATCCTATTACCTTCACCATTCACAGAGTCATGCAGAGGATTCATTTTCAAACATAGAATTTGCTAATGAGAGCATTAGCTCCATTTTACTTATATTTTAATGTTTCCTTAACAGTCCAAACTGTTGAAATCAATTTTCCACACTTTCTCTTAACCCTTAATCAAACAATCCAGGTTTCAGCAGTTCTAATGCAGACTTTTGAAAACATTGTGGAAAAAGGAGCATGTTTTCTACCCTTCCAAAAACAAATTTGAATTTTGAGTCACATCTGATTTGCCGTCTACAATGCCTTCAATTCGAACATATCTAAACTTTTGTCGATTCGTACAGGGTTTATTTCTTAAGTCTTTACAGAAAATTTAAATTTTTACTCCCTAAACTTACAGACAAAAACCTTTTCAAGGCAGTAACCTCAAGAAATATTGGAAAGTGAGGATTCAAAATAAGACTGAAAATTATGTGGTATCTGTCTGACTTCTATCCAGTGTTACCTAACGCTACTTTTTGCCCCTTACAACTATAGAGTAAACACTTTACTGAACAATGCCATGATTTAACAAGCCTGAGGAAAACAGTGTTTAAAACACTGTGGGAAAAGAAGGACGCTGGTAACCAGATTTTCTCCTTTTTCATCAATTTTTTCCAACAATGTTCTATTCCAATCAATATCAAATTCAGTGATCTCTAACAGTGTTCTGCCGAGGCCGCGTATTTGTGACTTTTCTCGCAAAAAAATTAAAAAGTTTTAAGAAATTTAAGTCAGAAGCCATTTTGGTCACAGGGTAAATACATAGGCAGAAAGGGGGGGGGGGGGGGAAGAGTCTGTGTATTTTTCATGAATAAATTTCACAATATGGTAACAAAAAATTCAATCCGATTGGATGTCGGCAGAATCAGGTGCCAGAAAACTCGCCAATCAATTGTCGTCAAAAGAACAAGTCATTCTTTCGTTTACTTTTGCGTCTGCCTCATGCAAAATTGGCTGAACCACCGCCAAAAAAGCCAAGTACAATATTAAATTTCTTTTCCAAGTCACGCAATCAGCAAGTGACAAATGACAGTTCAACCTCAGATCCAATTCCCGTCCCATCTACGTCTACAGACACCAAAACACAAAAAAAAGTACCAGTACGACAATTTCAGCATAAATGGCTTTCAGATTTTTCGTGGCTGGAATATGACCGTGAGAAAAAATTTATGACTTGCAAATTATGTAAAAAACACTGTAAGAATAACTCATTTACTGAAAAGAACACAGAACTTCCCTACACAGACACGCTGAAAGTTCTGATCGCAAGGCAGCCCTCATGGCCGAATCCCTACGTGTTGATTTCAAAAAGTCTGTTGGGAGAGTTTTGAGCGAGAAGGAATTGCCCATGACAGTGGCTGTCAAGTCTACATTTTGAATTGTAAAAGAGAATATAGCCCTTAGCAAATATGACAAGCTGCTCGAACTACTATCTCAGTTAAACTGTCCAAATGTAGGCAGTCTGAAAACTTCCAAATGTGTTGACTACAGTATACCTCGGACAACACTGCTGTTGAGATGTTAAAGATTTTGATTTTATAAAAGCCATGGAACACTGGAGAGGCTGCAAGTTGAGAAGTTATTCTTGACAAATTAGTTTTATCATCCTAGCCAGAACTATACATTCTGTAAAAAAAAAACACTGACTAGGCATTGTTTGTCACTTTGTAAAACTGTGTTCCTGAGTTTCTCAAGTTAATTTTCTAAAGACAGTTAGTCCAAGAAGACACTGAAATGATAGTTATATATAGTCAACACTACAAGAAACAAGCTGAAATATAAGGCAATTCATTTTTATTATTTAATTTCATGCCGTACATGATAATTTGTATATTTGTCCCCATGTTTCCAGAAATGTCTCCAACTTTTTAGGGCGAGTGAGAAATTTGTCTCACCTTTTCAAAATCCTTGGCAGAACACCGGAGTCTCAAAGCATCATTTAATTTGTTGCTTTCAATTCAAATTTCAGTCTGGACAAGTCTAAAGTTCTGTCATTTGGAAAGGAGTAAAAATGTTAATTTAAAATTAATATGGTACAACATTTATCTATGAGGTAAATGCAACAAGAAATTTCCTTCGGCGTGATCAGCTGTCATTTTGCGTAATTTAGCCAATACCCCGATCAATCAATGTCAGGAAGCGATTCCTAACATGCATTTCAATACTTTCAATTCTTTAACCCTTCACCACACAATGACCAGTTTTAACAACCTAAGAAAAAAGCCTTTTGAAAACATTGTGGGAAAAGGAGAAAATGCTGGTAACCAGCATTTTCTCCTTTTCCCACAATATTTTCTGCCCTTTCAGAGACGAAATCCCATAATTTAAGCCACATCAGATTTGTCCTCTGTAAATGCTTTCAATTTGGACCAGTCTAAAATTTCCTTGCGTGGTAAAGGGTTAATCAGAAGGGTTCCCCCTCCCAAAAAAGCCATTATGCATCTGCCAAAACAATTATATAGTGCCAAGAACACATCCGACAAGCTTTCAAAAACCAAGAATAAATTTTTCCTGGGTAGGCTTCTCTAAAAATAGGTTAACAGATAAATTATTATACAAATACAACTTTTTATGCATTTGCAGTTCACAGCTTTTTAACCCTATACCACACAATCCCAAGTTTACTGGTAACTCTTTACCAAATAACAAAATTTTAGACCAGTCCAAATTGGAAGCGTTTGCAGACGACAAATGAAATAGGGTACCAGCATTTTCTTCTTTTCCCACAATGTTTTCTAAGGCCTTCTTCTTCAGGCTCGTTAAAACTCGGGATTGTGTGGTAAAGAGTTAACCCTTTACCGCACAATGCTGCCTTTTGACGACCCTGTGAGAAAAGGAAAAAATGCTGGTAACCAGCACCTTTTGATGTCTGGTAAAGGGTTAAACGGCCATTGGGAAGAAGGATTTTGAATTGTCAGAAAAGGAGAAAATGCTTGTAAACAGCATTTACTCCTTTACCCACAATGTTTTTTACTCTTTTTATAAAAAAATTCCATCAGTTCAGCCAACATTTAAGTTGTTGTCTGCAAATGCTTTCAATGCATTGGGACAAATCCAAAATTTTGTTCTGTAATAAAGAGTTAAAATATAAAATTAGGATAAGGAGCTTTAATGCTTGAAATGTGCAGGACTTTCACAATGCTTCTGTATTCATCCAGGTACAATAGTACTTATAAATGTCCTTGACGGCGATTTTAGTTTTGGATTGGTCACCTTCGGGTACAGAGACGATCATGAAAAAATCAGCTGAAGTCTGAGCACAGATTTTGCGTACACTTTGAAACTCTCTTATTTTCACCAACAGAGAACAAAACCAGAATTTAAACGCACTTATTTGTCATGTGTGTCACTAAAAATTAATAGTATTTCGCTGCAATACAGATTAAACTGACGGAACAGAAAACCTGTACAGCGCTGTAGCTTTGCAACTGGAAAATTCATGGTAGACTCCAGACCGTGCAGTGCACAGTAAATGTCCAAATAAGAAAAGACTATCATTATTAAGACTAGCAGGTACAGTAACTGTATTTATTTTTTGCAAACATTTCTGCCTTGCTACATTTGTATGAGACAGGGCTAGCCTAGAAATCCAGGGATCTTGAGATCGAACTCCAACATAGCTAAACTTTCTTTTTTTAAGTTGATGGTACTCAATGCCACAGGATTCATTTCTTTGCAAAACTGATGATAGTTCAACTGATGGTTAGATAGGAAAGTAGCCAGCTACTATCAAAGAAATAAAAGGAAACTCCAGAAACCCATGGGTAGGTACACTGGGTGCTGTGACATGGATGAAATTATCAAAATCAGACAGTGCAGAATAATGCAGTCTGAACTTTGGTCTACAGCTACCTCTACTAGATTCTATAAACTCTGACCAAAAACTTCCGTCCTTTGAATTAAATCTTTACCATGCAATCCTTCAGGAAGAAGGCTTCTGAAAATACTGTGGGGTAAAGGAGAAAATATGGGCAATCAGCATTTTCTCCTTTTCCCACAACATTTTCAATCCTCTCAAAACACAAATCCAACAATTCAAACCAAAATAAATTTTTCTTCCTCTTAACCGTTTATTAAAGACAAAATTTTAGATCTGTCCAAATTGAAAGCATTTGCAGACGACAAAATAAAAGTGATTTGAAAATTGAAATTTGTTTTGGGAAAGGTAGAAAACATTGTGGGAAAAGAAGAAAATGCTGGTTATCAGCATTTTCTCCTTTTCCCACAATGTTTTTAAAAGGCTTCTTTCTCAGGTCGTTAAAAGTCGGGACTGTGTGGTAAAGGGTTAAGATTCAGATAAGCAGTGTTCTCTGGAGCATGCATTTTGCACTTTTGATGCATTTTTTGTCACTTGAAAAAATATCAATGAAAATTCTTAAGGATAAATTTAACTGGTCCCCTCATGTGATTTCCACTATACTCTACTCCATTGCCAAAGTGGAGACTATTTGTATCGGTATTTGATTCTAAACGCAAATGCTTTACAACAGGCGTAAAACTGGAAAGCGATTTAGTCTCATTTTAAGTGTTGAAGAAATCTTGACTATTCCTCAGCACAAGATGTTGCCTACATCAAAGAAACATTGACTTATTACAGTGTTTTCAGCACCACAAAGCAAGCTGATCTTGACAGTAAATCTAGCAAAAATCATATCAGATCAACGTTGCCAAGTACTGAATCTTGACTTTTACAGAGCATAAAATGTCTTCCAAACTGAAAAGACAAACTTTTCATGAATACTGTCATTTTCCACAGTAAGTAACAAAGTTCATTGTTTGTATTGACTGAAAATATTGGTATTTTGGTCATGTCAGTAAAACACAAATAAGAAATATTAAAAATTTGTTAATTCAACATTTATCAAAGAAATCGAATCCCCAGTTTTTACTTTTCACCCATTTCTTTCTGGATGAGAGGTAAAATGTTACCTGCAAAATTTCACATCTGGAAAATCCACTGCAGAAGTCCAAAGTTTTGTCATTTTGTACAAAGATAACCCTTTACCATAGAATCCTGAGTTTAAATGACCCTTGTTTCTTGATTTCCCACAATGTTTTTCAACCTATCACTGACAAATTCCATCATTTTGAGTCACATTTAATATGTTGTCTGCCAAAGCTTTAAATTTGGACAAATAAAAAATTTTGTCCAATGATAAAGAGTTTACTCTTTACCAAGCTGTGTCAAAAAAATTCAGTTTACTTGTATGACTTTCAGATTTCTTGCCTGCAGACGCTCTCAATACTGAATGTCTAAAATTTACTGCGTGGTAAAGATTTCTTCATGAAAGAGAGTCGGTAGCAAAAAGTCAGTTAACTGCCTAGTCTGATGTTTTAACCCTTAGGCTGCTAAGCACAACTAAATGACCGTTTGCGGATAGTTTAGATCAAGATCAGGCTGTACAAAATATGCAGTTTGATCTTGGATCTACACTGTCCGATAAGGAGATATCTTTCCATCAGAAATATCTTTGAAATAGCAAAATTTGGGTTTTTACCGTGGGCCTGAAAGTTTCATTCCACTTATTCAGCAGGACAAGGGTTTAGGAATTTCAGAATTATTAACTCTTTACCAAACAACAAAATTTTAGACTTATCCAAATTGAAAGACGACTTAATAAATGTACCGGTATCTCAAAAATTTAAATATATTTTGGAAAGGTTAGAAAACATTGTGGGAAATGGAGAAAATGCTGGTTACCAGCATTTTCTCCTTTTCCCACAATGTTTTCAAAAGGCTTCTTCTTCAGGGGTCGTTAAAACCCGTGATTGTGTGGTAAAGAGTTAGTTGTCGTTTTGATCAATTAATTGATGTAACAGACCAAATAACGCCCTTGATTACATTCGTCCGCACAACATCTTAATGAAACCAGTTGACAATCAATAGGTGTGAAAATCAAGGTTGGTCACGGGTTTTCACATCTTCTGCAAGTTTGCAAGTGGATTATTTATATACCAATTAGAAGGTAGGATTACGTGTTCAAAATCTACTTTTGGTGCATGAAATACACTATGAACTACAGACCACCAACATTCGAAGTATTCAGAGGAATTTAACAATGATAAAGAAGGATATACATCTGGACCGGAAATAGCATGCAAACCAACACATAGCTTCGAACAAGCGACCTGCAAACTAACAAAATTATACTGTATTAGTTTATGCCAACAGTAACCATTGCATCATACAAGTGATATTTATCATAAGCAATTTGAGAAAAAAAAAGTGTACAATACCAGTCTACAACCTAGATGCCTAGACAGATTGCTAGATACCAGAACAGTTACACAGTCATGATTTTCTCTTTTTCATTTGGAAAATTAATGCATCTACCACACACAAATTTTGAGAAGAAAAAAAAAAAATTTTTTTTTTCTTGAATGTTATGTTTATTTGTTAGTTTTTTTCTCTTATTTTCAGCAACTATTGTGTTTTTGGAATTTTTGCAACAGAATTCACATGTGAGATTCTCGAAAGAAAGGGAGCTAATATTCATTTAACCCCTTACCAAAAAACAAAATTTTGGATTAGTCAAAATTGAAGCATTAATTCTGCAGCTGACAATCAAAATGTGGCGGCAGCAATCATGAGATTGGCGTGAAAGAATAGAAAACATTGTCGGAAAAGGAGAAAATGCTGGTTACCAGCACTTTCTCCTTTTCCCACAAGGTTTCAACGACTTTCTTTCTCATGGCTGTTGGAACTTAATAATTGGGATTGTGTGGTAAAGTGTTCAACCTTTTGAAATATCGCCAAATCACTGTTTTTTACCTTAAGCTTATCTTTTTACTGTCTATGGTTATTTAGTATTTTTCATTTGGTAACGAGTTAAGGGTTACGAAAGCCTGAGTAGGAAGAAGGGTTAAAATTATCTAGGTCTTGAAACTTTCATGTGGCAGAGATGGGGGTAGAGAAACATTTTACAGAAATTCAAATCCAGATTTTACAACTTGCAGGTTTGAATTGTTGGCACCTGTGTCTGCTCAGTATAAAAGTGCCAGAAAAAAAAGTTGAAATGCATTTTTACAGTTTACCCAGAGATTCAATTGTCTGTAAAATTTTTGCCATTTGAAGCTGAGTGCACCTTTCTGTCTATGTGCACTTTCTCATAAAATGAACTGTTGACTCTTCCAAATTGAAAACATTTGCAGACGACAAATGAAATGAAAACATTTTGGGCAAAAGAGTAAAAACTGGTTAACAGCATTTTCTCCTTTCCCACAATGTTTTCAAAAGTCTAAATCTTCCTCAGGGTTGTTAAAACAACTTATTTTATGGTAAAAGGGTTAATTCTTTTCCAGATGATCCTGCAATTTTTATGATCCCCAAAGAAGAAGGCTTTTGAAAACATTATAGGAAGGGTAGAAAATGCCACTGACTCTTTATGTCGGACACCAATATTAAAGACTTGTCCATGGTCAAAGCATTTTCAGATGACAAAGCAACCCTTTACCACACAATCCCGAATTTTAACGATCCTGAAAAACAAGACTTTTGAAAACATTGTGGGTTACCACCTGGCCACCAGCTTTCTTGTGGCAGAGATTAGGTAAGAGAAACATTTTACAGAAATTCAAATCCAAGATGTATATGAAGCTCGCAAAGGCTCATGTTGTATAATTTTAGTCAACTCATTTGATAAAAATGATAATACATAGACACTTATGTAGGATTCTCTATTTAACACCTGCTTTGTTTACTTTTGGCAGCTATTGTTACTTTCATTTTTTAGCGGATTTGTATAGCAAATCCGTTTACTGTGATCGTTCTGACTGGAAACAAATACATCATGCGTAATGACGCATGCACGCTCATTCTGTACTATATTATCTGTTACTGTTATACATGCTTGCGCTCTACCCATTCTACTTTCAGTTTTTGCTAATACACCTAAACCTCACTTTTGTCACTACCATACTACTGTCCATGCGTGTATACCTATAGTCCGAAATCTAATAACAGCAAAAAAAACTGTCAGATTGATGGATCAAATGGCCAGAATAACAGTTACTGCGTGGTGCGCTTGGCAGAACAACTTTCCTTGCCCGTGCGGACTCCATTATGTGATTATATGTGTGTGTGTGTGTGTGTGTGTGTGTGTGTGTGTGTGTATATATATATATATATATATATATTCGTACATGTGTTGCATATGAAGTTATTTTTTATTACAAAATACATGTATTACAGCTTTATGCTACTTCATAAATGTGCTTTCCAGGACTTTGAGTCCTTTGATTTTTACCTAGCAGAGGTACATGTAATAATTCTAATTCAATCTAAATTAACCCTTTACCACACAATCCCAAGTTTTAACAACCCCGAGGAAGAAGACTTTTGAAAACATTGTGGGAAAAAGAGAAAATAGTGGTAGCCAGCATTTTATCCTTTTCCCACAATGTTTTCTACCCTATCAAAGACAATTTACATAATCTGATTCACATTTCAATTGTCGTCTGCAAATGATTTCATTTTGGACCGGTCTACATTTTTGTCGTTTGGTAAAGAGTTAAACACCAACTAAAGTCTGAGCACAGAAAGTTGGCCCTCAGTAGTGTTGCTTATATAATCATAAATGTGGACAGTGAAAATCAAGATCTGACTGCATAAAAGTTGCAATCTGACCTTGCATTTACTCCATCCGCTACTTGAAAGAGATTCTAACAAAACAAAGTTTTGAAATTGCAATCTCTTCATCCTCTGTACGCACTGTTTAACCCTTTATCACACAATCCAGACTTTTCACCACCCTTAGAAAGAAAGTTTTTAAAAACATTGTGTAAAAAGGAGAAAATGCTAGTTACCAGCATTTTCTCCTTTTCCCTTAATGTTTTCTACCCCTTCCCAACACAAATTTCAATTTTTGTGTCACATTGATTTAGTTGTCTGCAGATCCTTTCGATTTGGACTAGTCTAAAATTTTGTCGTTTGGTAAAGACTTGACCAGATCTCTCTATCATAACAATGGTGCAATGGGTAAGAAAAAAGCATCGTGCAAATCACTCAGAAATAGTTAAAATGTACTCTTAAGAAGCCTTCCATTATCTTTAAAAAAAAAAATTTAGATGTGTCCAAATTCAGAGCAGTTGGAGACCACAAATTAAGTGTGGATTTATCAATGAGATTTGTCTTCAGAAGTTTTCCAAAACTTTGTTGGAAAAGGAGAAAAATGCTGGTTTCCAGCATTTTCTCCTTTTCCCACAACATTTTAAAAACTGCTTTTTCTTAAGGGTCGTTAGAACATGGGATTGTTTGGTAAAGAGTTGAGTCTATTAGTGAAGTTAAGATCACAAGAAAACTTTACAGTCGATCCTTTGGACTGGCTCCAAGATTGTTGCAAAAACCTCAGAGATAAAAATCGTAAATCGAGTATAACCCAGTATGTTGCTAGATAAGTAAATAAAACAGACCAGTTTCTTCAGTCTCTGGAGGAAATTATGAGGTTTTCCATCAATTTCGAAATACTTGATAAATATTTTAAGCTTTTTAAATGTACAGGCTTATCCTTGGAAATTATACGTCTCAAGTAAACAAATTGAATACCTTGAATAGCCCACTATAATCATGCATTGGGTCTTTATTTAGCAAAAGCAATACGCTTCTCCAAATTTGGAATTAAAGCTCTATACCATACACAATAATTTTAGACAGGTCCACTATGCTCATGCCTTGGGTATTAATTTGGCAAAAGCATTACATTTCTTCAAATTGGGACTTCAAAATCTCTACTTTACAACACAATTTTAGACTGGTCCAACTTGAAAGTATTCACAGACAAAATGTTGCTCTGTTAAATAATTTTGTCTGTGAAAGGGTAATAAACATTGTTGGGCAAGGAGGAAATGCTTGTTACAACATTTTTCTCCTGGTAACACTGAATTTTATCTGTTTTCAATAGGGTATTTAAATGCCTTCTTCCTCAGAGTCAACTTTATCTTGTGAAAAAATAATTTGGCCAAAACCTACCTACCTACTACCTGTCTAAAAAGGGGGGGTGGGGGCATGCAGGACTGTGAGACTTCAAATATTCTATGAGATGGCAAGATACACACTGGAGAGACTTTACGTTCTTGCTCCAGTTTAACGTTACTGCTCCTGTCAATCGAAGGTACCCGCTCCAGTTAAAAATATGGCTGCACCCACAAGATTTCGTAAGGTAAGCACAAAAACATTATTCTTTTTACATGTTAATGAATAGATATGTAGTTGAAAGCTGCCGCACGGAATGTCTGGGATGTCAGTGCACGTAAATCTGTCGTTCTTTTGGTGGTTAATCGTGTGTTGAAGGCGTTTAATCCGACAAACTTCCGTCGGCGATTACGGTTTCTAGAAAATCAGTACTTGGAGTCTCCAAAAACCTTTGTAAAACATATACAGTAGATAATCTGAAGTGTGTGCCGTGTCAGATGACCTATATAATGATTATTCCTCTCCACTATAAACCGAAAAGAACATAAAATGCAATTATAAAGCGATGTTTTGCCTTACTTGCATTACAACGTTACATGCTCCGAAATTCAATACGACGTTCTAGCTCTTGAGCTGAAACGTGTTCCGCGTAAGTCTTCGAGTTACAGAAAACAATTTTGTCATTTTGGTCAAGACCTGTATTAATCATTGTGGTCACAGTCATAGGGTTGTCATCGTTGATAATGGCACATCCTCGTTGACCCAGTTTCGATTCATTCTATAATCGACCCTGGGTTATTTGGCTGGCGTTTCCTCGTTCTCATGAATTATTCGTGAAGCATTTTGATTGGTAATCTCAGTATTTTCTTAAGAAAATTTAAGCTATTTTTATCACAAATATGCCGCAGGGCTTTAGTTAGACCCGTAAACCCGGGTTTTGATGCACAAAAATCTTTGAATTCCCTTTTTTGACGCACAGAAAATTCCGAACAAGGGGTCATTTTGACCCCCAAAAATTTTCAGAGATGCATCAAAAATATATCAAACAACAATCATATCAAAAGATAATCATGTTAAAGGTGTGAAAATCTTCAGAATGGTGTTAAACTGCTGCATAAGTGTGACCGGAAGGTGATAATTGACTTGTTACCTATGATAATCCTAGGTTTATAACTGGCACTAACCTTGCTAAAAGTGATAGAGAGGGCAATAAATTCAGTATATTGGTGTATCCTTTTGAAGTTTAACCACTGATGTATAGATATTGTAAAACATCTTCACTCGCTGAGTCTACCATTTTGCTCAACATTTGTACCGAATAATGATCATACTTTTTTTGATTTTATTAAAAACAATAAGTTGAAAAAAAAAATAACCTATGAAACATGTATCTGCATCTCATTTCACACAAAAAGATACCTTAAACTGTCCTTATGAATAAAAATAACTTTAATTATTTAGGCCCAAGAAAATTATGATACTTTACCTATTTCTGGATGGTACTAGAAATTGGATAATAAATCTTATCTTCATTTCAGCAAAGTTTTAAAAGGGAATTCTGAGTGAAATTTATTAACCATATTTTTTATTGATTGTTTAGGTCGACAAGGTTTTAACTTTAGCCCCCTTGAACATACTGTGTTTGGGGAGGGGAGGAAAGGGGGTGGGGGTCCTAGCTCTTTGAAATGTAAAGTTTTACTAATCAATTATTAACTTCACATCTTTATTGCAATATTGATAATAAATACAACAATAACAACAAATTGTTGACTAAAGACTCCATAATTTTCCATTTTGACTCAAATTTTTTTGGTTTGACTCTTGAAAAATTAGATTTGACCCCTAAAATTTTAGGGTCAAGGGGTCAATGACTCCTGAATTTCAGAGGCTAGCTAAAACCCTGTGCCGTCATTTCTATTTTTTACTAGCCGATATCCAATTACATCATTCATTGAAAATCAAGCTTAGCGATTAATTTAAATATAGCGGCTGCTATCAACGCTACAATCGAGAAGCGTTTAAAAGAGATGTTCAAATCGACAATTTTATTTAATTTATTGGAACAGGAATAGCAAGCTTTTCTTTTGCTTTTCATTCCTAAAGACTGTAACTACAAATGTGTAGTTTGATAGATACTTGAATGACAGTACAATACTAAAACATGTTGAACCGTTTTAATACGCCTAATCTAATTGAGCATGTATTCAGAGGATCTGAGGTTCTCTCTCTAATATTATTGAGCTTTCAGAATCAGACATTCATCGTCAAAGAATGGAGAGAGAGGGGGGCGGGGGTAGAGAGAGAGAGAGAGAGGTGATTTGTCTGATAGGCCCTTTTGTCTTCAAAATCTGTTTCAGAAAGTAACTGTAGTATACTGGTCTATCCCACAGACAGATGTAAATATATAGCTATGTAGTCGGGTACAGGTATTTGTTGATATATCGTGAGGCTAATTGACATGGCCAGATGTTTAGTGATCAGTTATGTGGGACAATGAATAGTTTTCCTTTTTCTTTTTTTCAGTTTGTCATGATCAGAATATATCACGTCTGTCTAGAACGCTTATCAAGCTTTACAAACATCTTTTTTTTTTTCAGGACACCATGCCAAATCCAGTGTGTGATGTGTGCGGGAAGTCTTTTTGTTCCAAATCATCCCTGTCACGCCATTAAAATCAGGACAAGAAACCTGATTGACAGACAGGCCGAAAGACGGACGGGCAATTATACATATTGAAAAAAAAAAAGAAAAAAAAAACACACAGATTGTTTGATTAAACTCGTAGACAATCGCTTATAATATCGTACTTTCTTTCAACTCAAGAGCTGGATCGTTTTATTGAGTTTCAGAGCATGGAACGTTGTCTATAAAAACTTGACATATAGTTGCTCTGTTATGAAAAATCGTACATTTTTTGTTTGGAACTGTGGTGAATAAAGCATATATGTATTACCTGGTATAGCACAAACTTCAGAATATCATGTTTGTACGTTTAACAAAGGTTTTTGCTGACTTCCGCGTGTTGATTGTTCAGAAATCATAGTCCCTGACGGAAGTTTGTCGGATTAACCATCAAAAGAACAATACAGAAATATGTACTGATATCCCAGACCATCCGTGCGAAAATCGTCTGTTGCATATCTATTCATATGATTGTTAAAAAAAGCAATTTTTGGTGCTTACCTGTCAAAAGTCTAGGTCGCGGCCATGTTTTTACTCGGAACAGGTACGTTCGATTGACAGGAGCAGTAACGTTAAACTGGAGCAAGAACGTAAAGTCTCTCCAGTGTGAGATACTGGGCTCACAATGTAACAGTAGCAGTGTCCACATAAGACCAAAACAAACTATATACATGTGGTTCCTATCACATACCTTTTGAGAATTAAGGTGAATAGGTAGGAAAATTACTTTACTTTTTCAAAATTATTTTTTGCTAAACATGGGTTCTAGTCTCAAATGTTGTGAAAGTTCTTTTTATCACACTGTCCTGTATAAACAGTTGACATCAAAGTGTTATTTTGCTTTTGCTTGGCTTAATTTTCTTTTTATATCACTTTATTTTAGATCTATTATGCCATAGTAATTGTTCTTCAGTTGATCTTTTGTCTTCAGATTTCGCACTAGGAGACACTTCTGATTCTTCAAACATTGTGTTAAATATTAAATTTTTAAATGGTGAAAACAATGTATAGACTCGGGTATTAAAATTAGACACTATTCGGTGACGGGAACCACGTATATATTTTGTTTTGGCCTAAAAGGGGGGCTATTCTATATAACACTTCTTCACCACAACCTCAGTGTTGTGCAAAAGCCAGTTGAATCAGACCTATGTCCCATCATAATGTGCACAGATAGGACATTTACCCTTTCAAATTTATTTTAGAACAAGTCTAGAATATATCTGCCTGAAATATTAATTTTGAACCAATTGCTCTGTGAAAATGGGGTTTAGAGCATCTCTGTGATGCATTGAACCAAGCAAGTCATAACATAATTATGGATCCATAAAATCCATTTAGTCTAACAACTGACTAGATCTGGGGATAACAAGAATGGTCCTATGCAATACAGCAATTTTAGTAAGCAATGTTTAGACTAATGTTAGCCTGCACTGACAGTGCACACTGACATGGGTCAATACCTTTTGCAGATACATTAAACCTTATTTTCGCAGAGTATGGCTCATTTGTATTTTGAAAACGGCCTGTATTTTGGCATGATTTGGGATAGGAATACCTAGTCTCTGAATAACCCTTGACAGAGCACTGAAACCTATTATGGGTACTCAGTAGAATTAGCCAAACGACAGACGATAGATCGCTCCTCCCACTGATGTCACGTGACCCGCGGATCTAAAAACCTAGACAAACATTACCCAGACACGAGGGCTTAGCTAGGAGACATATGCAAGTTACCAGAAGATACTTTAACACGAAATAATTGTTCAAGATAAAAAAAGCATGGGAACAATTTGAGAAAAGGTAGTTACATCTTTTGGATTTAGGTTTTTCGAAGTTTTATAGGTGAAAATTGAAACAGAGACTGTTTATTTCAAAGTCAGTTGACTTACACCTCTTACGCCACTTACGTTTGATAATGTAGGTACAATACGTGTACATGTAACTCGTGCTTCCTTAATATTTCTTAAAGTCATTGGTCTTCAAATGCAGTTCATCTTTTACCTGGTCAAAAATAAGCTTTTTCAAAGTTACAGAGATTTTTCCATTACTTAGTCCGTGATATATGCTTCAATAATTTCACCACAAATTGCAAGACTTTTACATTACCAAATGAAATATACATGTTTTTAACAGGGCAATATGATTACCAGATGTTTGAATTGAAATTAGAAGATACATTAACAAATGATAGGTTTACCAAATTGATTTTTTCAAGTTTGAGGGAAAAACCCGAGGAGAAGAATAAAAACATGAATATATTTCTAAGCATTCGCCGGTAAATACTATGCTGTCAGAGTAATAGAAAAATAAATTGACTTACACATTGAACATGTATAATCCAAATTTCAAACACTAATAATCGTTGAAAGGGGTTATAGACGGTCACAAAGAGTCAGAATGATATGACACGTGTGTGTAATTTTACAAGTAGGACAGTACCAGATGCTTTTGGGGTGGTATACAGATATCAAAGGAATACCGCATAAACCCTTGCTCCACGTTTTGCGTAAAAAGTGACAACATGTACAACAAATCAAACGAAAACGGCTTGATTGGTACCTAATTGATTTTCGATAAATAAATAATAGTTTAAGGGAGATTAAAAGATTGAAAATAAAGGGAGGGGAAAGATGGTTATATATATAGGGTGGCATATCGTTTTTAATTTAACAGGCTTTAAGTTTGCATTCATAGATATGTTAAAATACAGAGACCAATGGGAACAACGTTTTTAATGGTTTACTGATGGAGGAAGATGGCATTTATTTTTAATTTAAACAAATGTCAAAGCTGTGCCTACATTGCATTTACTTTAAAAGCGGGAGGGGGGGGGGCTGTTTAGGTTTGACTTCTATGAAGATAATATGAAAAGTATTTTTACCTGAATTTCGTCGACTCAAATTTTATTTAAGGATAATTTGTGAGGGGGGAAAAGATTCAACAAAAGAGATGTAACCAGCATTCAAAATAATAAGTCAACTCAATTTGGTGAGAAAATGAATTACCGAGTATATATTTAAATGAAAAATAAGGTAAAGGAAATAAATAACTGAACATGATAAAATCCAATCAGTTGTCTAAAATATTATCTATACATTTCTTTTAGTAAAGAAACAGGAATCTGTTGCCAAGATTAAAATTCTGGAAAATTTATGACAATGAAAAAGCATGTTAACAAGAAGTATTCATTTATTTTTCTCCTTTTAAATCTGAATTTGTCTTCTGCAACAATAGTTTCACCTGGTGTAACTCTGCATCTTGAAATTGCAGTCGTAAGGACTAATAATGGATATCATGTTTAAAGTTATTCATCAGTTTTTTCTCATAAATATACCATACATTTATATATAGTTATAACTCCTAATGATTCAGAATGTCTAGGTTTTACAACGGCAAGACGGCTTCTGCTCTGGATGGAAAAATACTGATCGCTGATTGGCTTATTGATTTTTTTGATTGACAGCTGGCGTTTGGTTAATTGCTGAAGACACTGCATTCCTGGAGTTTCATTAACCCATTACCAAATGATCTAATTTTTTAACGGACCAAAGAAAACATTGAAAACATAGTGGGAAAAGGACGAACTGCCCGTAACAGAGCTGGAAATAAGAGGTAGTGATTGGGATTTTAAATCCATTATTTCTCTTCCAAACCCTATGTTCTGGGTACTCATTAGAATCATCTCGATGATTTAGTGGAGAATAACTGAGATTTTCAATTCTGAAATCAAAATCACTCCCTCTTTCTGGAACTCTGCTGTAACCAGCTGCTGTTTTCTCCGTTTCAAAGACAAATCCTACCATTTGAGCCATGTGAATCCTTGGCATCTTGGCAAATGCCTTGGATTTGGATAAATCCACAATGTTGTAGCTCGGTAAAGAGTTACGGTGAAAGACTTTACCAAACAACAAAATTTCAGACAAGTCCAAATACGAAAGTATATGCAGACGACAACAAAAATGTGACTCAAAACTAGAAATTTGTTCTGGGATGGGTTGAAAACATTGTGGGAAATGCAGAAAATGCTGGTTGCCAGCATTTTCTACTTTTCCCTAAATGTTTTCAAAAGCCTTTTGTTCAGGGTAGTTAAAACTCAGGATTGTGTGGTAAAGGATTAACAGTTTAACCACAGCACTCTTTCAAAGCTGCTTTAACTCTTTACCAAATGACAAAATTTTAGACTCCTCCAAATTGAAAGTATTTGCAGACGACAAAATAAATGTAACTCAAAACTTGTAATTTGTTTTGGGAAGGGTAGAAAACATTGTGGGAAAAGAAGCAAATGCTGGTTACCAGCATTTTCTCCTTTTTCCACAATGTTTACAAAAGGCTACTTTCCCAGATGTCATAAAAACCAGGGATTGTTTGGTAAAGAGTTAACTCTTTACCAACTGACATAATATTATGTTTAGACTTTAGTCCAAATTAAAAACAACTGCAAAAGACAAACCAAATCTAACTCACATGATGTAATTTGTATTTGAATGACAATGGCCAGAAAACATTGCAGGAAAAGGTAGAAAATTCTGGTTCCAGCATTTTCTCCTTTTCCCAACAATCTTTTCAAAGCCTTCTCCCATAAGGTCATTAAAGGTTAAATTCCAAAATAAGTTGAAAAATTACTATTTTCAGCTGGTAGAGTGGCATGAATTTCTGTTGCAAGGATTTTCATCACTTCCTGAAAAGTGTTTTTGCGAGGCCGGAAATCCAACTTACAACATCTGGATTACCAATCTTAATTGTTGTCAGTTAAATTCTGAGACTTAGAATGTAAAAAGAAAAGAGGAGTACCGTATCATGAGTTACCCCTTTCTAAATGATCCAGTGTCTATTCTAGGATGTCACATTGCGCAATTGCGGGATTCACTCTGATATTTTTTATCAGATCCTGCATAAATTCATACCAAATGTGTAACAGTCCCAGGCAAAAGATAAACAATGAAAAAGTACCAAAACAAAGAGTTAAAAATTGCCTCACAGAAAATATTGCTGTTTTTGAAGAAGACAGCATCATTGCCAGTCATTTTCAGAAAAAAAAATTCCATTAAAGTAACCTCCCTTGACAAGGCCTTCCAAAATGGCCTAGTCCAAAATGGACCACTTTTCTGGGAACCCAAAACGCCCTTTTTGGAATACTGTAACTGTTATTTCATTTTATTTTACCAGAATGCATTTTAAAACTGTCTCACTTGTATCTATTTTTTGAAAATATCTGTATTTTATAGATACAGGGGTAGAAATCACCCCTCATCTTCATTTTCTAGAATAGATCCTGATGATTCCAAAATTTTACAGTCAATGAAGGCTTTTGAAAATATGCTGGGAAGCGGAGAAAATGCTAGCTGCAAGCATTTTCTCCTTAAATTTCTAACGTTTTCTATCCTTGAAAGGGTGAATCCCATCATTTGAGCCATATTTAACCCTTAAACTGCCTTTCAAATACCGTTGCCTTTGCAGCCAGTGTACGCAAGATCAGGCTGCACTAAATATGCAGTCTGATATTTGATCTACACTAGTCTTCTTTGCTTAATTACTAGAGACAAAAGGAAGCCATGAATTTGCAATCATCTTGGTCTTATTCTAGAATGAAAATATCCATTGGGTTTATTTGTCACCTTAAGGGTTAATCTGTCATATGCAAATGCTTTCATGAAGGAATGGTGTAAAATTTTGACATTTGGTAAATATATAGACCCTAGTTTTAACGATGCTGAAGAAAAAGGTTGAAGAGAACATTGTGGGAAAAGGAGAAAACGCTGGTAACCAGCATTTTCTCTTTTTCCCACCATGTTTTCTACCCTACTTAAAAGAAATATCCTTGTTTAAGTCACAATGATTTTGTAGTCGGAAAATACTTTCAATTTGGGCAAGTCTGAATTTTTTTTTGTATGGTAAACAGTTAACTCTTTACCACATAACAAATATTTAGACTTGTCGAAATTGAAAGCATTTGCAGACGACCAATTAAACATGACTCAAAAACTAGAATTTGCCTTAATGGAAGGGAAGAAAATATTGTGGGAAGAGAAGAAAATGCTGGTTACCAGCATTTTCTTCTTTTTCCACGATGTTTTCAAAATGCCTCTTCCCCATGGTCGTGAAAACCCGGGAATGTGTGGTAAAGGGTTAACTGAAGATGAATTCAGTTTCAAATTTGTAACACCATTCATCAGCAGTTGCAAAATTACAGTAAACATTTTGTGTGCACAGCACATCATTCTTGACTCTTATCAAAGTTTCAGACTGGTTGAAATTGAAAGCATTTGAAGACGGCGATCAAATATTGCTCAAATGGCCAGAATCTGATGTGTTCTTGACTGGACAGACAGCATTTTGAGATAGTAAAAAATGTTGGTTACTAGCACTTTCTCCTTTCCCCACAATGTTTTCAAAAGGCTTCCTCAGGGTAGATAAAACACAAGATTGTTTGGTAAATCATTAATTGCTTAAAAGTTACAGATAATGCAGATCATCAAGATCAGACTGCATAGAATGCTCTGTCTGATCTCAAATCTACATTATTTGCTATTATGATAGATGAACTAAACTATTTAAAGTTGTCTTAGACTGCAATATCCTTGTCTTCTTCTTCACTGACTAAAGAAGTCAATTTTGTTCGATTGGTATCGTAAGGGTGAACTTATGCAAAATAACTTAATGTTTTACTTTTTTGGCACAACATCAAACCGGGTTTTCAGGGGAAAACTATTAGATTGTTTTTTTTTTTCTTTTAACTCTAACAAAAAGGCAGTTGTAACTTGTTAAGAGTCTACCAAGTTAACACTGCTGAAAAGAAAAATGAAAACCAATTACAGATACATGCAGGGTGATTCCTTTAAAAAAAAAATTTTTTTTAAGGGTGGGGATTCACATCTTCTCATATTAACTCTTTACCAAACAACAAATTTTTAGACCAGACCAAATTGAAAGCATTTGCAGACGATAAAATAAATGTAACCCAAAAATTGGAATTTGTTTTGGAAAGGCTAGAAAACATTGTGGGAAAAGGAGAAAATGCTGGTTACCAGCATTTTCTCCTTTTCCCACAATGTTTTCAGAAGGCTTCTTTCTCAGGCTCGTTAAAAGTCAGGATTGTGTGGTAAAGAGTTAAACAACAAATAGTTCTGAGCTATTATCCCTTTACCACACATCAAAATTTTAGACCCCTCCAAACTGAAACCTTCAAAAAGCATTTGCAGACGACAATTTCAATGTGGCTCAAATGGTGTAATTTTTCTTTGATAGCATAAAAACAACATTGTGGAAAAAGGATAAAATGCTGGTTACCAGCATTTTCTCCTATTCCCACAATGTTTTTCTTCCTCAGTGTCGTCAGTAGTCACTGTGGTGGTAAAGGGTTAAATGAGTATCTATGGACTTCTAACACCTGAGATAGTCCATAATTTTCAACCGAAGGACAAAATTTTGAACCACTAATGACTAAAACATGGACAAGAATCACACTGGAATTTCCATGAGTCAAAGAGAAATGTCCATTAGGGTCAAAATTAATCAGTTATAATGAGGCAATATGGGTGAAATAAACCTATTTCAAACCAATGTTTAAATATTACATGGGCTAGTTATCCATTTCAGTGGTGGAGAGTAACATAATCAAAGTACTGTGGATAACCTTGATGTTATTGTTATGGGTGGGGGCTTGTCCTGCATGGAGACAGAAAACATATGGGATTTTTACAAAAATACAGAATTTCTGCAAACCCATACGCTAGTTGAATCAGTACTATCACTGTTAAACTGTGCTAGAGGAAACCAAGAAGGAACCAGTAAGACTCGACATATTTGTTGAATGTCAAAATGAAAAATAATGCATGTCTAGGTTATAAACAGGACTACAGTAGGGTCAGTGTACTCCAATTTTGAGGCTTGCTCCAATGGTTTTTTTGGTTTGTGTCTGCTAGCCCCTGTGTCAGCCATTCCTCCAATGCTTCTGGAATGGATTTGATCATACTGGCATCTCTTCTAAGGACTCTTATAATGCAGCAATACAGTCGAGCCTCGTTTATCCGGCCACTTCTGTTTCCTATGAATGTTTCCGGATCAGCCGTATTTCCGGACTGGGATTGCTAGCATGGCATCCAAGTTAAGCTACGTCAGTAACCTCCATGTTGATAAGGGACACCGTGCATCGTAAGAATTACAACAGCGTATGTTTTACACAAGCATTTGTATACATACATGTCATTATTGCTCCTACGATTGTTCAGGTTTATAAAATAAAGGGTGTCATAAATTTGCATTTTGCCTTTTTGTTATTTGTCTGTTTTTGTACATGTCTTTTTACTTGTACCTAATTACATGCACATGCATACCTACTGTGCAAACAGGTGCGCTTGTAAAGCTCGGCACATTTATGACTTTTGAAAACACCATGAAAAGGGCGAAACAAAAAGAAAACATGATATACACAGTATTTTAAATGTACATGACATGTTGTCGAATTCCTGCGATGGTGTTTTTTTGGTTGGTCTTCTTTGTACTGACAAATGTCTTTTTTCACGGAAGTCAAAACTTCAACTCGTCTTTTGCTGGTGGTGTAGACATTCTGTTGGCTTCTGATAGTCGTACTTTCAAAGTGGTAAAATGGCAAAGACTAATTGAGAATATTGATTGCCAATTGATTAGATATCGAAGACAGGCATATTTTCAATCATCTTTATAGTCTGTTAGGAGTAAAATATTTTCAAAAAACCTAACTAAATTTATTGTGTTTAGTGGCCATTTTGTGTGTACTTTGGGGAACATAAACACCTCAAGTGACACATGAATCAAACTGTTTTTTTTTTTTTCCCTATGGTTTACCATTTAAATTGAAAATATTTGTTTTTGAAACGAAGGATTATTGAATATGCAAGCAGACGGTATGTTCATATTTTAGTTTTGGTTTAATTTTGAAAGATAAGTTTAAACATGCCCACAAAATCTTTGCGGACATTTCAGTTATTTTTTTAGCGATCCTTACTGTAATCAAGTAGATCCAGTAATAATTAAACAACAAAAGCGTGGAATTGTAACTTCAGTATTATGTGTATGGATAATCTGTTAAGTTGACAATTATCGATGGCACGAGAACGTCATTTAACAGTTTTTTGAAAACACTACTAATTAACACGCGTGTTTTCAAAACGTGTGAAAATCGTCTGCAACAATTGACACTATTTAGACTGATAACCCTGTTATTCATGACGCACCAGTCCGAAATCACTCGAAGTAGACTGTATTTATGATATTTATGATAACCAGTCTATGGTCCTGGGGAAAATAACAACTCTAAATTGTGTGTAAACTGGTGGCCTGTTATTGATTTTTGTATCTATCGGATGGTTACGGGAGATACAACGGGTACCAGTTTAAATTGTGTGATACAGTCAGGCCACGTCTGGTTTTTCGGATAAGGTTTGTACTAATTTTTAACCCTTCGTTCCCGATTTTTTTCATTCCGGTTCCAGAATGCCGATTTCCGGAATAAAAAGTAAAATTTGTACAGAAAATATCCGTTCCCTGATGTTTTTGTCCAGATCCTGAGATTTCCGGAATTATGGGGCCCGGATAAACGCCGTTCGACTGTATTTTCATTGATTGCTAATAATATGGGCACAGATTTTAAGATAAATGATTAATCTTTACAAAAAACAAAATAATATAAAAATGTAACTGTTACTGTTAAATGTAATTTTTTTTAATGTATTTTTTAAAATGTATGTATCCATTGACCTTCCTCCATTGAAATCAAAACTAGGCTTGACATTTACTGTGCATTTTCTGAAAGTCATTTTAAGCAAGTTCTTTTTTCCACAATTTACTGGCTTTCTATTTTGGCAGCTCGGACATGGAAAAGCCAAACGTAACAGTACTGGATGCAGTCATAAAAATTAGGATTGAAATTTACAATCAAATCAGGCTAGTAACTTAGCAATTTTCACTAGCCTGAATAAAAATTCACTAGTCCAAATTTGGTTCTGTATTATGTTACAAGTAAGCCTGTAAAATCGGGATAATACAGATAATACAGGGAAAAAAAAGAGCAAGACAAATTATCACATCCAACTAACATGACATGTTTTCTTTCTCTTTACAAATGTTTTATACTTTTTTTCTTTAACACTTGTTGGAGTGCTATCTCTGTAAGACAAGGAGGCTCATCCCCCCCGAAGATCTTTCATATAATCACCATAATTATATTCACCGATTTTTTTTTTTATACATATTAGACACAGATTTTAGTATCCTCCTATTGTTTTGTACAGATATTTATGTAACAGGACAAGGTCAAACTGACATTTTGTTGTGTCATAGCTTTTCACATATTTTGAAGCGATCTATTTTTCAAGTCAATAAACTTTTATGATCAGTATTTCCTTATGACATGACATAAATTTATTGATAAAGATAGCAGCTAATTTCAAAACCTGTCATTTTACACTAGATTAGCCTCTTAAAATTATTATCACGTTTTTTCATTCTGGCCAGATTGATTAACTGTGACAAATGCCTCCTTCACACTTAGCACATTTTGTTTGTGTCTGAGTTTAGATCTTTTAAGATTCATGTATAGGCATTACTTGACACCAACAAATTTGCCAGAGGTTCAATTTTGGAAACATTTTTCCTTAAATTTTCACTTTTGGTGCCACTGGGGATTGACAGACAAGCCCTGTTTCTTGAATGCACTGAAATATATTTGCAGGTGATACAGCCTCGCCATTGCGCACCATCTAGCTTTAGGCTACCTGTCTAATCTAAAAGAATACACATGCCATTAACTCTTTACCAAACAACAAATATTTCATACCAGTCCAAATTGAAAGCAGTTGCAGAAGACAAAATAAATGTGACTGAAAAATTGAAAGTTGTTTTGGGAAGGGTTGAAAACATTGTGGGAAAATGAGAAAATGCTGGTTACCAGCATTTTCTCTTTTACCCACAATGTTTTCACAAGGCTTCTTTCTCATGTGTCGTTAAAAGTCGAGATTGTGTGGTAAAGGGTTAACTGGCTAAAATCAGCACAAACACAATTGCAAGTCAAGTTTACCCCTTGGACTGGCTGATATTATTTTAGTATAGAACTTTATGTACATTCGGGGAAACGGAGTGTTGCGTAAAAAACAAGAGGGCCATGATGGCCCTGTATCGCTCCACTGGCTTATACATATAAACCACGAAGAAAAGTCTTCACTATATAAGCCCTTATAAAACTTTGACCTCATGGCTACAGTCTGACTAAATGGGGAATATTGTATTAGAAGAATAACATGCCAAATGTGGGAGTTCTTGGCCTTATGGCTGGTAACAAGATGGTTTCTGAACTTTTCACTCCATAAACCCATGTAAAACTTGTGATCCCTGGTGCAGGGCCAAACTTGATCCTAGAGCTGTAACTTGGGCCCTCTTTGTAACTGTCCACTAAATAATGCTATAATTATATGCAAAATTTGGTAGCCTAAGCCTTATGGCTATGTACACCAAGATTTAAAAGTTTTCCCTATGTAAGCCTATGTAAATCTTGTGAACCCCCCCCTCCAAGTATGAGGCCAAATTGACCCCAGGACTATACTTTGGACACTTTTGGTAGACTCCAACTAGATCAAGCTAAATGCCAAATTTGGTAGCTCTAGGCCTTATGGTTTCAGACAAGAAGATATTTAAAGTTTTCTCTATATAAGCCTATGTATAAAACTTGTGACCCCTGGGGAAGAGCCAATTTTGACCCCAGGACTATAATTTCAAGAAACATGATAGAGGTCTACTATATAAAGCTACATGCCAAATTTGGTAGCCCTATGCCTTATGGTTTCAGACAAGAAGATTTTTAAAGTTTTCTCTATATAAGCCTATGTAAAACTTGTGACCCCTGGGGAAGAGCCAATTTTGACCCCAGGGCTATAATTTCAAGAAACATGATAGAGGTCTACTACATAAAGCTACATGCCAAATTTGGTAGCCCTATGCCTTATGGTTTCAGACAAGAAGATTTTTAAAGTTTTCTCTATATAAGCCTATGTAAAACTTGTGACCCCTGGGGCAGAGCCAATTTTGACCCCAGGGCTATAATTTGAAGAAACTTGATAGAGGTCTACTACATAAAGCTACATGCCAAATTTGGTAGCCCTATGCCTTATGGTTTCAGACAAGAAGATTTTTAAAGATTTCCAATATTTTTCAGTTTTGTTGCCATGGCAACCAGAGTTTTTGAAGGAATCAAATTCTTTCAAGAAATTCTGAAGAGGACCATGTCAGGATCATTTCTGTGAAGTTTCGTGAAAATCGGATGGGTAGTTTCAGAGAAGAAGATGTTTGAAATAAAAGTTAACGCACGGACGGACGGACGACCGGACGGACGGACGCACGACGGACACCGGGCCATGACATAAGCCCGCTGGCCTTCGGCCAGTGGAGCTAAAAATGTCAATTCATGACAAGTTTAGGATGCAAGCGACAGACTGAATGATATTAGCCACTAAAAAGACTGTTTAAAAAGACAAAATGAGAGAAGAACCATTTTTCAACAATCTGCATTTTACAAGCCTATTGGGCTAGTAGATTAGGAATATTTACAAGACCAAGAGAAAATATACTGGTTTTCTGCAGTCAGGCTAGTGCTAATTTAGACCACTGTGGATTATTTCATTTCCTTGGAGTCATACTTTTCACTTAAATTACCCATTAGAAGGTACTATCAGTGTTTCTGCTAGCTCATAAATTTTGGGGATCATCTGTGACTCCTGTTTGGAATTTTGGGGGTCATTCAGAAATTTTACTGTGTCATGCTCTGTAATCTTTTTTTCAGATG
Organism: Tridacna gigas; assembly: GCA_945859785.2. Classification (NCBI taxonomy): domain Eukaryota; kingdom Metazoa; phylum Mollusca; class Bivalvia; order Cardiida; family Cardiidae; genus Tridacna; species Tridacna gigas. Next base: position 26,336,273 of record OX244033.2, on the reverse strand, counting down.
TTGTTTGCCTTTGCTAGTTTTTAGATGTTGCATTATACTAAAAATTTTAAATGACACAGGGGTATTTAAGTTAAAAGTTGAAAACAATGATCTCATAGAAACTGTCGTCTGTTATCTCGATTACTTCAGCAAGTCAGTGACCATTACCAAGCAGTGTCTAAAATGTGGACAAAAAGTTTAAGTACGGATTCCATACAGTAATGTAGGCAAGATGACGGCCATGTAACACAGAATAATGTTGCGTTTTAGACTCGGTGTAAACCGGAAAGAAATAATTCAGTGTAAGAAAGCGGGTATGATATGATTCTGCAGTTATAGACTTGACGATTGTGTAAGTTATATTAATTGAATCAATCCTTTATGTTCCATTTTAGTTCTGATTTATGTTGCGTCAAGGAAGACACAATATATTAATTTTGTTGCATCAGGCTTTCATTTTGCGCGTCAAAAACGCAAAAACACAGACTTTCTGAAACGCTGGTGCTATATTTTCAAATGGAATTGAACATGCAAGTGTACTTAACTCTTTCCCAAACAAGCCCTGGTTTTCACGTGTCTGCAGTACAAGTCTTTTGAAAACAAGGTTGGAAAAGGAGAAATTGCTCATAACGAGCAATTTCTCCTTTTCCCACAGTGTTTTATACCCTATTTGAGAACTTTCTGTCATTTTCATCACATTTAAAATTGTCATCTGCAAACTCTTGCAATTTGGACTGGTCCAAAATTTGTCGTTTGGGAAAGGGTTAACTGAATTCATAATGAGTGTTTATTTCAAAATTAACCATCTGTGTATATGTCCAAATAAAGGTAAGATACAACAAGATGTGTCACTGAGAAGTAACTGATGCCCCAGAAAACAAATAATGACCTTGTTGTGACCTTGACCTTTATCCTACAGACATGAGTCTTGCGCATGAGGCATCCTCTTAATGTGGTTAACATTCTTGCAAAGTTATTTTGAAATTAATCCTATACCACACCATCACAAAGTTTAACAACCCTAAGTAAGAAGTCTTATGAAAACATTCCAGAAAAGGAGAAAATGCTAGTTACCAGTAACCAGCATTTTCTCCTTTTCCCACAATGTTTTCTACAATATCAGCGACAAATTCCATAATTTTAACTACATTCAAATTGTCGTCTGCAAATGCTTTCAGTTTGAACAAGTCTACATTTTTGTCAAGAGTTAAGTCATAAAGAAAAAGGTTATGACCCAAACAAGAAAACTGCTACTTTCCCCCAACACACTTGATCCTGTTGTGACCTTGACCTTTAACCCAAGGCCATGACTCTGACACATTGTCTTTATGTGGTTAACATTTCTGCAAATTTATGCAGAAATTCATTCATAATTGAAAAAGTAACAGGCTGGACACAAATACTATCCAAAAAAAGCTCATTAGGCCTTATCGTGACCTTGACCTTTACCCTATGGACATGACATGCATGACAAATTGTCTAGATGTGGTTAACATTCGTGCAAAGTTAATATGAAATTAAGTAAAGGGAAAAAGTTTATCACATGGACACGAAAACGGCTAATCTCCCAACATGTTTGACCTTGCGGTGACCTTGACCTGTAATCCAAGTTAAATGTATGCCCCCCATTTTTTTTTTTCAGGGTCATAAAAAGAACAATGAATGTGAAGTTGACCCTTTATCTATCAATCTTAGTTGATTTCAAAGGCTGACAAGCAAATAAAAGATGCCAGTAGGATTTTGAAATTTCCAGAAGCATTAGAAGAATAGCTGACATGAAGGGTAGTGGAGAAATAATTACAAAATAACATGGGAGCAAGCCTTCAGTCTGAAGGTTCGGTCACTGACACAGGTTCTGTGAATGACCAGTTATAATTCTTTATCTACTCGGCAGTGTAGTACCCTAAGTAAAAATGAATATTATTACATCAAATTTACAAATGAATAAAATTTGCAAAATAAATCCTGTGTAACAAACATGAAATCAGCAAACTAACTTTTAACGGGAGTGAAATACACTGTGGAAAAGTGGGTGGAGAGACAATGATGTAGCAACATTCAAGGCGAAATCGTGATTTTAAATATCTTTTCCGTGAATTTGTCTTTAAATATTCATCGTTTAGATCCCTAATTTCTATCTGAAGATAAATTAAGAATGAATCAAACTTGCAATACCTTTTACATGTACAGTTGTTCCTATTTCAACAAAAAAAAAATACAAGACTCACCATGTTGATGATTCCCGTGCATCCGCTTGAACATGCGCAAGGAACAGGGTTTTCCAAACCTACGTCATCGCTAGCATAACCTCCCTTACACCCCCTTGCAGCTAGACGATAACGATATTGAAACCCCAATAAAAATTATTGAATATTGAAGAATAGTACAAATTCGAGTAAATACAGTTTGTTTTTATTTTTTTGCAACTTGTTGGTTGGTTTCCTATCTTTTGCAAACCGATATAAAGACATGGAGCAATGCTTGAATAAAATTGCCGGCGGGATAGCATAGTTAGATAGAAGTAAGAGCACTGATACTCATTCAATTTAGGCCAGTGGGATGAAGTTGATTGTCTTGCAATGGGGAATAAGAAATGAGAGAGTGTTATGGTTTGAGTTGTGAAATTTGATTTGAAAAAAAACTGTTCGTTATATGATTCAGTGTGTTGAAAGGTGTTTGTTTCAATTGAAATATATTGGGATTCAACAGTCGGAGTTATTATTTTCTAAACTTTCTGAAGTTACATTTGTGATAATGACACATACAGTAACATTAAAGGCTTAGCGAAGTTATTCTTGTTCGTTATTTTTGGATTTTTATCCCATCATGGAATTAAAGAAGAAGATAATAGGACTTTATCTTGGATTTATGGCTGTAGGAATTTCTGCAATATTTCCTTCAGGTATTTGAAATTAATTTTCTGATCGATAACACTTATATGTGTTTATTAAGATTTTATACATTGCAGACGACTTGTCTGTCTTCCCTATTTCTTTACTAGACCGTAGACGGCAAAAATTTAAGCTAGTCCAAATTCAAAGCATTTGCAGACTACCTATTTAATGTTGTAGAAATGACTTTATATGTCTTTGAAAGAGTAGAAAACATCGTGGGAAAGGGAGAAAATGCTGCTTACCAGCATTTACTTCTCATCTCATAATCTTTTCGAAAGCCGTTTTTCTTTTTCATGAGGGTAGTTAAAACTTGGTATTGCGTGGTAAACTTTTCAAAACACTTTTACGTTTAATGAAGAATTTGCTGAAAATAAAAAGTTTCTCCTTTTGTCACAGTGTCCCCAGATTTAAGTCTTTACCGAACAACTAAATTTTTGAGTCCTTCATATTGAATGCCATTGCAGACGACAAATTAGATTGACTCAAACAATGGTATCTATCTTTGAAATGGAGAAAAACATTGTGGGAAAAACGAGAAAATGCTAGCTACCAGCATTTCTTCTTCTCTCACACTGATTTCATGAGGCATCTTCCTCAGGATTGGTTAACCCTTTCCCACATGATAGTAGTTTAGACATTTTCAAATTGAAAGTATTTGCAGACTAAAAAAACAAATATGCATCAAAAACAGAATTTTTTCCTAGAAGGACAGAAAACGTTGTAGGAAAAGGAGAAAATACTGGTTACCAGCATTTTCTCCTTTTCCCACAATGTTTTCAAAAGGCATCTTCATCAGAATCCTTAAAAGGCTGTATTATGTGGTAAAGGGTTTAACATGGAATTGAGTGTTAAGGGTTAACTCTTCACCACACAACAAAATTTTAGACATGTTCAAAATCAGAGCATTTGCAGCAAAAAATCAAAGGAGGCTGAAATAATGAAACTTTATCAAAACTGAGTAAAAAAAAATTGTGGGAAAAGGAGAAAATGCTGGTTACAAGCATTTTCTCCATGTCTCATAGTGTTTTCAAAAGTCGTCTTTTTTTTGTTTGTTAAAACTGGGGATTGTGTGGTAAAGGATTAAACAGTGTTTATAATCCATATCTTGCTGTACATGGATACCTTGAAAGTTTTACACTAATTTTCTACAGGTTTGTTTCAGGTGGTACATGTATATAGTTCTTGTAAAGTCTTTTAAAATGATGGATAAAGGAGCAACTGCTAAAAACAAGCACTTGTCTATTTTCTGTCAATGTTTTTTTTTTTAATCAGTCCAGAGTAGGGTACACAGAGATCATATTTGTGTGAATAAAGGGTTTTTCTATAATATTCATGGAGTTTTACAATGCTGATTGAAATTCACAGACTTTCTGACAGATTTCAGCCATTGGAATTTAAGTATTTCGGGATCTTTGGAAAGAAAAAACAAAACTGTTACAATTGTCTATATACTGATACTAAAGTATTAAAGTTTGTAGATGACATATATTTGATACAGCTGAAATGATTTGCTTTGTCTTTGAAAAAGGTAAAAAACAGTAGAAAACATTTAAATGATGGTCACCGGCAATTTCTCCTTTTCCCATAATGTTTTCAGATCATTTATTATTTAGGGTCTTATAACAGCAGATTGTTTGGTGAAGGTTTGATCAAAAAGCAGAATATTTTCATTAGAATTGAATAATTTCATCTGCATTTATCATATAATTCTGCTTGGGAGTCTTTTCATCAAAGTATGTCTATCATTAGTACAGATTATTAACTGTCCCCAAAGGTGATTTTAGTTTTTGATTGGTCGCCTCCGGTGCACAGGTTAATGTCCAAATAAGAAAAGAAGCACTGCAAATGTCTCATTGAGACTCTGACACATAATATGCAGTAAGTAATATGCATAAAAGTAAGCAGTAGTTTGAAAGTAGTTTTCATGAACAGTTTCCATACACTGGGCATGTTAATTACTGATGATGAGCAGTTTCTCCTGGTAGCCATTATTTTTCCGTTTCAAAGACAAATTCTATCATTTGAGCCACAAAGAACTTGAACAGTACAGAATAAAATGCTTTCAATGTGGAAAAGTCTGAAATGTTGTTGTCTGATATAGGATTAACTCTTTATCACACAATCCCGAGTTTTAACGACCCTGAGAAAGAGGTCTTTTGAAAACATTGTTGGAAAAGGATAAAATGCTGGTAACCAGCATTTTTTCCTTTTCCCACATTGTTTTCTAGTATATCTGATACAAATCCAATCATTTGTGCCATGCTTCTTTTGTTGTCTGCAAGGGTTTTCAAATTGGACCAGTCTAAAATTTTGTTGTTTGATAAAGAGTTAAGAGATTATCATGACTGATTCCAGTGTGATGGGAGTTTGTTTTGTTTTATTTACCTCGACTGATGTACCTCTTTCCCAAATAATAAAATTTTAGCATTGACCAAATTCAAAGCATTTGCAGATAACAAATCAAACACATGCCTAGTATTGTAAGTTGTCCTTGAAAGTGTAAAAGGCATTACCAGCATTTTCTCCCTTTCCCAGAACAATTTCCAAGACTTTCTCAGGGATTGTATGGTAAATTTTTTAAGTTGAAAAGAAATCAAAAGGTCATGGATTGAATGAACAAGAATGGGGTCAAATGAACAATTCATTTAGTTTTTAAAATTTCAGACATGAAAGTTTTCCAAACAGTTAGATCTATACATGTATATTGAAAGTAAAAATCTTTATTCTGAATATGAAATAGAAACACACCAAGCAGTGCCTTGTTTTTATGGTCCCGAGGAAAAACACCTAGGGGATTAGAGAAAATGTTGGAAACTATCATTTCCTCCATTTTTCATGATTTTTTCTTACAATTTCTAAGACATATTGCATCATTTGAGCTTCATTTGAATTGTTTCCAGCAAATATTTAATGCATTTAATTCTTTACCAAACAACAAAAAGCTGGTGTTGTCCAAATTGAAAGCATTTGCAGATGACAATCTAAATGTGGCTGGAATTATTCCTTTTGGCTGTCAAACGGTAGAAAACTGTGGGAAAAGGAGAAAATGCTGTTTACTACTACTTTCTCCTCTTCCCACAATGTTTTCTAAAGCTTAATGTCGGGGTCGATATAACTCAGAATTGTGTGGAAAAGGGTCAATACAGATGACAAGCAACTTTGACCTCTCTGGTGTAGAGTTTAGAACTTTTCTAAACAAGAAAATTTTAGACTGCTCTTTAAACTCTTTACTAAACAACAAAATTGTTGGATTTGACCAATTGAAAGATTTGCAGACAAAACATTAAATGCAGCTCAAATGATTATTTCTGTCTTTGGCTAGAAAACACAGTGGGAAAAGGAGAAAAAGCATTTTCTCCTTTTCCCACTGTGTTTTCAAAAGCCTTCTTCTTCAGGGTCATTAAAACTGGGGATTGTGTGGTAAAGGGTAAATGAGAGCAGAAATCTTTCGCAAACAACAAAACATGGAGCAAATGATTGCGGAATTTTTCTTTGAAAAGGTAGAAAACAGTGTTGGTAATGGAGGAGAAAAACTGGTGATCAACATTTTCTCCTTTTCCTAGTTTTTTTCAACTTTCACCAGGGATCGACAAAACAGGGAATTGTTTGGTGAAGATGGTATGTGACCTTTGTCTCGGGCTAAATGTAGAAATAAATTTAGGTCCTACCATCTGTGATGTCTAGAAATGCAAAGCTTAACCCTTTACAAAACAATTCAGTATTTTGATAACTGTAAAGAAGAAGCCTACTTAAAACATTGTGGGAAGAGCAGATAATTATTGTGGTTACCAGCATTTTCTTCTTTTCCCACAATGTTTTCTTCTTATGGAATGATAAATTCCCTCATCTGAGCCATACTTTATATGTCGTCTGCAAATGCTTTCAATTTGGATCAGTCTAAATTTTTGTTGTCTGGCAAAGAGTTAACCCATAAAGCTCCTTTCATGGCTGTAGTTGCCTTTGCGGCCAGTACAGATCAAGATCAGACTGCACAAAATGTGCAATCGATCTTTTATCTATACTGTCCGCTTTGCTAAGTCTTTATGGACAAAAGCAACCATAAAATCACAATTATTTAGGTTTTATATTTCAGCTCAAAATGTCTGTTGGCTTTATATGGCACTCTAAGGGTTAAAATATTATATTCATGAACATGTAGGGAATGACATTTAGTATCAGTAGCTTTGTTCTGCCATCCACTATTCAGACACATTACATGTAAAAGATTATTGTCTCGAAACTCTTTACCAGGACACAAAATTTTAGACTAGTCCAAAAGGATTTGCTGATAAGATATCAGATGCATCTCAAGTGATAGAATTTGTTCTGGGGAGGGTAGAAAACACTGTGGAAAAAGGAAAGCTAATGTTGGTTACCAGCATTTTCTACTCATCCAAAGATGTTTCTTTTTGAAGTCTCTGGGCTTTTAACCCTTTACCAAGTACATGTAATTGGGAGAATACTGAGAAGACCTTTTGAAAACTTTGTTGAAAAAGGTGAAAATACTGGTAACCACTGAATGAGTGCAACAAGAATTGATGTTTTCTGAGCACTGGCGAAGGATAGTTGGACAAACCTAATCATCCGACTGTCAGTTGAGATAATCATGCCACCAATTTCAGGGAATAACTTAAGCAATTTTGTGCTACAGTTAGAACTAATATCTGCTAGAACACTCATAAACAGATGAGAAATTGTGATAATCCTTTACACCAGTTATTATTTGCTTTTGCTTCCAAATTAGCAAAATTTGTCATAAAGAAAGGATGGATGAACATGTGTTTACATACAGGTACCAGTAGTCATAATGAACAAAACATTGTTTCAAAATATGAATTCCCTCTCGTGGGCAATTTTATGATTTGTTACATTAGTTTAAAAGGAATCTCCTGCAAATTCTTTTAATAGGTCTACATGAAGAAAGGGGAGGGAAAAACAGATAAGAGAATTCTGAATCACATGTAGAAGATATAAATGCATTTTGTGTGCTTTTTTTTTTGCTATTGTGTGTTTTTTTTGTAGGGGTGAGTTGGTGCCTTATATTCGGAGCTATGAAATCTTTCTTGCTGCATTGTCTTTTTTTTTTTAATGTAATAATTAAAGTCTTATTTATGAAAAGTGATTTTTATCAAAATGTAAAATATGTAATTTCCACTTGCTAAATGTGTGTGTGTGAAATTAACTATGGTAATTAACGTTGACCCTTTACCACACAATCCTGAGTTTTAACGACCCAAAGGAAGACACCTTTTAAAAACATTGTGGGGAAAAAGAGAATATACTGGTAATGGTCATTTTCTCCTTTTCACACACTGTTTTCTATCCTGTCAGAAACGTAGTATCATCCCATAGATTGAGCAACACTTAAATTTTTGTAGGCAGATGCTTTCAAAATGGAAAAGTCAAAACTTTTGTTGTCGATAACAAGTAAAGGGTTGACTCATTATGCCTTGAAAAGATGTAAATCTTTTTAACCCTTTACCAAACAAGAACATTTTGGACTTGACCAAATTCAAAGCATTTGCAGATGACAAAATCAGAGTAGCTCCAGTGATGATTTCTGTCTTTTATGGGGTATGGAAGATGTGGACGTTGTTTGGTCATTATCTAGAATAAAGTATTGGATGGTGTAGATCAGAGATCAGACTGCAGTATCTGTGCAGTCTGATCTCCGATATATGCCATCAACAAAAGCTAAATCTTGTGTCTTGTGTGAAAGAGTTAAAACCAGTAAATAAAATAGAATTCAAAGCCTATTGTAAAAACCCAAAATATCACAATTTTTAATTAGTTTTTACAAAGAAATCTCATTATTCATTATATCAACTGTTAAGACCAGGATCAGACTTTTGATTCTGTGGTAAAGGCTTAAGGAGTCAATAAGGTTTGTTTAATGGTTGAAATTTAACCGCTTAGGCGCTTACTACACAATCCTAACTTTAACAACCCTGATGAAGAAGGCCTTTGAAAACATTGTGGTGACCAGCATTTTCTCCTTTTCCCACAATGTTTTCTACTCTATCAAGGACAAATTTCGCCATTTGGACCACCTTTACTTTGTTGCCTGCAAATGCTTTCAAATTGGACCACTCTGAAATTTTGTTGTTTGGTAAAGGGTTAATTCTTAGACTGTGCAGGATGAATAGAATATCATTTTTTCGATCAGTGCAAAAGAACTGCCAGCATCACCTCTTTCATGGCTGCTACGCCTCTTTCATGGCTGTTACAGCAAGGATAATTGAAAAGATATCAAAGGATATCAAGTACTGTTTTATCAAAGATCATACTGCCTGTTCTTTTGGGTCTGATCTTTATCTACACTGTTAATGCCCTGTGAACTATCTCACATGCCCCTTGTTAACTCTTTGTCTGTACCAAACAACAAAATTTTAGCCTTGCGCAAACTGAGATCATTTGCAGACAACAAGTTAATTACCTGGTACTCAAAACATAAAATTTTCTTTCATAGAGTAGAAAACATCATGGAAAAAGGGAAAGAATACTGGTTACCAGCATTTTCTCCTTGGGCCGTAATGTTCTCAAAAGCTTTTATTCTCAGGGTTGTTAAATAGCTCAAATAGTGATTTCTGTCTTTGATTGGGTAGAAAACATTGTGAGAAAAGGAGAAAATGCTGGTTACCAGCATTTTCTCCTTTTCCTACAATGTTTTCAAAAAGCCTTTTTGCCAAGGTCGTTAAAATTTGGGATTGTGTGGTAAAGGGTTAAGTTCAAATGCTCTCCAGAATGGATAAGTCTAAAATTTTTACTGTCACCTAAAGAGTTACTTGACCCCAGTTTATTTTCATAACATTTTGAAGAATTTTCCCATTAATGAAGGTCATTATATGATAAAGAGAGTATTATTTGGTGCTATAAATGTTTCCATAGTTACCATCAAGATTATCATTTTTCCTCCTGTTTTTTAAGTCCTTAGATATGAATGTAAATGCGGTTGGTAGATTTAACCCTTTCCCAAACGACAAATTTTGGACTGGTCCAAATTGAAAGAGTTTTTAGACGACAAATTCAAAAATTCAAATTTGATGAAAATGGCAGAAAGCTCTCAAAAAGGGTAGAAAACACTGTGGAAAAAGGAGAAATTGCTCTTAACGAGCAATTTCTCCTTTTCCCACAGTGTTTTCAAAAGACTTGTACTGCAGACACGTGAAAACCAGGGCTTGTTTGGGAAAGGGTTAATATAGGGTTCTTCAGAAATCATGATTAGGGTATCGGGCCTTTACCAAACAATCCCGGCCTTTAACAACCAGCAAAGAAATGGCTGGTTACCAGCAGTCTTGGTACAATTTTGTCATCTGGTAAAAGGTTAACCCTTTACCAGATGACAAAATTTTAGCCTTGTCCAAATTGAAAGCATTTGCTGTCGACAATTTTTAGTGTGGCTGAAATGGTGCAGTTTTTTTCTTGATAGGGTAGAAAACATTGTTTGAAAAGGAGAAAATGCTGATTACTAGCATTTTTTCCTTTTCCCACAATGTTTCCAAAAGGCTTCTTTCTCAGGGTCGTTGTGACTCATTGAAAGGCGGCATTGAGCGGTAAAGGGTTAACCACAGCACCTGCCACAAAAACCCTCTGATTTTTATGAGATTATCAAGTCTTGTCATTCAGCCTGTAATTACCCTTTGGTGAAGTAGATACACCAGTGAAGTCTTCGGGTTATTAGATACCCTTTCCATCATGTACAGGTATTTTAGTGCATACATGTCATACCTCTCCCAATAGTATCACTAGGTACTTGCAATGCAGCCAGCCAGGTTGACCTGAGATACCTGGCATACTGCACTCCCATAATGCACTTCTATCTTCCTTTTTTAGCTCCACTGGCCAAAGGCCAGCAAGCTTATGTCATGATACTGTGTTCGTTGTGCCCCCAGGTGTCCATGCGTCTGTGCGTGCATGCATGAACTTTTATTTCAAACATGATCTTCTCTTAAACTACCCATCCAATTTTTACCAAACTTCACAGAAATGATCCTACCATGGTCCTCTTCAGAAGTTTTTTTAAAGAATTCAATTCCTGTAAAAACTCTGATTGTCATGGCAACAAGACTGAAAAATATTGAAAATCTTTGAAAAACTTCTTGTATGAAACCATAGGGCCTAGGGCTAGTACCACATTTGGCATGTAGCTTCATCTAATGGACCTCTACCAAGTTTCTTCAAATTATAGCCCAGGGGCCGAAATTGGCACTTCCCTGGGGGTCACAAATTTTAGCTGGGCTTATGTAGGGAAAACTTTAAAAATCTTTTTGTCTGAAACCATAAGGCCTGGGGCTACCACATTTGGCATGTAGCTCCATCTAATGTCCATCTAAAAACTTGAAAAATCTTCTGGTTCTAAACCATATGGCCTAGGGCTACCAAAGTTTGCACGTGGCTTCATCTGATGGCCCTCTACTAATATTCTTTAAGTTATAGCCCTTTGGCCAAAACTGGCCCTGCCCCATGGGTCACAAGTTTTACATGGGCTTATACATGTATAGGGAAAACTTTAAAGATCTTCTGGTTTTAAACCATATGGCCTACTAAAGGACTACCAAAATTGGCACGTAACTTCATCTGATGGACCTCTTTTAAGATTCTTCAAATAATAGTCCTTGGGCCAAAATTGGCCCCATAGCTGGGGTAACAAGTATTACATAGGCTTATATCAGGAAAATTTTAAAAATCTTCTGATTCTAAACCATAGCCCTGGGGTCAAAATTGGCCCTGTCACAGGGGTCATGTCAGCCTGGGCTGCGAGGCTGACATGACTGCACAGGCTGACAAGGATGGATACTTTCTACAGATGCATTAAGCATCCTTTTAATAGAGCATGGCTCAAATGATTTTGTCATTTCACAGGTAATATTATTTCAAGACATAAGCAATAAAAATAGTACATGTCTTGCTAAGCTTTATTTAGACCACTGTAGAAAACAACGTGAAGAAAGGGGAAAATACTGCTTCTCCTTTTTCCATGAATCTTTGAAAAGCTTTCTTCCTTAAGTTCTGAACACTTAAGAACATGGGATTGTTTAGTAGATGAATAAGCAATTGCTCCATTTCCAAAACAGTGTTTAAAATCAACCTTGAAAATATTTTCGTAAAAGATTGACAATTAAAACGAATGGAGGTTCGATCTATGATCTATGTAAATCTGAAAGCAATGCAGCAAAAATAAAAATTGTTTAAATGATTGGATATACCTTCAAAAGAATCAAGAATATTGTAGGAAAAGGAGAAAATGCTGATTACCAGCATTTTATTACTTACCTACAATGTTTACAGAAGCCTCCTTCCTCAGGGCTGTTAAACTTGGGTTTGTTGTGAGGTTTAAAGTGACTTATTTCAAGGCTATAACCAGTTGTATGCATGAGGTAATAAGAAAAGGGACATGTATTAGAAATTGGGCATTGAAAATTGAATCATACATTATCAGTGATTTATACCTAAAAATTATTGACAGAATATTTTGCTGAATAGTCAATATTTGTTTTGAATTCTATGGAATAAGAAAATACTGGTAGATGTCAATATGATCTAAACACATTCTTAGATGTAAACATATTATTTTGATACATGGCTCTGGAAAACAGTGTTACAAATTAAGAAATTGCTAAAGGTAAATTTCTCTGTTTACCATAATGTTAAGTAAGCACTTCACCAAATAACAAAATTCCAGACTCTTCCATTGTGAAAGCATTTGCAGACAAGAGGAAAATTTGGCTCAAACAGTTGGTTTTGTTTTTGATGAGGCTTTCAGCATTTTCTCCTTTTCCCACAAAGTTTTTGAAATCCTTATACATCAGGGTTTTAAAAACATATGATTGCACAGTAATGGTTAGTATGATATTCTGGTTATTTTTTCTTCGTCAGTTGTCCTCATAGAGAATATTCTGAATTCAGCTCATGCTGTTTAAAGAAGAAATCCTCTAATGTTACAGAGAAGAATTAGAGAAGAATATGGCAGACATTCATGTCACATAAATTAGGTAGAAACCAGCCATTCATACTTTCTGTTTTCCAGTTTGAAAAATAAAAGTTTCAAAAAAGGAAAAGTAATCAAGACATGTTTAGATGGATTTGATTTCAACTATAATAGTTACATACATTGCTATTGAGTTTGAAAATGATTTTTAAAACTCAATAGCAATGTATGTTAACTATTTGCTGGTAGTGTTTCTAAATAAGCATGAATGCACATAAGCATTTATAAGTGAAAAGTGTGGAGTTGATATGTTGGGAAAGAAAAATTCCCATAAGGATTGAATTTCAACCCCTACAGATAATCAAAATTATTTTATGGATGTTTAGTTGTATCCTGGTGTCCATTCAAAAAACCAAATATGCCTATGGCAAGTTGGGATTTTAGTTTAAAAATTAAAAAAAAGTTCTTGTCTTCTGAAGTTTCCTCATTGCATTTTACTCTTTACTAAACGACAAAGTTGTAGACTGGTTCAAATTTGAAAAAGGGTTAAAAGATCCCTTACTATTAAAGTATGGTATTAACACATTACTACCTGCAAGCAACAGTTTTTCTCTTGCAACAGACCACTCTTAAAAACACTGTTGCTGAAGGAGAAATTGATGATTTCACTGTGCTTTAATTAACCCTTTCCCAAACATTTTTAGCCCTGGTTTTCACGTGTCTGCAGTACAAGTCTTTTGAAAACACTGTGGGAAAAGGAGAAATTGCTCGTAACGAGCAATTTCTCCTTTTCCCATAGTGTTTTCTACCCTTTTGGAGAACTTTCTGTCATTTTCATCAAATTTAAAATTGATGTCTGCAAACTCTTTCAATTTGGACCAGTCTAAAATTCATTGTTTGGGAAAGGGTTAACAATTTATTATTGTATTCAGCTTTATTTTATGTTGATTATGAATACTTTAGATAAAGTTTTCCCATGCAGATTATCAGAGTTAATCAGATTATAGGAAAAGAATTTGAATTAATGTTCGATAATTGGCATTAGCAGCAAATTCTGTTTTTGTCCCATTCTAATAGAACTTAGCCATCTGAGTGCTTTCAGTACTTTGAATCTTATCAACTTGTTACCACACACACTCACAAAATATGGATTTGCCTGACTAAACTAAATGTGGCTGAAGGTTTGGGATTTGTCTTTGAAAGGGCAAAAATCATTGTGGGAAAAAGAGAAATGCTGGTTATCAGCATTTTTTTTTCCTTTTCCTACAATGGTTTCAAAAGCCCTCATACTCAGGATTGTTCACATTTGAGATTGTTTGGTAAAGAGTTAAATGAATAATATATATCTTGGTTGTTACAAAACCTATATTTCCTTTCAAGAATTATTAATAATCATCTGTAATTTTTGATTTTCTGGTCTGTAGATGAAAGCCTGCGAAGTACTTGTTTTTCAAAATGAAAGCATGGGGTAGATCTGGTAAACTGATAAGCCCTAAGTAAGAACCGAGTTTTCAAAATGAGCTTGTGTACCTTTAGAGTATCAGTAAGATGTAGGTCAACCAGGTAATATAATTGTAATTGACTAGGTGTTTTCCCAGGTCTGTTTACAGGGTTTGAAAATTGGTGGCAAATGACTTAAATGTTACTACATGTAAATTGTTTTACCAGGCCATAGCTGGTCAAGTCCTAATGATGTAGGGCTCCCTGTTTATTTTGGATGTGTTTGTTTGGATGTTATGAAATACTGAATATGAAATGCCATTGTTATGAATCACTAGGACACTTAATCCTTTACCAAACAATCTCAAGTTTTGATGACCCTGAAAAAAAAGCTTTTAAAAACATTGTTCGAAAAGGAGTAAAATGGTGGTAACCAGCGTTTTATCCATTTCTCGTAATGTTTTCTATCCGCATGGGGTTGAACCCTTATACCTAAACTGTCTGCTTCCTTGCCAGATATTCTGATAAAAAACAGCTTTGAGATAGCAATACAGGCACCTTAACTCTTTACCACCTGACAAAATTTTGGACTGGACCAAATTAAAAGCATTTGCAGACGACAAAATAAATGTAGCTCAAGTGATAATTTCTGAATTTGATAGAGTAGAATACATTGTGGAACTTATTTAACAGGTAACTGTACCACGTTACAATATTTGAGACTAGTCCAAATTCAAAACATTTGCAGACAACGAATTGAAAGTAGCTAAAAAATTACTGATGAATTCTGTCTTTGATAAAGAAAAAAGTGTGGTAGGAAAAGAAGTGTGTTTCCTACTAGCATTTTCTCTTTTTCTCACAATGTTTTAAAGAGTTTTTTTCTTTCTCAGAACTCAGGATAGTGTGGTAAAGGATTAAGGATTAATTAATTATGGTCCAAGAGCCAAAGATAACAAATTGTGCCACTTGTGTTTTGGCCATGATGCTGACAGATTTTAGGAATGATAAACATGGCTTGTTTGTCCAGTTGTAGGTCAGTGACCAATGACTGGTCCATTAATTCTTTTGCTGCCAAAGTTGAGATGAATAGCTTTTGCAGACATTGTAGATGAAGATCAGACTGCACAGAACATGTGGTCAGATCTCGGATGTATATATTGTCCATTACCTGATGCTAACCTATAGCAAAAAATCATTTTCATTTGTAATGGAAACCTACTTATCGACCTCGAAAAAAGTCCTATCAAGTTGGCAGCCAGACTTTATAATACATTAGCACTGTGTAGTAATGGATTGCCTTTTGTACAGATGATTGTGCAATTTCCAAACTTCTGGCACTTGGAAATTGCACATAAAGAATTATTTCTCCTTTTCCCATTAGGTTTTAACCCTTAGGCTGTGAAGCATGACTCATTTTTTGATCTTGTGCACAGAATGTGCATTCTGATCTTGGATCTTCACTCTATGATAAGGAGATAGTCCTCCCCGAAAATTAACTTTGAAATAGCAACATGTGTTATTTAAGGTGTTATTTAACTTATTCAGCAGGATAAGAGTTAAAAGACTACGATGGCTGCAAGATGAAAAAACTTATCTGCAGATGGTTATAATGGTTAAACTCTTGTACATCAAATAAGTTTAATGCATTATGGATGTTTTCAGTTAGTTTAAACATATTTTATTCAATAAATGAATGGGGTCAGGCTACAAGTTCTTCCAACTTAGATTCGGTCCTTCCCATACAATTAAATGAACAATACAAATAGATAATGGCAACAGAACATATAAAAGACAAGGTTTAAAGAACAAAATGAAAAAAGTACACCAAAAAAAAAAGAAAAAGAGAGAGAGAAAAAAATGGTTAAGAGAGGGAAAAAAATTTGAACGAGGTCGAGTGGAAAGGGAATTAGAGAGAATGGAAAAAAGGGGAATGAAGAATCGAGTAATGATGCTCTGTGATGGATGCCTGCTACTTTGATAAGAGGCTATAAATTTTACTATTGAATTTGTAATTATTACTCAAAGTGGCCTGACTGTTTGATGTATAAATGAACTGCTTCAAATTATTACAGTTTTCATTGTTGTTCATGTTTTCAGTTTATTAGAGAAAACCCAGATACATGTACATGTAGTTGCAATGAGAGCCATTCTTCAGTTATTTCCCGTGATTGACCTCTCCCGTACTACATTAGTCCTGGCAAGGGGATTACTTGGAATTTATCCTTGATTTTCTTGCACGACACAGATATATTCTTGATTTACAGTAATATCTTGACTAAATCTGGTTGTATTATTTTACAAATCCATATATCCACATTTCTCAGGTGATCGAGAGCATGGTCTTAAAATCACATGGGGACCCTTGATCTTGATCCACACTGACAAGAAAAGCAATTAACCCTTAAGCACGCAACCCTGAGAAGCAAGGCTTTGCATAACATTGTGGGTAATGGAGAAAAAGCTGGTAACCAGCAGTCTAGAATTTTGTTTGGTTAGAGTGAACTCTTTAACTGCGTAATGCCCGTTTTTAATGACCCGTGGAAAAAGCCTTTTGAAAACATTGTAACCAGCATTTTCTCTTTTTCCAACATTGTTTTCTGCTCTTTCAAAGACGGAAGAAATCACTGGAGCTACATTTAATTTTTTGTCTGCAAATGCTTTAACTCTTTACCAAACGACAAAATTTTAGATTGGTCCAAATTGAAAGCATTTGCAGACCAAAAATTGAATGTGGCTTAAATTATGAAATTTGTCTCTGAAAGGTAGGAAAATAATGTTGGAAAAGGAGAAAATGCTGGTTTCCAGCATTTTCTCCTTTTCCAACAATGTTTTTTAAAGTCTTTTCTGTTGGGGTCATTAAAACTCGGGATTGTGTGGTAAAGGGTTAAGTTTGGTCCAGTCCAAAACTTTGTTGTTTGGTATAGGGCTAAAGTTTTGACAGGGCCTCAGAAACATACTATTTGAGTTAAGCCTTGAGAAAAACGTCAAGTTAAGGTTGCCATTGTAGTTTGTTATTTGATAAATGATATGCCTACATTAGGGACAGCTTCATTCCAACTACTGACCTAAGGTTTTTCTCTCCAACATTTTCTAACCTTTAAAGTGCCTTTCACAATTATAGTTGCCTTAGCAGCCAATGTAGATCAAGATCAGACTGCACAGAACATGCAGTCTGATCTTTGATCTTCCCTGTCCACTTTGCTGAGACATTTTGGACAAAAGCAATGATGAATTTGCAACTATTTGGGGTTTATTTCTACATTGAAAATACCTGTTAATGGTTTATTTGGCACTTCAAGGGTTAATATACTCTTCTTTTCTCCCTGCTAGAGTTATTTGACTGTAGAGTTTTCATAACTTTAGTTGGCTTTGCGGCCAATCAAGATCAGACCACACAAAACAAGCAGTCTGATCTTGGAGCTTCACTGCCTGCCATGTTGAAATATTCTGGACAAGCATGAAGTTGAAATTTCAGTTATTTGGATCATGTCTCTTGACTGAAAACATTTTCTAGGCTTATTTGGTTCTCTAAGGGTCTATTTTATACTTTGAATTGTTTGCAATATACTAACCCTTTACCACACAATCCCATGTTTTAATGATCCTACACTGAGAAAGGCTTTTAAAAAATCATTGAAAAAGGAGAAAATGCTGGTAATCAGCATTTTCGCCCATTTTCTCCTTTCCCCACTGTGTTTTCTACCCTTGAAAGATAAATTTCATCATTGGATCTATAATTTTTCATCTGCATATCCTTTCAATCTGGACCAGTCTAAAATGTTGTTTTCTGGTTATACATAATCTAAAACTGCGCATAGTGCAAGCAATTATCCTGACTGTTGTTATCAAAATTCATACCTAACCGCAACCACAGGATATCTATTATTCAAATCTTGACATCAAATGCCATTTTACATGTATCCCTGGCTGAGCCAGGTAGCTTATTCATAAATGTACAGGGCTTGAAATCAGGGGGGAGGCGTCACAGGTTTGAATCTCCTACGCTTAGCAAATTTCTTTCCTGACTACTGATGATAGTAATTGCAACAGGATTCCTTCCTCTTTCACCACCAATCATTGGTTCGATGATGTTTATTTGGGAAAGCAGCATACAATTATGGTGTGCCAAAATATTGTATGAAGCACTTGTAAAAGAAACTCTAGGGAAGCATGGAAAGGTGCACTGACCACCACAATATAAATAATGTTGAAAACAGAGTTGACATCATACAGACATTCAAGTGTATCACTGATAGTAGTAAGGTTTAGATATACTGGTATACATAACAAGGTTGCTGCCTAATGGTGATGTCAAAGTTATAGACTTGTCCACATTGAAAGCATTCAATGCAGATGAAATGTTAAATGTTAAAATGATTGTATATCTCTTTGACAGGGTAGAAAACACAGTAGGAAAGGCAGAAAATGCTGGTTTCTATAGTGATTCCTCTGTTTCCGCCAATGTTTTAACAAAACAACTGAGTCAATCTATAAGAGGTGCTACAACACAAGATCGTTTCATAAGAGTATTGTAGGAAGAAAATGTAGTTTTCCTGTACAACTTTGGTGTCTTGGTATCCTTCAGCATATCTACCTAACCTCATGATAGCAGATACTACAATAAAATGAGCCATAGTCTGTGAAAAGGGGGCTTAATGCAACATCAAAAAGGATTGACTCAGGTAAGGCTGCGCAATCAACACAGGCTGACCCCAGCTTAAAATTTTTGCCATTGGTCAATTTTCTCCTTGTCAAAGGACCAGTAGTGATTCAGTTGGTTGTTAGACAAAGTGGGGCATGGTATCATGCATCTCGGACATGCATTAAGCCCCCTTTTACCAGAGCATTGCTCACATATAAACTATGGAAACAAGGTATATAATTGAAATACCATTGAAAGCAGCATTAAAGATCAAAACAGATTAACCCTTTCACAAACAAGCCCTGGTTTTCATGTGTCTGCAGTACAAGTCTTTTGAAAACACTGTGGGAAAAGGAGAAATTGCTCGTAACGAGCAATTCCTCCTTTTCCCACAGTATTTTCTACCCTTTTTGATAACTTTCTGCCATTTTCATCAAATTTAAAATTGTCATCTGCAAACTCTTTCAATTTGGACCAGTCCAAAACGTGTCGTTTGGGAAAGGGTTAATACATGTTTCTTTGGTTAATACATGTTTCTAGGAGTGCCATTAGTAAACCCAACAAAAAATTTTAATTACATGTATTCCTACAAATATGACCCAAATAATCGCAATTTCATGGTTGCTTTTGTCTTTGGTGTATCAGCAAAGCGGACAGTGTGGATCAAAGATCAGGCTGCACGTTATGTGCAGCCTGATCTCGATCAACACTGCAAAGACAGCTATAGTCGTGAAAGGCACTT